>OZ025249.1:20022888-20346627 GCA_964019135.1 Arenicola marina
AACTTGTACTGGACATTGTGAAACCCTCAACGCATCTGGCATTAAATAAAGCACCCATCATCTATCGTGCTTACGGGATCATGAACACACCCAGGACTCCATGAGAATAAAGCACATTGCATCAGAATATCCTCTTACAAAGCATTTCACGAACGCATCGCGAGGGTGATAAAGTGAATTTGCAGTTTTCGAAATCTTTCTGTAGTGGTCGCGGTGGTTTCATGTTCGTGTCTCGCTCCTCCATTAGGTCCCGCGAAAACAGACCCCACGATGTGTTTTGTGGGAGAAGTGGTTGCAGCAGCTCTTGGAATGTATTTTACATTGAGGTTGCGGTGCAAATGGTTGTTTTTGCTAGTTGCAATGGATGGCAGTTCGATTATAGCCTACATTACTAGGTAGAGTGTCCCTCGCGCAAACCTTGATAACTATTTTACGAGCGCAATTTCCTTTTGTGTTGCTGGTGAAATTAATGAGGCGACCCGCCCGATTTTCTATTTATTACTGAAAACCATGTGACACTAACGCCGCGGACTGCTTAGCTGCTCGCCCGCATTATTCAAGGCATTCATCATGGAATCTTTTAATATTCTTCCAAGAAACTCCGCAAGAAAATGACCCGTAAAAACCTTCCCTTGTGGCATATATTGTGTTAAAAAAGTGTGGCTATCATTCCAGGGGCCGGGTCTCTAATATGAGAGGTATAGGTGCTTTCTGCACGTGCTGTTTAGATATGAGATGCTTAGACCGGAAACGCGTGGTTCACGGCGTGAATCTCGCCGCAGGTGACATGTTTTTCGAGAGCTACCCATTATTTATGACATTTCTGCATGTCGCTATCGGTTTTTTTTTTCTTTTTGTGATATTTTTGCCTATTTTCGTCATTTTGCCCGGCGATTAAATGAAATAAACGCAGCGACAGGAAGTGACAAGTTGAGACAGATTCTGTGGCTTGTGGATGTTGGCAGCCGAATCGACTCGTATCCCGGGACCAGATCTACTGGCTCGAATCTGGGCGTTCTTTTGGCATGAAAACGGCGGTTTTGGGGAAGGTGTTTCAGGCCTTTATGGACTGATATGATTAGATTTGTCCTCTTCCAAACCCCTGGCAAGCATTGCAAATTCCTTCCATCGGGTCGACCTCAGCTGGGATTTGCTTAGTTCTTAGTAGCAGGCCGAAAACGGAGGCTGATCTACTATTCTGTTCCTTTCACTGCTCAGGCGCCCCTAGCGACATGTATTGCCAGGCAACATGAAATGGCGGAGTTTTTTGTTTCTTTCCCAGAGCATGACAAATATGAGAGCGAGCTTATAAGTGATGAATCAAGTGTGATAAAGCGTAGGGATCACTTAAATGTCAAATATTATGGAATACTGCTAAGAGTACATGACGCAAACCTTTAATAACAAAAATAACTGCAGGGGATCTAAAGCTTGACAAAATACAGAACGCCGACAAGAACTAGCCAACAGCGATATGGGTGGGAAGGTACATTTTTATCACTAGGGGCGCCTTCTGACGCGGGCCCACCTCACCCACCCTTATGCCGACTAACCTGCGATGTTTGGCTTCAGATTAAACCTTCCCCGTCCCGTCCCACGAAAGTAATGCAGACTGAACATTTTTTCACAGAAACATTCATGAGAGACTGGTTTGTCATCATTTAGGTTTATCTTGCTCCTGTCCCAAGCTCAGTTGGTCAGCAGGCTGAGCTACAGATCACCAGGTTATGAGTTCGCGCCCTGGCACTAGCATCTGAGGCCTGTTTCATCGAACCCCACCCATTGCCTCCGCAGGTCAAAACGCCTTCATGGGCGCCAAAGTGACTTATAACACCAATATTTTTGTTCGTTCTCCAAATCGTCCTGATACTGATTGATTTAGTTTACAAATTGTACTGGACATTGTGAAACTGTCAAAGCGTCTAGCATTAAATAAAGCATTCATCATCTATCGTGCTTACAGGATCATGAATACACCCAGGACTCCATGAGAATAAAACACACTGTACCAGAAAATCCTCTTATAAAGCATTAAACGAACGCATCGCGAGGGTGATAAAGTGAATTTGCGGTTTTCGAAATCTTTCTGTAGTCGTCGCGGTGGTTTCATGTTCGTGTCTCGATCCTCCATTATGTCCCGCGAAAACAGACCCCACGATGTGTGTTGTGGGAGAAGTGGTTGCAGCGGCTCTTGGAATGTATTTTACATTGAGGTTGCGGTGAAAACTGTTGTTTTTGCTAGTTGTAATGGATGGCAGTTCGGTTCTAGCCTACATTACTAGGTAGAGTGCCCCTCGCGCAAACCTTGATGACTATTTTACGAGCGCAATTTCCTTTTGTGTTGCTGGTGAAATTGATTAGGCAACCCGCCCGATCTTCCTTTTCTTACTGACAACCATGTGACACTAACGCCGCGGACTGCTTAGCTACGCGCCTGCATTATTCAAGGCATTTATCACGGAACCTTCTAATATTCTTCCCAGAAACTCCCCAAGAAAATGATCCGGAAAGACCTTCTCTTGTGAGATTTTTTTGGATAAAAAGTGTGGCTATCATTCTAGTGGTCGGGTCTCTAATATGATGAGTATAGCGGCTTTCTGCACGTGCTGCTTAGATACGAGATGCTTTAACCGGAAACGCGTGGTTCACGGCGTGAATCTCGTCTCAGGTGACAGGTTTTACGAGAGGTAATATCCATATCGGTTTTGTTTTTCTTCTGTAATTTTTGTCCCTATTTTCGTTATTTTGCCCGGCGATTAAATGAAATGAACGCAGCTACCAAAAGTGACAAGTTGAGACGGATTTTGTGGCATGTTGGCAGCCGAACTGACTCGTATCCCGGTACCATATCTACCGGCGCGAATCTAGGCGTTCTTTTGGCGTAAAAACGGCGGTTTTGGCGAGGATGTTTCACGCCTTTATGGACTGATATGATTAGATTTGTCCTCTTCCAAACCCCTGGCAAGCATTGCAAACTCCTTCCATCGGGTCGACCTCAGGTGGGATTTGCATAGTTCCTAGTAGCAGGCCGAAAACGGAGGCTGATCTACTATTCTGGTTCTTTCACTGCTCAGGCGCCCCTAGCGACATGTATTGCCAGGCAAAATAAAATCTCGGAGTTTTTTGTTTCTTTCCCAGAGCATGACAAATGTGAGAGCGACCTTATAAGTGATGAATCAAGTGTGATAAAGCGTAGGGATCACTTAAATGTCAAATATTATGGAATACTGCTAGGAGTACATGACGCAAACCTTTAATAATAAAAATAACTGCAGGGGATCTAAAGCTTGACAAAATACAGAACGCCGACAAGAACTAGCCAACAGCGATAGGGGTGGGAAGGTACATTTCTATCATTAGGGGGCGCTTTCCGACGCGGGTCCACCTCACCCATCCTTTTGCCGACTAACCTGCGATGTTTGGCTTCAAATTTAGCCTCCTCTCTCCCGTCCCACGAAAGGTCACTGTGACATGCCCAGTAATGCAGACTGAACAGTTTCTCACACACACATTCATGAGAAACTGGTTTTTGTTATCATTTGCCTTTATCTTCCTCCTGTCCCCAGCTCAGTTGGTCAGCAGGCTGAGCTGCAATCACCAGGTCATGGGTTCGCGCCCTGGCACTAGCATCTGAGGCCTGTGTCATCCAACCCCACCCATTGCCTCCGCAGGTCTAAACGCCTTCATGGGCGCCAAAGTGATCTATAACACCAATATTTTTGTTCGTTCCCCAAATCGTCCTGATGATGATCGGTCCTGTTTACAAATTGTACTGGACATTTGGAAACTGTCAAAGCGTCTAGCATTAAATAAAGCATCCATCATCTATCGTGCTTACAGGATCATGAACACACCCAGGACTCCATGAGAATAAAGCACATTGCATCAGAATATCCTCTTATAAAGCATTCAACGCACGCATCGCGAGGGTGATAAAGTGAATTTGCGGTTTTCGAAATCTTTCTGCAGTCGTCGCGGTGGTTTCATGTTCGTGTCTCGATCCTCCATTATGTCCCACGAAAACAGACCCCACGATGTGTGTTGTGGGAGAAGTGGTTGCAGCGGCTCTTGGAATGTATTTTACATTGAGGTTGCGGTGAAAACTGTTGTTTTTGTTAGTTATAATGAATGGCAGTTCGGTTATAGTATACGCTACTAGGTAGAGTGCCCCTCGCGCAAACCTTGATGACTATTTTACGAGCGCAAATTCCTTTTGTGTTGCTGTTGAAATTGATGAGGCGACCCGCCCGATTTTCTATTTATTACTGACAACCATCTCCGCCGTCGGCACCCCGCCGACCCCAAGCGCTACCTCGCCGACCCCAAGCGCCACCTCGCAGCCCCTAGCGCCACCCCCACCCCGTAGCGCCACCCCACACCCCCTAGCGCCACCCCGCACCCCCTAGCGCCACCCCGCACCCCCTGGTGCCACCCCGCACCCCCTAGCGGACCCCGAGCGAGCGCCGCTTACAAGGCCTCGGGACCACGTGGTCCGGTGGCCGCCATGGCGACTGACTAACGAGACTGTCACCTGGGTCGGGACCGGAGTAACACCGCGGAATGTCGCCGCATCTATCCAACATCCATTGTCCCGAACCCCTCCATGGCAACACCGCCCCTCCCTGCACACCGCCCAACAGTCACCCCCCGTCCCTGCACAGCAACCCCCCCCCCCAGCCACCCCCTCCCTGCACAGCAACGCCACCCCAGCCCCCGTGCCACCCCCACCCTGCACAGCAAACACCGCCCCCCCCCCTGCCGTCACCCCTTCCCCCCATCACCCCACCGTCCAAACACTGAGCCCTTCTCCACACCAAACACCCCACCACCCAACACTCACCCCTCACCAAGCACCCCACAATACAGCACTCGCCCCTGCACCACACCAAACACCCCACCATCTTGCACTCCCCCCTCCTGCCCCCACACCAAACACCCCACCATCAAGCACTCCCCCATGCCCCCACACCAAACACCCCACCATCCAGCACTCCCCCATGCCCCCACACCAAACACCCCACCATCCAGCACTCCCCCATGCCCCCACACCAAACACCCCACCACCCAACACTCACCCCTCACCAAGCACCCCACAATACAGCACTCGCCCCTGCACCACAACAAACACCCCACCATCTTGCACTCCCCCCTGCCCCCCACACCAAACACCCCACCATCCACCATGCCCCCACACCAAACACCCCACCATCCAGCACCCCCCTGCCCCCCCCCCCCCCAAGCACCCCACCATCGAGAGGTGATGGAGGGAGGAAGGGTGGAACTGATGACGTAGGGGGTGTCTGAGGCCCCATATGGCTCGGACTGGGCCGGAATGGCTGGGCTATCACAAGGGTATTCATTGACCGGCTGACCACAGCCCTATCGCAACCAGTATGGGAGAGCCGTCGATTTGACGACGGACAAGGGAGCTGGCTCATACCTGGCCCCGTCCATATTCACCGCGCCAAACCTCCAATCCTGTCCACACCTATTTTTAGACCCACACCCGCCCACAAAATTGGTATGTCGTCCTCAGTTTTGCACTTTCAACAGATAGTAAGAAACAATTAAGCAGTGTGAAAAAAAGTATTTGTCTATAAAGCTTGCTGTGGCTGTCGAAAGCTGGAGACCCTGAATGTTACAAATGGTGTGTTCAAAGTAAGACCTTGGCATCATAACTACATAACAATACGATGACAAAATCCTAGAAAGTGTCACAGCTGATGACGGTTTATTTCACGGATGTTATGGGTAGGTAAGCGTTGCGTTTGTTGTCGGACATTGACTTCTTCCAGCACTTTATTTTTTCTCATGTTTGTTTCTTTTTTGCGCATGAGGAGAACGTAAATGTTAACTGTCGCCTCATCCCTCCCCCGATATTTCTAATAGGGTTGGGTCGCTCCAGCGTGGCTGCGAGCCACGACTAGCCATCATGACACCGCCTCGCCGTGGGAAATGAGGAGGTACCTCTCCCCTCGCTTTGCATACTGGACCGTCTCCTATGGCCTCCCGCTCACTCCCGGCCGACTCCGACCTTGGTATTGGCATGTCTTTTAATAACCGTGAGCTCCTCGTAAACTGGAAATTAATAAGGTGTGAGGTTAATTAGACCTTTGATGGGAGTTTGATATCGTTGGTCTGAAATATGATGAAAGGACATGCTGTAATGGCAACGACTTGCAGGGAGAATTTGGTTCTTGGGTTTGGCGTTCAGCAAGAGTTGTGGCTTGGTGCTCGGGTCTCAGGCGTGAGCCAGAGTTTACGATGAAGTCTACAATCTGACAAACAGCTTCCGTTCATATCATTCACCTTGTTATCAAGGAAGGCTTCCTCTTTGGCCACGTTTAGCCCATCTATGTTCCCTATGGCCTTTAACAACCACTCATTGATGCATTAGTATTGCTGTTGTCAGTATATGTAGTTTAGCTTCTATTTGAGGAATTTGAGTTGGAAAGCTCACACTTGAAGCAAACAAACCATCAAGTAAGCATGTCTCGTTCTTCTTTCCAGGTTCCACCAAGAGCAAGTCCTCGAGCGCTGACCGCGCTACCAGCGAGCGGGCTAGCGACAGAGCGTCGGAGCGGTCGTCGGAGCGGTCGTCAGAGCGGTCATCGGAGCGGTCGTCAGATCGCACGGAGCGGACGTCGGAGAAAACCACGTCTGATAGAGGCTCGGAGCGGACAACGGAGAGGGGTTCGGAGCGGACGTCCGAGAGGGGTTCAGAAAGATCAGAGCGGGGTTCAGAGCGGGGCTCAGACCGGGGCTCAGAGCGGGGCTCAGAGAGGGGTTCAGAACGGGTCTCAGAGCGGGGCTCAGAGCGGGGTTCGGACCGGGGTTCGGAGCGGGCTTCTGACAGGGCGGCTGAGCGTCTGGCCGACAGCAGCCGGTCGGAGGACTCCCCCAAGCGAGAGCAGCGCAAGCGGACGCGCCAGGCGACCCAGAGTCCCGCCGTGGTCGACACCACGCCCGGCTCCGCCAAGCGGACGCGCAGGATATAGAGTAAAGTCAGGGTCCAGGGTAGAGTCTGATGCCAGGTTCCTGGGTAGAGTTTGAGGCAAGGGTCCAAAGTAGAGTCTGAGGCAAGGGTCCTGGGTAGAGTCTGAGGCCAGGGTCCATGGTAGAGTCTGAGGCCAGGGTCCATAGTAGAGTCTGAGGCCAGGGTCCATGGTAGAGTCTGAGGCCAGGGTCCATGGTACAGTCTGAGGCCATGGTCCTGGGTAGAGTCTGAGGCCAGGGTCCATGGTAGAGTCTGAGGTCAGGGTCCATGGTACAGTCTGAGGCCAGGGCCCATGGTACAGTCTGAGGCCATGGTCCTGGGTAGAGTCTGAGGCCATGGTAGAGTCTGAGGCCAGGGTCCTGGGTAGAGTCTGAGGCCAGGGTCCTGGGTACAGTCTGATGCCAGGGTCCTGGGTAGGGTCTGAGGCCAGGGTCCTGGGTAGAGTCTGAGGCCATGGTAGAGTCTGAGGCCAGGGTCCTGGGTAGAGTCTGAGGTCAGGGTCCTGGGTAGAGTGAGAGGCAAGGGTCCATGGTACAGTCTGAGGCCAGGGTCCTGGGTACAGTCTGATGCCAGGGTCCTGGGTAGGGTCTGAGGCCAGGGTCCTGGGTAGAGTCTGAGGCCATGGTAGAGTCTGAGGCCAGGGTCCTGGGTAGAGTCTGAGGTCAGGGTCCTGGGTAGAGTGAGAGGCAAGGGTCCATGGTAGAGTCTAGGGCCAGGGTCCATGGTAGAGTCTGAGACCCGGGTCCATGGTAGAGTCTGAGGCCAGGGTCCTGGGTAGAGTCTGAGGCCAGGGTCCTGGGTAGAGTGAGAGGCCAGTGTCCTGGGTAGAGTCTGAGACCTGGGTCCTGGGTAGAGCTGAGGCCAAGGTCCTGGGTAGAGTCTGAGGACAGGGTGCTGGGTAGAGTCTGAGGCCAGGGTTCTGGGTAGAGTCTGAGGCCAGGGTCCTGGGTAGAGTCGGAGGCCAGGGTCCTGGGTAGAGTCTGAGGCCAGGGTCCTGGGTACAGTCTGATGCCAGGGTCCTGGGTAGGGTCTGAGGCCAGGGTCCTGGGTAGAGTCTGAGGCCAGGGTCCTGGGTAGAGTGAGAGGCCAGGGTCCTGGGTAGAGTCTGAGGCCTGGCTCCTGTGTAGAGTCGGAGGCCTGGGTCCTGGGTAGAGTCTGAGGCCAGGGTCCTGGGTACAGTCTGATGCCAGGGTCCTGGGTAGGGTCTGAGGCCAGGGTCCTGGGTAGAGTCTGAGGCCTGGCTCCTGGGTAGAGTCTGGGGCCAGGGTCCATGGTAGAGTCTGAGGCCAGGGTCCTGGGTAGAGCGCAGAATGCTCCGCTAGGAAATTGATCCAGCTAGAACCTATTTTGGTCTTGATGTCCGCTCTCCTGTACACTTGGTAAAAAAAAGCCTCCAAAGATCCTTGCCGAACCTTGGTGAGATGTCCCATTATGTGGACCATCTGTGGGGCTCACATGTCCACTTTAAGTGTAAACATCGACTGTGCTGGGGTTTAATTCACAGCCTCCTTGCAGTACCTGACACTGGGGCATCCTCTGCCCGTCCATCATGTCATTAGCCTAGGAAGCTGTTGCTCCCGGATTATCTCCCACCACAAGGCACCAACGCGGCGGATTAACACTAATCCCATCCGCACTATTTCAGGAATCCCGGCTGGTGCAGAATCAAAGATGGATTATAGTTCAGCGTGGTGTTCACGCCGGGTACAGAGTTCGATGGTCCCTGGGTGTGTGTGTCTGTATGGTTGTGTCGAGTGCAAGGTTCGTTAATCTTGCCTCCAGCCCCCGATATCCTAGCGATGCCTTCCGGTGGGATGGATTCATTCAGTACAGGCCGCCTGTGTGTTCTTCTACCAGAATAAATAAAACGTTGGGCGTTGTTTGTCGCACAATAAAAAGCTGGTACTGTTTACGACAGCATGTCGCCACATGGCTTCCGGCCTTACATTGTGTCAACGTCAGCAAAGTACAAGACAGGAAACAGTGTACCTCATTCTTCCCCGACCTGGCCGACTGATTAGTGTAACCTCAGTCAACCCAGGGCGCTATTTTTCTCCTACATTTTTGTTAAAGACGCTCTCCTTGATATTACGGTACTCCTGTTTAGCTCCATCGTGTTTATGCCCATCGTGTTTAGGTCCATCGTGTTCACACTCATCGTGTTTACACCCATCGTGTTTAGGCCCATCGTGTTCACATTCCTCGTGTTTACACCCATCGTGTTCACACTCCTCGTGTTTACTTCCATCATGTTTAGGCCCACCGTGTTTAGGCTAATCGTGTTTAGGTCCATCATCTCACTTGATGGCGGCAGCTGGGTGAGAGTTGATGGTCTGTACTCTGTGACCTGCCTTATGCGGGGGCCGAGGTCTCCACAGCTCACTTACATCCTACGGTGACCCCTCCCCACTCCCTTTCCTCTGTGGCCAGCCCCCCCCCCCCCCTCTGGCCAGCCCCCCCTCCCCTCCTCCCCACCACACGCCTCCAGTCATTATGTCACTGACACCTGCTCATTACTAATGACAGCTCAGAGACGGCCGTGGGGCTCTGGTTTCTGGCAGGAGATCTCATGTTGGGAAGTCCCTACATTGAACAGGAAGCTGAGGATGACATTACAGCAAGCGAGGGTCTTAATGTGAGCCCAGCCCATGTGTCTGAAGGTCAAGGTCACCACCGCTAGGGGGGCGTTAAAACTAGATGTCCATAGGTGAAGGCCATTCCATCGGGGTGTTCGGACTGATGTCCGGAGGTCAAGGACACTCCACTGGGGTGTTAGGCCAAATGTCCGAGAGGTCAAGGACCAAGGACATTCCGCCGTGGAGGGGTAAGGGCAGATGTCAGGGAGCAAAATTCACCGAGATTGGTACTTTAACATGTTCTCTGGTGGTGTCAGGGGGGGGGGGGGGTCGACCGCAGAGCCCTGATTGGGGTCTCTAGCCTAAGGTCGTGAGAAGGGGTGGGACAAGGGGTCGGACTGATCGAGTAGCCTCATCGTTCGCCATTTCACGGCACCGCTGCAGCTGTCCTTGCGATCGCAATGTTGGTCGGTCTGTCTGTGTGTGGGTGACCCACTGCACAGTAACACCCTCTGGCGACGTTTTTTCGCAATTTAATGCAATGAAAAATATATGCATTTCGGATCAACTTTGTCGCAGTATGCGATTTCCTTTATCCCGCTTCCGTGGCTTATACTACTATATGTAATAATGGCACGAGATTGCTTCTCAATTACTCGTCTTTGTGTGAAATTGTGTTCGCGTTTGTTAGGAAGTAACCTGTATGAACCACTCCTGTCAGTGTAGGAAGGCGTGTCCCGTTTACATGTACCTGAATGTTCACCGATGTACTGATCAGATTGTTGTATGAGAGCGTTTCTCATTGTGGGAGAGGTTGCAAGAGTGCAGTAGAAAAGTAGAAACGATTGGACAAGAAAACACATGTAATATGCATATATCTTTTGGAATAAACTATTTGATGGTTTGACAAACAGCTGTCCGGCTCATTTGATTTGCTTTCATTTCTTCATATTCTTCACTGAATATTTCTTTCCCGAAGTGTCGGGCAATTTGTAAATAAACAAATGAAATGCTACACTCTTAAAATTCTTAAATTCTTTTACCCTTAATTTCGGATACAAATAAATCATAAATTTCCGTGGCGAGCGCAAGTGATGATAAGGATCATAAGGCATAGAGAGCCAGAGCGTAATCCTGTCACTCTACCCCACACTGCTCCACACGTCACGTCATGAGCCAGGCCACACACTGCTCCTCACATGACGTCAGCGGTAGTCACGTCGTGCGCCAGGCCACACACTGCTCCTCACATGACGTCAGCGGTAGTCACGTCGTGCGCCAGGCCACACACTGCTCCCCACATGAAGTCAGCGGAAGTCCCGTTGGGCGCCAGTCCACACACTGCTTCTCCCATGACGTCAGCGGTAGTCAGGTCATAAGCCAGGCCACACACTGTTCCTCCCATGACGTCAGCGGTAGTCAGGTCATAAGCCAGGCCACACACTGTTCCTCCCATGACGTCAGCGGTAGTCAGGTCATGAGCCAGGCCACACACTGCTCCTCCCATGACGTCAGCGGTAGTCAGGTCATGAGCCAGGCCACACACTGCTCCTCCCATGACGTCAGCGGTAGTCAGGTCATAAGCCAGGCCACACACTGTTCCTCCCATGACGTCAGCGGTAGTCAGGTCATGAGCCAGGCCACACACTGCTCCTCCCATGACGTCAGCGGTAGTCAGGTCATAAGCCAGGCCACACACTGTTCCTCCCATGACGTCAGCGGTAGTCAGGTCATAAGCCAGGCCACACACTGTTCCTCCCATGACGTCAGCGGTTGTCAGGTCATAAGCCAGGCCACACACTGTTCCTCCCATGACGTCAGCGGTAGTCAGGTCATGAGCCAGGCCACACACTGCTCCTCCCATGACGTCAGCGGTAGTCAGGTCATGAGCCAGGCCACACACTGCTCCTCCCATGACGTCAGCGGTAGTCAGGTCATAAGCCAGGCCACACACTGTTCCTCCCATGACGTCAGCGGTAGTCAGGTCATGAGCCAGGCCACACACTGCTCCTCCCATGACGTCAGCGGTAGTCAGGTCATGAGCCAGGCCACACACTGCTCCTCCCATGACGTCAGCGGTAGTCAGGTCATGAGCCAGGCCACACACTGCTCCTCCCATGACGTCAGTGGTAGTCTCATTGTTACGGTTAAGCGGACTGCACACCCTCCACAAGATGGCGCTTCTATCGCCCTCCCTGTAACGATGAAGAATGACCTCCCACAGATTGCCGCGAGAGGGCGCCTTTGAATATAGAAGGACTATAAATTGAGTCTGAGATTGGTTCGGACGACACGACACTGCAGTCTGTGGATTATCGTTAATACAAGGTATAGAGTGAATGATCTATCTATCTATAGTTGGTTGGTGGTCTCGGGCCGCTGGGGTCGCCCGCTCAACACCCGCGTGACCATCTACCCAACAAGCACCGCCCCCACCCCCGCCCCCACCCCGCCTGTCATGCATACCTTTCACCGCCCACCCAACCACACGCTCCCCCGCCCACCCGCCCCAACCATATCATGCCCGCCCACCCCAACGACATCCTCTCCCGCACACCCGCCCCAACCATATCATGCCCGCCCACCCCAACGACATCCTCTCCCGCACACCCCAACCACACGCTCCCCCGCCCACCCGCCCCAACCATATCATGCCCGCCCACCCCAACGATATCCTCCCCCGCACACCCCAACCACACGCTCCCCCGCCCATCCACCCTAACCACATCCATCTGCCCAACCACACCCTTCCTCAACCACCCCAACCATATCACCCCGCCCACCCCGACACCACCCTCAACCGCCCACCCCGACACCACCCTCCACCGCCCACCCCGACACCACGCTCAACCGCCCACCCCGACACCACCCTCCACCGCCCACCCCGACACCACGCTCAACCGCCCACCCCGACACCACCCTCCACCGCCCACCCCGACACCACGCTCAACCGCCCACCCCGACACCATCCTCCACCGCCCACCCCGACACCACGCTCAACCGCCAACCCCAGTCACACCCTCCGCACCCTCCGCTCCCACTCCACCCACACCCTCCCCGAACACTATTCCTGACAGTGCTACCCTGCCCGCCCCCCCCCCCACCCACCCACACCTTCCCCGAACACTATTCCCAGCCTTCACCTTTCGGGGATATATAGCTCTATTGCAGAAAGTGTCGCACATACTGGTACCTCTTGTAACATAACAACCTGTCCGGTCGTGATAACCTGTCCGGCCTCTTTCATGCCACTAACCCTAACCAAAACCCTAATCCTAACCCTAACCCTAACCCTAATCCTAACCCTAACCCTAACCCTAATGCTAACCTAACTTTAGCCTAACCCTAACCTATGTACGCGCTATTTACATAGCAACCCCATTTGCTGCGCATGCGCGCACGTCAGCCGGACAGGTTATCCCGGGATACTGGTTATGCTACACCTGGGTATGTGGCCCCTCGAGTTAGATCTTACCATGGATGGAGGTGGGCGAAATCTTCGGCCCCGACCGTTTACGACGGTTTCCGACCGTTTTCGTTACCGGCCCTGTTCTATGAACTGATCAGTAGATAGTTGTTATGCCTCCCTCTCACCCGCTGCCTTTAACTCATAACGACAAAGGACTTATCTTACTGTATATATCTATGTTGAGGTTTTTATTTCCTGCCTCCGGGTGCCATCTATAATTCACCAGCCTCATTCCCAGCCCTTTGAACTCCTTTTCGAATTTTCTGGTCGCGTGGCTCATATGTCTCAATCCTTATAAACGGGAGTTTTAAAATGGTGGCGCCACCTGGTGAATAATTAAAAGCTCCCCTAGAGGTGCTGTCTGCGCCGTGAGGTAACAACCATTGGAGCTTCTTGGGCAATCTCACAGCGCAGATATTCGCGATTACTATGGTAGGCTTGAAGGCCCCCACTGTGACAGTGACTTGTATATAACATCTGTGAAAGCAGAATATCCGTCGTTCACTCAACCCAACAAGAATATACTCAGCATCCGTACTTCGGGAAGCAACTTCCTGTAAATGGTTTTGACATGACCATACTAAAAAATCGTAGTTTGTTTTGTTGTTTTTATTTTGTCACCAGAAACGTTTTGGGCATGTAAGCTTCTGACGTCATTAGATCAGCTGATCGATTGCGTCAGAAGACCGATCCAGGCTGTCAACCATTCACTGACGTCACTGTTGCTTTTATCCAATCATGTGTCGAAAAAAGGTTTTCCACGGGCGTTATGTCCGACAAACAAAGCAGCATGTCACTTTCTTGTCAGATTCAGACATGAATACTCTTCGCTTGTACCTACCATCAGCAATGCTTGTCAATTACATACTCACGATTAACGAAAAAAGACTCAAGCGTGGGCGGGGCTTATGGTGTTGGAGTGTGGATCCGTCTATCGAAACGTAGATCAAACGCTGGTACAGATACACATATGCACTAAAAACCGTTCACCGCGAACTCCTGTCTTTGCACTGTTGCATGATGTCATTGATTAAACAGCGGGCGACAACGCCTAGAAAACTATACCCGAGGGGAATCAGATCGAGCGATATGTTATAATTGTGCTGTGAGTGGTAACTGGGAACCCGGGCCGCTCGCACGAGAGGCACTCGGCTATCTATCACCATTAATCCCTGCGAGGGGTCGCCTTGCCTGTGTACCACGGCGGCTTAATCACGGTGTCTGGACATCAAATCACGCTCGCTATTGACTCGAACCGCGGGACCTGAGCCATAAAGTATCATAACACTCATTACAATGAAAGCCCAAATCGCTTATTGGTTCCATTAGTTTTGGTTAATTGTGTTAATCTGCCGGGAACGCGTAGCACGCGGGATGACCAATAAGATTGGCTGTACATGCCGGAGGAAGGGCCGGCGTCATCATGCGGGAAGTGTCCTGTTAAAACTGACCCCTGTTGACTGTGAGTCAGACTTGTGTGACTGCATGCTGCCTAGGGGTGTAGTGTATGGGTGGGCGGGGGTGACCTGGATGCCTCTTATATGGCTGGATCCTATCTCTCACATGTTGTTGACCAACTCTCGGGGGAGGGGGGGGGGGCGTTGTCGAGAACAGAATAACAGTCTAATTAATCAACGGGAGAAGAAAATAATGGCTTAGCCAGCAATGATACCACCATTGTTTTTCTCATATTTTTTTTTCTTTAAGTTACTTCCGTGTAAAGAAGATCGTCAAGCGTAGACGAAATGGAGCAGGATGGGTGACTAGATCTATGCGCAAAGACTGGGGCTATAGTCTTGTTGTGTCGTCAAACGGACCTGATCAGACCGGAGTGTTTCTCCAGGCCACCCGCTACCCCGTCCACCTCTTCGACCCACGCTGGGTCACCGAAACTCTCAGCGCCTGCTGGTTGTGCATAGGTGTGTAGTTTATGGAATACGGCCACTGCTACACCTGCAACTCCGTGCTACAAATATCCCTATCCAGAGGGGAAAATGTTGTCCCCTGCCGCGGGAGAGTAAGATATATACCCAGCGGATCGGATGTTAATGTCATTGCCGTCAAATGTGATATTATATTAGTGATTAAAACAGCCGGCAAATGAAACCAGGACGATTGTCTTTTTATTAGGGCGAGGACCCACCCCAGAGACGAATAGATCGGAAGACGAAACTACCCCAGGCACAGGTGTACGGGGGTGTGAACCCCCAACCTTTTGGGCTGTAGTCGAGTACGCTACGGCAACCTATCGACATATGGCGGCTCCCCCCGTGAGCCCCCCCCCCACCCCTAAGATAAGATAACATTTTATTTTACGTCGGTACAAAGGATTAAAAGGGTAACATTAGCACGTGCGCGCTATTAGCCGACAATGACATCCGGATGAAACGTTATGGTTTGGCTTATTTACAATGGATGCTAGTGATTAACGTTGTGTCAAATAAACAACTGAAACATGTTGACTATGTAATATATAACGTAAAAGAACGTATTGCACATTGTGGACAACTAGGAGGAGCTATCCTGTAACGATATAGAGCTATAACGATCTAGAGCAATAACGATATAGAGCTATTATTTCACATTACATGCATGCTAAGGAACATATGGCACAATGCGAACATTCACATACTGGATCTTACCGTGAAGAAATTAAATATTTAAACTCATCTTTAGTAGCAGCATCTTTGATCTTGTTGCTTAAGTGATTCCATAATATAGCACCATGGTTCCCAAAACTGTTCTGACCATATTTGACTGTATTAACTATGGGTTGTTCGAGCACTTGTTTGTTTCGACTAGAATATGCTTGTTCTTTCCTTTGGAACAACGTGTGTAAGTAGAGCGGGAACATTTTGTTAACTATCTTAAAGACCTCGGTCATAATTGTCGGTAACCGTTCTATATAAAGTAAGGGTCGGTTCCCCTGTTGCCTTAAGACACTGTGCGACGAGGCGAAATCACTCTGAATAAACCTTAGGGCTCGCTCTTGAATTTTTTCCATTTTCTTCATATCAGCTATGCTGCTGTAATGCCATACAATCGGACAATAATTAAAATGTGATATAATGAAACAGTTAAATAATTTTTGCTTGGCATCTGTACTTAGTGTTGTGGACAAGCGACCTAATACATATATCTGTCTGCCAGCCTTTTTACATATATCTGCAATATGATTACTGAAGTTAAGCTTAGAATCTATAGTAACCCCAACTAGCTTGACACAACTGACAGAACATATGACATCATCCCCAACGTGGACATGTTGCGTTTCACTTGTGGGCTTAGTCCCAAATATACTTGAATTCAGATGGGTTGGCTTTCATGTAATTTTCCTTAAACCAATTTATCAGTTTGGACGCAACGTTTTCAAGACTGTTACTAACGCCCTCAATACTTTGACCGTAGCAGGAAACGGTGCTGTACTCGGCATAGATAGACAGGTCACTGTGCTCAATACCCTCCATAGTTTTGACAAGATCATTAGTAAATATATTGAAAGCAAATGGGCCAAAGAGAGACCTCTGAGGAGCTCCTTTCATTAAGGTCAAATCAGCGCTTTTCTTATTGCATAACTTAACTCGCTGTTTCCTGTTTTTAAAAATATTTGCTACTAATGTGCAGGATTTTAATTCAACACCATATGCATTCCATTTACTGATTAGTAGTCCATATGGCAGACAATCACAAGCTTTGATAAATCTGTTATGGTAGATCCCGTAATAAGTTTGTTATCACCATGCAACTTACAGTTTTCAATAAAATCTGTTAACACATTTTGGCAGCTATATCCCTTCCTTCAGCCAGAGACTCGAGGCGATAAAATGGGTTCGAAGTACTCGGTTAGCTGATCAATTAAGATACCTTCATATATCTTTGATACACATGGTAGTACGCTTATTGGGCGGTAGTTTCTTTTGTCGATCACCCCACGCCTCACCATAGACATGGCTAGAAGTAATTTCCGTCGCTTCACCCAACACCGAACTAAAAGTAATTAAACGAATAGCTTCCCCTACCCAGAGCTAGCAGTAATTCCCTACTGGCTTCACCCTAGCCATAGCTAGAAGTAATTCCCCACTCGCCTCTTCCTACCCACCTCTCCCTGCCCAGAAGTAGAGCCAATTCCCCACACTCCTCTCCCTACCCACAGCTAGAGGTCATTCCCCACTCTCCTCTCCCTACCCAGGACTAGAGGTCATTCCCACTCCCCTCTACCTTCCGAGAACTAGAAGTCCGTCCCCGCTCCCCTTTCCCTACCCAGAACTAGAGGTCATTCCCCGCTCCCCTCTCCCTTCCCAGGACTAGAGGTCATTCCCCACTCCCCTCTCCCTACCCAGAACTAGAGGTCATTCCCCACTCCCCTCTCCCTTCCCAGAACTAGAGGTCATTCCACACTCCCCTTTCCCTTCCCAGAACTAGAGGTCCGTCCCCACTCCCCTTTCCCTACCCAGAACTAGAGGTCCGTCCCCACTCCCCTCTCCCTTCCCAGAACTAGAGGTCATTCCCACTTCCCTCTCCCTACCCAGAACTAGAGGTCATTCCCACTCCCCTCTCCCTTCCCAGAACTAGAGGTCATTCCCACTCCCCTCTCCTTTCCCAGAACTAGATGTCCGTCCCCGCTTCCCCCTCCCTTCCCAGAACTAGAGGTCCGTCCCCGCTCTCATTTCCCTTCCCAGAACTAGATGTCATTCCCCGCTCCCCTCTCCCTTCCCAGAACTAGAGGTCCGTACCCGCTCCACTCTCCCTACAAAAGGCCAGAGATGACTTCCCCTTCCCATCGGATGCACACATTTTCTTCATGATGCCAAGCTCTCTAGTCTCTATGATGAAGGCAATTTCCGCACTTCTTTGGGACGTAGGAGAAAAATACACTCCATAGAATAATAGAATAACATCTTGTTTGAGCTAAAAGAAATACTCAGTAAAGGAATCAGTAATATTTTTGCCTGCAGTGTCAAAACAATTGTGCTTGGAGCCGTCTTTAATGACTGGCTTCCTGGTCCTGATACCATTTATATCTCTCGACGAAAAGCAGTAACATTAAGATTTCTTGTAGGATTTTTTGTGAACATGGTGACAACTGTGAACTCAATTACTGGACTCCCTTGTGATTTTGATTGGCGTATATAAAACACAATGGGCGTATATCAACACACCATCTTTAATCTTAGCGACTGCAGGTAATCTCCGGAGACACAATGAAAATCCAGCAACAACTGAACACAAAAGAATGCTTTGATCCTCACAATGACATCCCTTTCTACCCTGTGCGACCTCTTATCCCTTGTCAGTTTTCCGTGTACTATCATTAATCAAAATAAGCTCTCAGTGGGCAGCGAGAGTTGGCTGTAGCCGCCATGTAGTCCCAACACTACAGTATCATCGCTTTCAATCTTTTTATCTTTTGCATGATTACAAAAAAGGTTACAGTGTTTGTTCCATGGCATAGGTGACCTTACCTTATTTACATATTCATAAATCAATCAATATATGCATAGAATATTACCATTTGCTAGACAGTATGATAGAATCATGATGTACGGATATAGGCGTTTGGCCACAGAGTATCAACGCCCCACACCCTTCCCCCCCCCCCCCCCAACTCCCACCATCTCAGCCATCCATCAACTCGCAACCATGCTTTCCCATAAGGATCGACTTCATTTCAGTCAACATAACCGCGCACGAACGCACCCTCACCTCCCCCCCCCCCACCCCCCGCCGGCCAGGCCCCCACCCACACTGTCTAGCGCCACCGCAGACACCCAGGCATAGCGTCCCCGGTTACTACACCCGCGGGATATTTAATGGGGACATCAACCTCGTTATCGCCGGTGACACCCTTTCTGTAGAAGCAACAGGGGTGTCTATATGTGTGTTTATCGGGGTGCACCTTCCAGGGGTGGGCACCGCCCTCAACACTCACGACCCTGGCCGTCCCGGGGTGGGCACCGCCCTCAGCACTCACGACCCTGGCCGTCCCGGGGTGGGCACCGCCCTCAGCGCTCACCACCCTGGCCGTCCCCGGGGTGGGCACCGCCCTCAGCACTCACGACCCTGGCCGTCCCGGAGTGGGCATCGCCCTCAGCGCTCACCACCCTGGCCGTCCCCGGGGTGGGCACCGCCCTCAGCACAGCCTCCTCTCTCCCGTCCCCCGAAAGGTCACTGTGACATGCCCAGTAATGCAGTCTGAACATTTTCTCACAGAAACATTCATGAGAAACTGGTTTTTCATCATGTGAGTTTATCTTGCTCCTGTCCCCAGCTCAGTTGGTCAGCAGGCGGAGCTGCAGATCACCAGGTCATGGGTTCGCGCCCTGGCACTAGCATCTGAGGCCTGTTTCATCCAACCCCACCCCATTGCCTCCGCAGGTCTAAACGCCTTCATGGGCCCAAAGTGACTTATAACACCAATATTTGTGTTCCTTCCTCAAATCGCTCTGATACTGATTGATCCTGTTTACAAATTGAACTGGACATTGTGAAATCAACGTTGTGTATCAACGCATCTAGCATTAAATAAAGCATGCATCATATATCGTGCAGTATCATGTATACACCCAGGATTCCATGGGAATAAACACGGTACCAGGAAATCATCATATATAGCATTCAACGAACGCATCGCCAATGTGTTAAAGTGAATTTGCGGTTTTCGTAATCTTTCTGTAGTGGTCGCGGTGGTTTCATGTTCGTGTCTCGATCCTCCATTATGTCCCGCGAAAACAGACTCCACGATGTGTGTTGTGGACGAAGTGGTTGCAGCGGCCCTTGGAATGTATTTTACATTGAGGTTGCGGTGAAAATGGTTGTATTTGTTAGTTGTAATGGATGGCAGTTCGATTATAGCCTACATTACTAAGTAGAGTGTCCCTCGCGCAAACCTTGATGACTATTTTACGAGCTCAATTTCCTTTTGTGCTGCTGGTGAAATTGATGAGGCGACCCGCCCAAGTTTGTATTTATTACTGAAAACCATGTGACTCTAACGCCGCGGACTGCTTAGCTGCGCGCCCGCATTATTCAAGGCATTCATCATGGAATCTTTTAATATTCTGCCACGAAATTCCCCAAGAAAATGACCCGTAAAAACCTTCTCTTATGAGATATATTATGATTAAAATTGTGGCTATCATTCCAGGGGCCGGGTCTCTAATATGAGGGGTATAGCGGCTTTCTGCACGTGCTGCTTAGATATGAGATGCTTAGACCGGAAACGCGTGGTTCACGGTGTGAATCTCGCCGCAGGTGACGTGCTTTACGAGACCTACCCACTATTTATGACATTTCTGAATATCGCTATCGGTTTTTCTTTTTTCTTTTTGTGATATTTTTGCCTATTTTCGTCATTTTGCCCGGCGATTAAATGAAATAAACGCAGCGACAGGAAGTGACAAGTTGAGACAGATTCTGTGACTTGTGGATGTTGGCAACCGAATCGACTCGTATCCCGGTACCAGATCTACTGGCGCGAATCTAGGCGTTCTGTTGGCGTGAAAACGGCGGTTTTGGGGAAGGTGTTTCACGCCTTTATGGACTGATATGATTAGATTTGTCCTCTTTCAAACCCCTGACAAGCATTGCAAACTCCTTCCATCGGGTCGACCTCAACGAGGATTTGCTTAGTTCTTAGTAGCAGGCCGAAGACGGAGGCTGGTCTAATATTCTGCTTCTTTCACTGCTCAGGCCCCCCTAGCGACATGTATTGCCTGGCAACATGCCACGCATTCCATCGGGTCGACCTCAGCTGGGATTTGCATAGTTCTTAGTAGCAGGCCGAAAACGGAGGCTGATCTACTATTCTGCTCCTTTCACTGCTCAGGCGCCCCTAGCGACATGTATTGCCAGGCAACATGAAATGACGGAGTTGTTTTTTCTTTCCCAGAGCATGACAAATGTGAGAGCGAGCTTATAAGTGATGAATCAAGTGTGATAAAGCGTAGGGATCACTGAAATGTTAAATATTATGGAATACTGCTAAGAGTACATGACGCAAACCTTTAATAACAAAAATAACTGCAGGGGATCTAAAGCTTGACAAAGTACAGTACGCCGACAAGAACTAGCCAACAGCGTGGGAAGGTACATTTCTATCATTAGGGGGCGCGTTCCGACGTGGGTCCACCTCGCCCACCCTTTTGCCGACTAACCTGCGATGTTGCCTTCAGATTTAGCCTCCTCTCTCCCGTCCCACGAAAGGTCACTGTGATATGCCCAGTTATGCAGACTGAACATTTTCTCACAGAAACATTCATGAGAAACTGGTTTGTCATCATTTGGGTTTATCTTGCTCCTGTGCCCAGCTCAGTTGGTCAGCAGGCTGAGCTGCAGATCACCAGGTCATGGGTTCGCGCCCTGGCACTAGCATCTGAGGCCTGTTTCATCCAACCCCACCCATTGCCTCCGCAGGTCAAAACGCCTTCATGGGCGCCAAAGTTATTTATAACCCCAATATTTTTGTTCGTTCCCCAAATCGTCCTGATGATGATCGGTCCTGTTTACAAATTGTACTGGACATTGTGAAACTGTCAAAGCGTCTAGCATTAAATAAAGCATCCATCATCTATCGTGCTTACGGGATCATGAACACACCCAGGACTCCATGAGAATAAAGCACATTGCATCAGAATATCCTCTTATAAAGCATTCAACGCACGCATCGCGAGGGTGATAAAGTGAATTTGCGGCTTTCGAAATCTTTCTGTAGTCGTCGCGGTGGTTTCATGTTCGTGTCTCGATCCTCCATTATGTCCCGCGAAAACAGACCCCACGATGTGTGTTATGGGAGAAGTGGTTGCAGCGGCTCTTGGAATGTATTTTACATTGAGGTTGCGGTGAAACCTGTTGTTTTTGTTAGTTATAACGGATGGCAGTTCAGTTATATCCTACGCTACTACGTAGATTGCCCCTCGCGCAAACCTTGATAACTATTTTACGAGCGCAATTTCCTTTTGTGTTGCTGTTGAAATTAATGAGGCGACCCGCCCGATTTTTTATTTATTACTGACAACCATGTGACACTAACGCCGCGGACTGCTTAGCTACGCGCCCGCATTATTCAAGGTATTTATCACGGAACCTTCTAATATTCTTCCCAGAAACTCCCCAAGAAAATGATCCGGAAAGACCTTCTCTTGTGAGATTTGTTTTGATAAAAAGTGTGGCTATCATTCCAGGGGCCGGCTCTCTAATATGAGAGGTATAGCGGCTTTCTGCACGTGCTGCTGAGATACGAGATACTCAGACCGGAAACGCGTGGTTCACGGCGTTAATCTCCTCGCATGTGACAGGTTTTACGAGAGCTACCCACTCTTTATGACATTTCAGAATATCGCTATCGGTTTTGTTTTCTTTTTTGTGATATTTTTTTGGCCTATTTTCGTTATATTGCTCGGTGATTAAATGAAATGAACGCAGCTACCAGACGTGACCAGTTGAGACAGATTTTGTGGCTTCTGAATGTTGGCAGCCGAACTGACTCGTATCCCGGTACCAGATCTATTGGCGCGAATCTAGGCGTTCTTTTGGCGTGAAAATGGCGGTTTTGGGGAAGGTGTTTCACGCCTTTATGGACTGATATGATTAGATTTGTCCTCTTCCAACCCCCTGGCAAGCCTTGCAACACTCTTTCCATCGGGTCGACCTCAGCTGGGATTTGAATAGTTCTTAATAGCAGGCTGAAAACGGAGGCTGATCTAATATTCTACTTCTTTCACTGCTCAGGCGCCCATAGCGACATGTATTGCCAGGCAACATGAAGTGGCGTTTTTTTTCCCAGAGCATGACAAATGTGAGAACGAGGTTATAAGTGATGAATCAAGTGTGATAAAGCGTATGGATAATTGAAATTATTATGGAATACTGTTAAAGAGTACAAGGCCAAAACCTTTAATAGCAAAATATCTGCAGGAGATCTAAAGCTTGAGAAAATACAGAACGCCCCTACAATCTAGTCAACAGCGATAGGGGTAGACATCTGTCACTAGGGATCGCGTTCCGACGTGGGTCCACCTCACCTACCATTGTGCCGACTTACTACAATGTTTAACTTCAGATTTAGCCTCCTCTCTACCGTGAGAGGTCACTGTGACACTTGCACTTGAGACCTTTTTCATCCAACTCGATTTCATTGATGAAAAAATGGCCCAAAATCAAAATGCATATCTGTTTAGGAGGGGCGAAGACAAAGTACCTAGGGCCCTGAATATGAGCCTGACGGGTTACGTACCTGGTCAGATCCGGGGAGGTGTCTGGCACCCACCATGGGGGGAGGGGATGCTGATGAACAGTCTCGGAACACTCATCCTGCGGCATCGCTTACATGTATATTAAATACATCTGTTACATGTAGATTAAAGGCTCATATATTTCTTATAAAAGAGGAAAGGACAGTGCTTGAAGAAGCCAATGTCCGACAACAAGCGCAGTATCTGCCCTTAATATCCGTGAAAAGCACCAAAACAACTCCCCCACCCCCCCCCCCCCCCCCCGCCCTGACTATCTCTCTTCTGTGGCTGCCGGCACCGCTACCCTACCCCATATCATCTCGCATCTTAACCCCCTCACACTAACCCCCCCCCCCCCCTCACCTAAACCACGTGCGGACACTGACTGGCGAGGCGCTGTGTCTGGACATTTACCGACCCACGACCCAGTGTCCTCATTGGCTTTGGGCCGAGCATTACTGGGATTAGCTGCTCGGGCTTTATGGGAGTGTTCTCCCCTTCCACTGCGGCATGGTGGGTGGGTGGTGGGAAGGGGGCGGGGGTGGGTGATGTCCTCTCACTGCCCCCTTCGCCGAGCATGGTTCCTTTGTCTCTGGCGCCCCGTGTCGTGGTGTGAGGTCCTTATTTAATGTCGCCGACCTGGCCCCGAGGCTGAGATTGCCTGGGTCCACTTTAAGTACTGATGTATCAGAGCACCGGGTCGGGTGCCCGGATGTCGGCCAGGTAATCAGCCCGGCGGGTCAACACGTCAACATGTGAGTCATTTATAGTGAGGCATCGGACACCGGGATGATATGAGTTTTGAGAACGATTATCTGACTCTGTGTGAACTGGAGCGAGGGCGTCTTGATGGCGAGGTGTGTTGTTTGACTTTCCGTCGGGCAGGAAAGGGAGGATTCATTGTGAATGGGATCCTGTGACGTCATCTGACTCTGATGTTGTCCTTGTGGGATGTCTCCGATAGGTGGCGAGTGTTTACCAATGTATTAACGGTCAGACGTGCAACGACCCGCAAGCGGAAAGGGCCGCTGGGGTTACATGGAAGGGGAGGTGGGGCAGCAGGTGGAATGGACCGCTGTGACCTTGGGGGGAGGGGCAGAATGGACCGCTGTGACCTTGGGGAGACATGGCAGCAGGCGGAATGGACCGCTGTGACCTTGGGGACACATGGCGGCGGCGGCGGCGCTTCTGCGCCGGATTGCACGTGGACATGCCCCACCTCCCTCCCACCACCCCGTACCCCACACCCTCCTTTGGCTGCAATGGCCAGCACACAGACAATGCTACAGGCATTGGCCCTGCTCCACGCCCGGCGTCCCGGGCCCCGACCACACTTACAGCCAGCAGGCCGGTCGAAATTGTTGTTTGAAGCCCCACGGCCATCTCCGCCGTCGGCACCCCGCCGACCCCAAGCGCCACCTCGCACCCCCTAGCGCCACCCCGCACCCCTAGCGCTACCCCGCACCCCCTAGCGCCACCCGCACCCCCTGGTGCCACCCCGCACCCCCTAGCGGACCCCGAGCGAGCGCTGTTTACAAGGGCTCGGGACCACGTGGTCCGGTGGCCGCCATGGCGACTGACTAACGAGACTGTCACATGGGTCGGGACCGGAGAAACACCGCGGAATGACGCCGCATCTATCCAACATCCATTGTCCCGAACCCCTACATGGCAACACCGCCCCTCCCTGCACACCACCCAACAGTCACCCCCCGCCCCTGCACAGCAACCCCACCTAAGCCATCCCCTCCCTGCACACCACCCAACAGCCTCCCTGCACAGCAACGCCACCCCAGCCCCAGCCACCCCCTCCCTGTACAGAAACACCGCAACAGCCCCCAGCCACCCCCTCCCTGCACAGCATCGCCACCCAGCCCCCCAAGCCACCCCCTCCCGGCACAGCAACACCGCCCCCCGCGCCGTCACCCCTTCCCCCCATCACCCCACCATCCAAACACTGACCCCTTCTCCACGCCAAACACCCCACCACCCAACACGCACCGCTCACCAAGCACCCCACAATACAGCACTCGCCCCTGCACCACACCAAACATCCCACCATCCAGCACTCCCCCATGCCCCCACACCAAACATCCCACCATCCAGCACTCCCCCTGCCCCCACACCAAACCCCCCACCATCCAGCACTCGTCCATGCACCCACACCAAACACCCCACCATCCAGCACTGCCCCACGCCCCCACACCAAACACGTCACCATCCTGCACTCCCGCTGCCCCCACACCAAACACCCCACCATCCTGCACTCCCCCCTGCCCCCACACCAAACACCCCACCACCCAACACTCACCCCTCACCAAGCACCCCACAATACAGCACTCGCCCCTGCACCACACCAAACACCCCACCATCTTGCACTCCCCCCTCCTGCCCCCACGCAAACACCCCACCATCCAGCACTCCCCCCTCCTGCCCCCACACCAAACACCCACCATCCAGCACTCTCCCATGCCCCCACACCAAACACCCCACCATCCAGCACTCCCCCATGCCCCCACACCAAACACCCCACCATCCAGCACCCCCCTGCCCCCCCCCCCTCCCCAAGCACCCCACCATCGAGAGGTGATGGAGGGAGGAAGGGTGAAATTGGTTACCTAGTGGGTGTCTGCGGCCCCATATGTCTCGGACTGGGCCGGAATGGCTGGGCTATCACAGGGGTATTAATTGACCGGCTGACCACAGCCCTATCGCAACCAGTATGGGGGAGCCGTCGATTTGACGACGGACAAGGGAGCTGGCTTATGGCTGGCCCCGTCCATATTCACCGAGCCAAACCTTCAATCCTGTCCACACCTATTTATAGACCCACACCCGCCCACAAAATTGGTATGTCGTCCTCAGTTTTGCACTTTCAACAGATATTAAGAAACAGTTGAACAGTGTGAAAAAAATATTTGTCTATATAGCTTGCTGTGGCTGTCGAAAGCTGGAGACCCTAAATGTTACAAATGGTGTGTTCAAGGTAAGACCTTGGCATCATAACTACATAACCATTCGATGACAAAAATCCTAGAAAGTGTCACAGCTGATGACGGTTTATTTCACGGATGTTAGGGGTAGGTAAGCGTTGCGTTTGTTGTCGGACATTGACTTCTTCCAGCACTTTATTTGTTCTCATGTTTGTTTCTTTTTTTGCGCATGAGGAGAACGTAAATGTGTCGCTTCATCCCTCCCCCGATATTTCTAATAGGGTTGGGTCGCTCCAGCGTGGCTGCGAGCCACGACTAGCCATCATGACACCGCCTCGCCGTGGGAAATGAGGAGGTACCTCTCCCCTCACTTTGCATACTGGGCCCCCTCCTATGGCCTCCCGCTCACTCCCGGCCGACTCCGACCTTGGTATTGGCATGTCTTTTTAATAACCGTGAGCTCCTCGTAAACTGGAAATTAATAAGGTGTGAGGTTATTTCGACTTTTGAAGGATAGAGTTTGATATCGTTGGTCTGAAATATGATGAAAGGACATGCTGTAATGGCAGCGACTTGCTGGGTGAATTTGGTTCTTGGGTTTGGCGTTAAGCAAGAGTTGTGGCTTGGTGCTCGGGTCTCAGGCGTGAGCCAGAGTTTACGGTGAAGTCTACAATCTGACAAACAGCTTCCGTTCATATCATGCACCTTGTTATCAAGGGAGGCTTCCTCTTTGGCCACGTTTAGCCCATCTATGTTCCCTATGGCCTTTAACAACCACTCATTGATGCATTAGTATTGCTGTTGTCAGTATATGTAGTTTAGCTTCTATTTGAGGAATCTGAGTTGGAAATCTCACACTTGAAGCAAACAAACCATCAAGTAAGCATGTCTCGTTCTTCTTTCCAGGTTCCACCAAGAGCAAGTCCTCGAGCGCTGACCGCGCTACCAGCGAGCGGGCTAGCGACAGAGCGTCGGAGCGGTCGTCGGAGCGGTCGTCAGAGCGGTCATCGGAGCGGTCGTCAGATCGCACGGAGCGGACGTCGGAGAAAACCACGTCTGATAGAGGCTCGGAGCGGACAACGGAGAGGGGTTCGGAGCGGACGTCCGAGAGGGGTTCAGAAAGATCAGAGCGGGGTTCAGAGCGGGCCTCGGAGCGGGGCTCAGACCGGGGCTCAGAGAGGGGTTCAGAACGGGGCTCAGAGCGGGGCTCAGAGCGGGGTTCGGACCGGGGTTCGGAGCGGGCTTCTGACAGGGCGGCTGAGCGTCTGGCCGACAGCAGCCGGTCGGAGGACTCCCCCAAGCGGGAGCAGCGCAAGCGGACGCGCCAGGCGACCCAGAGTCCCGCCGTGGTCGACACCACGCCCGGCTCCGCCAAGCGGACGCGCAGGATATAGGGTAAAATCAGGGTCCAGGGTAGAGTCTGATGCCAGGTTCCTGGGTAGAGTCTGAGGCAAGGGTCCATAGTAGAGTCTGAGGCAAGGGTCCTGGGTAGAGTCTGAGGCCAGGGTCCATGGTAGAGTCTGAGGCCAGGGTCCATAGTAGAGTCTGAGGCCAGGGTCCATGGTAGAGTCTGAGGCCAGGGTCCATGGTACAGTCTGAGGCCAGGGTCCTGGGTAGAGTCTGAGGCCAGGGTCCATGGTACAGTCTGAGGCCAGGGTCCATGGTACAGTCTGAGGCCAGGGCCCATGGTACAGTCTGAGGCCAGGGTCCTGGGTAGAGTCTGAGGCCAGGATCCATGGTAGAGTCTGAGGCCAGGGTCCATAGTAGAGTCTGAGGCCAGGGTCCATGGTAGAGTCTGAGGCCAGGGTCCTGGGTAGAGTCTGAGGCCAGGGTCCATGGTAGAGTCTGAGGCCAGGGTCCATGGTACAGTCTGAGGCCAGGGCCCATGGTAGAGTCTGAGGCCAGGGCCCATGGTACAGTCTGATGCCAGGGTCCTGGGTAGAGTCTGAGGTCAGGGTCCATGGTACAGTCTGAGGCTAGGGTCCATGGTACAGTCTGAGGCCAGGGTCCATGGTACAGTCTGAGGCCAGGGTCCTGGGTAGAGTCTGAGGCCAGGGTCCTCAGTAGAGTGAGAGGCAAGGGTCCATGGTAGAGTCTAGGGCCAGGGTCCATGGTAGAGTGAGAGGCCAGTGTCCTGGGTAGAGTCTGAGACCTGGGTCCTGGGTAGAGCTGAGGCCAGGGTCCTGGGTAGAGTCTGAGGCCAGGGTGCTGGGTAGAGTCTGAGGCCAGGGTCCATAGTAGAGTCTGAGGCCAGGGCCCATGGTACAGTCTGAGGCCATGGTACAGTCTGAGGCCAGGGTCCTGGGTAGAGTCTGAGGCCAGGGTCCATAGTAGAGTCTGAGGCCAGGGCCCATGGTACAGTCTGAGGCCATGGTACAGTCTGAGGCCAGGGTCCTGGGTAGAGTCTGAGGCCAGGGTCCAGGGTAGAGTCTGAGGCTAGGGTCCATGGTACAGTCTGAGGCCAGGGTCCATGGTAGAGTCTGAGGCCAGGGTCCTGGTTAGAGTCTGAGGCCAGGGTTCTGAGTAGAGAGAGAGGCAAGGGTCCATGGTAGAGTCTAGGGCCAGGGTCCATGGTAGAGTCTGAGACCCGGGTCCATGGTAGAGTCTGAGGCCAGGGTCCTGGGTAGAGTCTGAGGCCAGGGTCCTGGGTAGAGTGACAGGCCAGTGTCCTGGGTAGAGTCTGAGACCTGGGTCCTGGGTAGAGCTGAGGCCAGGCTCCTGGGTGGAGTCTGAGGCCAGGGTGCTGGGTAGAGTCTGAGGCCAGGGTTCTGGGTAGAGTCTGAGGCCAGGGTCCTGGGTAGAGTCGGAGGCCTGGGTCCTGGGTAGAGTCTGAGGCCAGGGTCCTGGGTACAGTCTGATGCCAGGGTCCTGGGTAGGGTCTGAGGCCAGGGTCCTGGGTAGAGTCTGAGGCCTGGCTCCTGGGTAGAGTCTGGGGCCAGGGTCCATGGTAGAGTCTGAGACCTGGGCCCTGGGTAGAGACTGAGGACAGGGTCCTGAGTAGAGTCTGCGGCCACCCTGGGATATGTCTTCATCTAGTGGAAGTAGACGTGTCTGGCAAGATGGCCGACTGAAAGCATTGCTTGAGAAATTCTATTTCTGATTTCTGGAGAGATTTCTTTGTCTATGCCCATATTATAAGTATGGAGCACAACTAAGTTACTTAGAAATTGCATCAAATGCAACTTTGTGTTGTATTGCATATATTACGCCGTGTCCCAGTACCAATATTGCGTTCATACCCAGATGTCTTGGATGTCCGCAATGTAGATGATCAGCTACTTATAGTTACTTATTAATTGATATTTAAAAAAAATGGTTAAAAGTAGTCTCTCCATTTGTTCGCAATGGGCAATGTGGGTTCCTGCATGCTTAATGCCTCTCCATAAGAACCGAGCTAAAGCAGCCTTGGATGAAAGTAAGGCATCGTGTGACCCAGTTTCTCAGACAGCCCGGAGTGTGGCTCTATTGAGTTGGGAATCATTAAATCCTGAAATCCTGGTTTGGATATGGCGTGCTTCCATTAATGGCCTTCCATCGTCCCCATGTTTCTACTTTCTGCAAAGTTGTTTTAATGCCACACACTCTCTACGTGGTTTTTTTACACGACTGATGCTGCCAATGGTAAGTGATTTATCTATGGCGCAGAATGCTCCGCTAGGAAATTGATCCAGCTAGAACCTATTTTGGTCTTGATGTCCGCTCTCCTGTACACTTGGCAAAAAAAAGCCTCCAAAGATCCTTGCCGAACCTTGGTGAGATGTCCCATTATGTGGACCATCTGTGGGGCTCACATGTCCACTTTAAGTGTAAACATCGACTGTGCTGGGTTTAATTCACAGTCTCCTTGCAGTACCTGACACTGGGGCATCCTCTGCCCATCCATCATGTCATTAGCCTAGGAAGCTGTTGCTCCCGGATTATCTCCCACCACAAGGCACCAACGCGGCGGATTAACACTAATCCCATCCGCACTATTTCAGGAATCCCGGCTGGTGCAGAATCAAAGATGGATTATAGTTCAGCGTGGTGTTCACGCCGGGTACAGAGTTCGATGGTCCCTGGGTGTGTGTGTCTGTATGGTTGTGTCGAGTGCAAGGTTCGTTAATCTTGCCTCCAGCCCCCGATATCCTAGCGATGCCTTCCGGTGGGAGGGATTCATTCAGTATAGGCCGCCTGTGTGTTCTTCTACCAGAATAAATAAAAAGTTAGGCGTTGTTTGTCGCACAATAAAAAGCTGGTACTGTTTACGACAGCATGTCGCCACATGGCTTCCGGCCTTACATTGTGTCAACGTCAGCAAAGTACAAGACAGGAAACAGTGTACCTCACTCTTCCCCGACCTGGCCGACTGATTAGCGTAACCTCAGTCACCCCAGGGCGGTATTTTTCTCCTACATTTTTGTTAAAGACGCTCTCCTTGATATTACGGTACTCCTGTTTAGCTCCATCGTGTTTATGCCCATCGTGTTTAGGTCCATCGTGTTCACACTCATCGTGTTTACACCCATCGTGTTTAGGCCCATCGTATTCACATTCCTCGTGTTTACACCCATCGTGTTCACACTCCTCGTGTTTACTCCCATCATGTTTAGGCCCATCGTGTTTAGGCTAATCGTGTTTAGGTCCATCATCTCACTTGATGGCGGCAGCTGGGTGAGAGTTGATGGTCTGTACTCTGTGACCTGCCTTATGCGGGGGCCGAGGTCTCCACAGCTCACTCACATCCTACGGTGACCCCTCCCAACTCCCTTTCCTCTGTGACCAGCCCCCCCCCCCACCCTCTGGCCAGCGCCCCTCCCCTCCTCCCCACCACACGCCTCCAGTCATTATGTCACTGACACCTGCTCATTACTAATGACAGCTCAGAGACGGCCGTGGGGCTCTGGTTTCTGGCAGGAGATCTCATGTTGGGAAGTCTCTACATTGAACAGGAAGCTGAGGATGACATTACAGCAAGCGAGGGTCTTAATGTGAGGCCAGCCCATGTGTCTGAAGATCAAGGTCACCACCGCTAGGGGGGCGTTAAAACTAGATGTCCATAGGTGAAGGCCATTCCATCGGGGTGTTCGGACTGATGTCCGGAGGTCAAGGACACTCCACTGGGGTGTTAGGGCAAATGTCCAAAAGGTCAAGGACATTCAGCCGTGGAGGGGTAAGGGCAGATGTCAGGGAGCAAAATTCACCGAGATTGGTACTTTAACATGTTCTCTGGTGGTGTCAGGGGGGGGGGGAGGAGGGGTCGACCGCAGAGCCCTGATTGGGGTCTCTAGCCCAAGGTCGTGGGAAGGGGTGGGACAAGGGGTCGGACTGATCGAGTAGCCTCATCGTTCGCACCGATGCAGCTGTCCTTGCGGTCGCAATGTTGGTTGGTCTGGCGACGTTTTTTCGCAATTTAATGCAATGAAAAATATATGCATTTCGGATTCACTTTGTCGCAGTATACGATTTCCTTTATCCCGCTTCCGTGGCTTATACTACTATATGTAATAATGGCACGAGATTGCTTCTCAATTACTCGTCTTTGTGTGAAATTGTGTTCGCGTTTGTTAGGAAGTAACCTGTATGAACCACTCCTGTCAGTGTAGGAAGGCGTGTCCCGTTTACATGTACCTGAATGTTCACCGATGTACTGATCAGATTGTTGTATGAGAGCTTTTCTCATTGTGGGAGAGGTTGCAAGAGTGCAGTAGAAAAGTAGAAACGATTGGACAAGAAAACACATGTAATATGCATATATCTTTTGGAATAATCTATTTGATGGTTTTACAAACAGCTGTCCGGCTCATTTGATTTGCTTTCATTTCTTCATATTCTTCACTGAATATTTCTTTCCCGAAGTGTCGGGCAATTTGTAAATAAGCAAATGAAATGCTACACTCTTAAAATTCTTAAATTCTTTTACCCTTAAGGTGGGGTAAAAATAAATCAGAAATTTCCGTGGCGAGCGCAAGTGATGATAAGGATCATAAGGCATAGAGAGCCAGAGCGTAATCCTGTCACTCTACCCAACACTGCTCCACACGTCACGTCATGAGCCAGGCCACACACTGCTCCTCACATGACGTCAGCGATAGTCACGTCGTGCGCCAGGCCACACATTGCTCCTCACATGACGTCAGTGGTAGTCACGTCGTGCGCCAGGCCACACACTGCTCCCCACATGAAGTCAGCGATAGTTACGTCGTGAGCCAGGCCACACACTGCTCCTCATATGACGTCAGCGGAAGTCCCGTTGTAAGCCAGTCCACCCACTACTCCCCTCTTGACGTCAGCGGTAGTCACGTCGTGAGCCAGGCCACACACTGCTCCCCACATTACTTCAGCGGTAGTCAGGTCATGAGCCAGGCCACACACTGCTCCTCCCATGACGTCAACGGTAGTCAGGTCATGAGCCAGGCCACACACTGCTCCTCCCATGACGTTAGCGGTAGTCAGGTCATGAGCCAAGCCACACACTGCTCCTCCCATGACGTTAGCGGTAGTCAGGTCGTGCGCCAGGCCACACACTGCTCCTCCCATGACGTCAGCGGTAGTCAGGTCATGAGCCAAGCCACACACTGCTCCTCCCATGACGTTAGCGGTAGTCAGGTCGTGCGCCAGGCCACACACTGCTCCCCACATGACGTCAGCGGCAGTCACGTCGTGAGCCAGGCCACACACTGCTCCTCACATGACGTCAGCGGCAGTCACGTCGTGCGCCAGGCCACACACTGCTCCTCACTTGACGTCAGCGGAAGTCTCGTTGGGAGCCAGTCCACACACTGCTCCCCACGTGACGTCAGCGGTAGTCACGTCGTGAGCCAGGCCACACACTGCTCCTCACATGACGTCAACGGTAGTCAGGTCCTGAGCCAGGCCACACACTGCTCCTCCCATGACTTCAGCGGTAGTCAGGTCGTGAGCCAGGCCACACACTGCTTCTCACATGACGTCAGCGGTAGTCAGGTCATGAGCTAGGCCACACACTGCTTCTCCCATGACGTCAGCGGTAGTCAGGTCATGAGTCAGGCCACACACTGCTCCTCCCATGACGTCAGCGGTAGTCAGGTCATAAGCCAGGCCACACACTGCTCCTCCCATGACGCCAGCGGTAGTCAGGTCATGAGCCAGGCCACACCCTGCTCCTCCCATGACGTCAGCGGTAGTCAGGTCATGAGCCAGGCCACACACTGCTCCTCCCATGACGTCAGTGGTAGTCTCATTGTTACGGTTAAGCGGACTGCACACCCTCCACAAGATGGCGCTTCTATCGCCCTCCCTGTAACGATGAAGAATGACCTCCCACAGATTGCCGCGAGAGGGCGCCTTTGAATATAGAAGGACTATAAATTGAGTCTGAGATTGGTTCGGACGACACGACACTGCAGTCTGTGGATTATCGTTAATACAAGGTATAGAGTGAATTATCTATCTATCTATAGTTGGTTGGTGGTCTCGGGCCGCTGGGGTCGCCCGCTCAACACCCGCGTGACCATCTACCCAACAGGCACCGCCCCCACCCCCGCCCCCACCCCGCCTGTCATGCATACCTTTCACCGCCCACCCCAACGACATCCTCTCCCGCACACCCCGACCACACGCTCCCCCGCCCAACCACCCCAACCACATCCATCTGCCCAACCACACCCTTCCTCAACCACCCCAACCATATCACCCCGCCCACCCCGACACCACCCTCAACCGCCCACCCCGACACCACCCTCCACCGCCCACCCCGACACCACGCTCAACCGCCCACCCCGACACCACCCTCAACCGCCCACCCCGACACCACCCTCAACCGCCCACCCCGACACCACCCTCCACCGCCCACCCCGACACCACGCTCAACCGCCTACCCCGACACCACCCTCCACCGCCCACCCCGACGCCACGCTCAACCGCCCACCCCGACACCACCCTCAACCGCCCACCCCGACACCACCCTCAACCGCCCACCCCGACACGACCCTCAACCGCCCACCCCGACACCACCCTCAACCGCCCACCCCGACACCACCCTCCACCGCCCACCCCGACACCACGCTCAACCGCCCACCCCGACACCACCCTCAACCGCCCACCCCGACACGACCCTCAACCGCCCACCCCGACACCACCCTCAACCGCCCACCCCGACACCACCCTCCACCGCCCACCCCGACACCACGCTCAACCGCCCACCCCGACACCACCCTCAACCGCCCACCCCGACACCACGCTCGACCGCCCACCCCGACACCACCCTCAACCGCCCACCCCGACACCATCCTCCACCGCCCACCCCGACACCACGCTCAACCCCAGTCACACCCTCCGCACCCTCCGCTCCCACTCCACCCACACCCTCCCCGAACACTATTCCTGACAGTGCTACCTTGCCCGCCCCCCCCCCCCCACCCACCCACACCTTCCCCGAACACTATTCCTATACATTGCCAGCCTTCACCTTTCGGGGATATATAGCTCTATTGCAGAAAGTGTCGCACATACTGGTACCTCTTGTTGAACACAGCATCAAGTCAGAAACGGCCGGTGTAACATAACAACCTGTCCGGTCGTGATAACCTGTCCGGCCTCTTTCATGCCACTAACCCTAACCAAAACCCTAACCCTAACCCTAACCCTAACCCTAACCCTAATCCTAACCCTAACCCTAAGCTAATCCTAACCTAACTTTAGCCTAACCCTAACCTATGTATGCGCTATTTACATAGCAACCCCATTTGCTGCGCATGCGCGCACGTCAGCCGGACAGGTTATCACGGGGTACAGGTTATGCTACACCGGGGTATGTGGCCCCTCGAGTTAGATCTTACCATGGATGGAGGTGGGCGAAATCTTCGGCCCCGACCGTTTACGGCGGTTTCCGACCGTTTTCGTTACCGGCCCTGTTCTATCGCTGATCAGTAGACAGTTGTTATGCCTCCCTCTCACCCGCTGCCTTTAACTCATAACGACAAAGGACTTACCTTACTGTATATATCTATGTTGAGGTTTTTATTTCATGCCTCCGGGTGCCATCTATAATTCACCAGCCTCATCCCCAGCTCATTTAACTCCTTTCGAATTTTCTGGTCGCGTGGCTCATATGTCTCAATCCTTATAAATGGGAGTTTTAAAATGGTGGCGCCACCTGGTGAATAATTAGAAGCTCCCCTAGAGGTGCTGTCTGCGCCGTGAGGCTGCGCCGTGAGGCTGCGCCGTGAGGGTTGTTAAGCCATTGGAGCTTCTTGGGCAATCTCACAGCGCAGATATTCGCGATTACTATGGTAGGCTTTGAGGCCCGCACTGTGACAGTGACTTGCATATAACATCTGTGAAAGTAGAATATCTGTCGTTCACTCAACCCAACAAGAATATACTCAGCATCCGTACTTCGGGAAGCAACTTCCTGTAAATTGTGATCAACATGACCATATTAAGAAATCGTACTTTGTTTTGTTGTTTTTATTTTGTCACCAGAAACTTTTTGGACATGTAAGCTTCTGACGTCACTAGATCAGCTGATCGATTGCGTCAGAAGACCGATCCAGGCTGTCAATCATTCAGTGACGTCACTGTCGCTTTTATGCAATAATGTGGCGAAAAAAGGTTTTCCGCAAACAAAGCAGCATGTCACGTTCTTGTCAGTTTCACACATGAATGCTCTTCACTACATACTGACGATTAACGAGAAAAGACTCAAGCGTGGGCGGGGCTTATGGTGTTGGAGTGTGGATCCGTCTATCGAAACGTAGATCAAACACTGGTATAGATACAAATATGCACTAAAAACCGTTCACCGCGAACTCCTGTCTTTGCACTGTTGCATGATGTCATTGATTAAACAGCGGGCGACAACGCCTAGAAAACTATACCCGGGGGGAATCAGATCGAGCGATATGTTATAATTGTGCTGTGAGTGGTAACTGGGAACCCGGGCCGCTCGCACGAGAGGCACTCGGCTATCTATCACCATTAATCCCTGCGTGGGGTGGCCTTGCGGCGGCTTAGTCACAGTGTCTGGACATCAAATCACGCTCGCTATTGACTCGAACCGCGGGACATGAGCCATAAAGTATCATAACACTCATTACAATGAAAGCCCAAATCGCTTATTGGTTCCATTAGTTTTGGGTAATTGTGGTAATCTTCCGGGAACGCGTGGAAGGCGCGGGATGACCAATAAGATTGGCTGTACATGCCGGAGCAAGGGCCGGCGTCATCAAGCGGGAAGTGTCCTGTTAAAACTGACCCCTGTTGACTGTGAGTCAGACTTGTGTGACTGCATGCTGCCTAGGGGTGTAGTGTATGGGTGGGCGGGGGGTGACCTGGATGCCTCTTATATGGCTGGATCCTATCTCTCACATGTTGTTGACCAACTCTCGGGGGAGGGGGTGGGGGGGCGGTTGTCGAGATCAGAATAACAGTCTAATTAATCAACGGGAGAAGAAAATAATGGCTTAGCCAGCAATGATACCACTATTGTTTTTCTCATATTTTTTTTTTATTTTAAATTACCTCCGTGTAAAGAAGATCGTCAAGCGTAGACGAAATGGAGCAGGATGTGTGACTAGATCTATGCGCAAAGACTGGGGCTATAGTCTTGTTGTGTCGTCAAACGGACCTGATCAGACCGGAGTGTTTCTCCAGGCCACCCGCTACCCCGCCCACCTCTTCGACCCACGCTGGGTCACCGAACTCTCAGCGCCTGCTGGTTGTGCATAAGTGTGTAGTTTATGGAATACGGCCACTGCTACACCTGCTACTCCGTGCTACAAATATCCCTATCCAGAGGGAAAAATGTTGTCCCCTGCCGCGGGAGAGTAAGATATATACCCAGCCGATCGGATGTTAATGTCATTGCCGTCAAATGTGATATTATATTAGTGATTAAAACAGCCGGCAAATGAAACCAGGACGATTGTCTTTTTATTAGGGCGAGGACCCACCCCAGAGACGAATAGATCGGAAGACGAAACTACCCCAGGCACAGGTGTACGGGGGTGTGAACCCCCAACCCTTTGGGCTGTAGTCGAGTACGCTACGGCAACCTATCATCATATGACGGCTCCCCCGTGAGCCCCCCCCCCCACCCACCCCTAAGATAAGATAACATTTTATTTTACGTCGGTACAAAGGATTAAAAGGGTAACATTAGCACGTGCGCGCTATTAACCGACAATGACATCCGGATGAAACGTTATGGTTCGGCTTATTTACAATGAATGCTAGTGATTAACGTTGTGTCAAATAAACAACAGATGGACACTAATGCTTAACGTTTTGTCAAATAAACAACTGAAACATGTTGACTATGTACTATATAACGTAAAAGAACGTATTGCACATTGTGGACAACTAGGAGGAGCTATCCTGTAGCGATATAGAGCTATAACGATCTGGAGCAATAACGATATAGAGCTATTATTTCACATTACATGCATGCTAAGAAACATATGGCACAATGCGACCATTCACATACTGGATCCTACCTTGAAGAAATTAAATATTTAAACTCATCTTTAGTAGCAGCCTCTTTGATCTTGTTGCTTAAGTGATTCCATAATATAGCACCATGGTTCCTAAAACTGTTCTGACCATATTTGACTGTATTAACGATGGGTTGTTCGAACACTTGTTTGTTTCGACTAGAATATGCTTGTTCTTTCCTTTGGAACAACGTGTGTAAGTAGAGCGGGAACATTTTGTTAACTATCTTAAAGACCTCGGTCATAATTGTCCGTAACCATTCTATATAAAGTGAGGGTCGGTTCCCCTTTTGCCTTAAGACACTGTACGACGAGGCGAAATCACTCTGAACAAACCTTAGGGCTCGCTCTTGAATTTTTTCCATTTTCTTCATATCAGCTATGCTGCTGTAATGCCATACAATCGGACAATAATTAAAATGTGATATAATGAAACAGTTAAATAACTTTTGCTTGGCATCTATACTTAGTGTTGTGGACAAGCGACCTAATACATATATCTGTCTGCCAGCCTTTTTACATATATCTGCAATATGATTACTGAAGTTAAGCTTAGAATCTATAGTAACCCCAACTAGCTTGACACAACTGACAGAACATATGACATCATCCCCAACGTGGACATGTTGCGTTTGACTTGTGGGCTTAGTCCCAAATAATATATACTTGAATTTAGATGGGTTGGCTTTCATGTAATTTTCCCTAATCCAATTCATCAGTTTGGACGCCACGTTTTCAAGACTGTTAGTGACGCAGTCAATACTTTGACCGTAGCAGGAAACGGTGCTGTACTCGGCATAGATAGACAGGTCACTGTGCTCAATACCCTCCATAGTTTTGACGAGATCTTTAGTAAATATATTGAATACGAATGGGCCAAAGAGAGACCTCTGAGGAGCTCCTTTCATTAAGGTCAAATCAGCGCTTTTCTTATTGCATAACTTAACTCGCTGTTTCCTGTTCTGAAAATAATTTGCTACTAATGTGGAGGATTTTAAATAACACCATATGTGTTCAATTTACTGATTAGTAGTCCATATGGCAGACAATCACAAGCTTTGATAAATCTGTTATGGTAGATCCCGTAATAAGTTTGTTATCAGCATACAACTTACAGTTTTCCATAAAATCGGTTAACACATTTTGGCAGCCACAGACTCGAGGCGATAAAATGGGTTCGAAGTACTCGGTTAGCTGATCAATTAAGATACCTTCATATATCTTTGATGAACATGGTAGTACACTTATTGGGCGTTAGTTTCTTTTGTCCATCACCCCACGCCTCACCATAGACATGGCTAGAAGTAATTTCCGTCGCTTCACCCAACACCGAGCTAAAAGTAATTAAACGAATAGCTTCACCTACCCAGAGCTAGCAGTAATTCCCTACTGGCTTCACCCTAGCCATAGCTAGAAGTAATCCCCCACTCGCCTCTTCCTACCCACCTCTCCCTGCCCAGAAGTAGAGCCAATTCCCCACACTCCTCTCCCTACCCACAGCTAGAGGTCATTCCCCACTCTCCTCTCCCTACCTGGTTCCTAAAACTGTTCTGACCATATTTGACTGTATTAACGATGGGTTGTTCGAACACTTGTTTGTTTCGACTAGAATATGCTTGTTCTTTCCTTTGGAACAACGTGTGTAAGTAGAGCGGGAACATTTTGTTAACTATCTTAAAGACCTCGGTCATAATTGTCCGTAACCATTCTATATAAAGTGAGGGTCGGTTCCCCTTTTGCCTTAAGACACTGTACGACGAGGCGAAATCACTCTGAATAAACCTTAGGGCTCGCTCTTGAATTTTTTCCATTTTCTTCATATCAGCTATGCTGCTGTAATGCCATACAATCGGACAATAATTAAAATGTGATATAATGAAACAGTTAAATAACTTTTGCTTGGCATCTATACTTAGTGTTGTGGACAAGCGACCTAATACATATATCTGTCTGCCAGCCTTTTTACATATATCTGCAATATGATTACTGAAGTTAAGCTTAGAATCTATAGTAACCCCAACTAGCTTGACACAACTGACAGAACATATGACATCATCCCCAACGTGGACATGTTGCGTTTGACTTGTGGGCTTAGTCCCAAATAATATATACTTGAATTTAGATGGGTTGGCTTTCATGTAATTTTCCCTAATCCAATTCATCAGTTTGGACGCCACGTTTTCAAGACTGTTAGTGACGCAGTCAATACTTTGACCGTAGCAGGAAACGGTGCTGTACTCGGCATAGATAGACAGGTCACTGTGCTCAATACCCTCCATAGTTTTGACGAGATCTTTAGTAAATATATTGAATACGAATGGGCCAAAGAGAGACCTCTGAGGAGCTCCTTTCATTAAGGTCAAATCAGCGCTTTTCTTATTGCATAACTTAACTCGCTGTTTCCTGTTCTGAAAATAATTTTCTACTAATGTGGAGGATTTTAAATAACACCATATGTGTTCAATTTACTGATTAGTAGTCCATATGGCAGACAATCACAAGCTTTGATAAATCTGTTATGGTAGATCCCGTAATAAGTTTGTTATCAGCATACAACTTACAGTTTTCAATAAAATCGGTTAACACATTTTGGCAGCCACAGACTCGAGGCGATAAAATGGGTTCGAAGTACTCGGTTAGCTGATCAATTAAGATACCTTCATATATCTTTGATGAACATGGTAGTACACTTATTGGGCGTTAGTTTCTTTTGTCCATCACCCCACGCCTCACCATAGACATGGCTAGAAGTAATTTCCGTGGCTTCACCCAACACCGAGCTAAAAGTAATTAAACGAATAGCTTCACCTACCCAGAGCTAGCAGTAATTCCCTACTGGCTTCACCCTAGCCATAGTTAGAAGTAATCCCCCACTCGCCTACCCACTTCCTACCCACCTCTCCCTGCCCAGAAGTAGAGCCAATTCCCCACACTCCTCTCCCTACCCACAGCTAGAGGTCATTCCCCACTCTCCTCTCCCTACCCAGGACTAGAGGTCATTCCCCACTCCCCTCTCCCTACCCAGAACTAGAGGTCCGTCCCCACTCCCCTCTCCCTTCCCAGGACTAGAGGTCATTCCCACTCCCCTCTCCCTTCCCAGAACTAAAGGACATTCCCACTCCCCTCTCCCTTCCCAGAACTAGAGGTCCGTCCCCGCTCCCCTTTCCCTTCCCAGAACTAGAGGTCATTCCCACTCCCCTATCTCTACCCAGAACTAGAGGTCGGTCCCCATTTTCCTCTCCCTTCCCAGAACTAGAGGTCGTTCCCACTCCCCTCTTCATTCCCAGAACTAGAGGTCCGTCCCCGCTCCCCCCTTCTTTCCCAGAACTAGAGGTCATTCCCCACTCCCCTCTCACTTCCCAGAACTAGAGGTCATTCCCACTCCCCTCTCACTTCCCAGAACTAGAGGTCATTCCCACTCCCCTCTCACTTCCCAGAACTACAGGTCATTCCCACTCCCCTCTCACTTCCCAGAACTAGAGATCATTCCCGGCTCCCCTCTCCCTTCCCAGAACTAGAGGTCCGTCCCCACTCCCCTCTCCCTTCCCAGAACTAGAGGTCCGTCCCCGCTCCACTCTCCCTTCCCAGAACTAGAGGCCATTCCCCACTCCCCTCTCCCTTCCCAGGACTAGAGGTCATTCCCACTCCCCTCTCACTTCCCAGAACTAGAGGTCCGTCCCCACTCCCCTCTCCCTTCCCAGAACTAGAGGTCCGTCCCCGCTCCACTCTCCCTTCCCAGAACTAGAGGTCATTCCCCACTCCCCTCTCCCTTCCCAGGACTAGAGGTCATTCCCCACTCCCCTCTCTGCCTTCCCAGAACTAGAGGTCATTCCCACTCCCCTCTCACTTCCCAGAACTGCAGGTCATTCCCACTCCCCTCTCCCTTCCCAGAACTAGAGGTCATTCCCGGCTCCCCTCTCCCTTCCCAGAACTAGAGGTCCGTCCCCACTCCCCTCTCCCTTCCCAGAACTAGAGGTCCGTCCCCGCTCCACTCTCCCTACCCAGAACTAGAGGTCATTCCCCACTCCCCTCTCCCTTCCCAGGACTAGAGGTCCGTCCCCACTCCCCCCTCCCTTCCCAGAACTAAAGGTCATTCCCACTCCCCTCTCCCTTCCCAGAACTAGAGGTCATTCCCACTCCCCTCTCCCTTCCCAGAACTAGAGGTCATTCCCACTCCCCTCTCACTTCCCAGAACTAGAGGTCATTCCCGGCTCCCCTCTCCCTACCCAGAACTAGAGGTCATTCCCACTCCCCTCTCCCTTCCCAGAACTAGAGGTCATTCCCCGCTCCCCTCTCCCTACCCAGAACTAGAGGTCCGTCCCCGCTTCCCTCTCCCTTCCCAGAACTAGAGGTCATTACCCGCTCCCCTTTCCCTACCCAGAGCTAGAGGTCATTCCCACTCCCCTCTCCCTTCCCAGAACTAGAGGTCATTCCCACTCCACTCTCACTTCCCAGAACTAGAGGTCATTCCCGGCTCCCCTCTCCCTACCCAGAGCTAGAGGTCATTCCCCACTCCCCCCTCCCTTCCCAGAACTAGAGGTCATTCCCACTCCCCTCTCCCTTCCCAGAACTAGAGGTCCGTCCCCGCTCCACTCTCACTTCCCAGAACTAGAAGTCATTCCCCGCTCCCCTCTCCCTAGCCAGAACTAGAGGTCATTACCCGCTCCCCTTTCCCTACCCAGAGCTAGAGGTCATTCCCCACTCCCCTCTCCCTTCCCAGAACTAGAGGTCATTCCCCGCTCCCCTCTCCCTACCCAGAACTAGAGGTCCGTCCCCGCTCCACTCTCCCTACAAAGGGCCAGAGATGACTTCCCCCTCCCATCGGATGCACACATTTTCTACATGATGCCAAGCTCTCAAGTCTCTATGATGAAGGCCATTGCCGCACTTCTTTGGGACGGGAGAAAAATACACTCCATAGAATAATAGAATAACATCTTGTTTGAGCTAAAAGAAATACTCAGTAAAGGAATCATTAATATTTTTGCCTGCTCACCTCCCCCCCCCCCCCTCCCCCCCCCGCCGGCCAGGCCCCCACCCACACTGTCTAGCGCCACCGCAGACACCAAGGCATAGCGTCCCCGGTTACTAATGGGGTTCATCAACCTCGTTATCGCCGGTGACACCCTTTCTCTAGAAGCAACAGGGGTGTCTATACGTGTGTTTATCGGGGGGCACCTTCCAGGGGTGGACACCGCCCTCAACACTCACCACCCTGGCCGTCCCGGGGTGGGCACCGCCCTCAGCACTCACCACCCTGGCCGTCCCCGGGGTAGGCACCGCCCTCAGCACTCACCACCCTGGCCGTCCCCGGAGTAGGCACCGCCCTCAACACTCACCACCCTGGCCGTCCTCGGGGTAGGCACCGCCCTCAGCACTCACCACCCTGGCCGTCCCCGGGGTGGGCACCGCCCTCAGCACTCACGAACCTGGCCGTCCCGGGGTGGGCATCGCCCTCAGCGCTCACCACCCTGGCCGTCCCCGGGGAGGGCACCGCCCTCAGCACAGCCTCCTCTCTCCCGTCCCCCGAAAGGTCACTGTGACATGCCTAGTAATGCAGTCTGAACATTTTCTTACAGAAACATTCATGAGAAACTGGTTTGTCATCATGTGGGTTTATCTTGCTCCTGTCCCCAGCTCAGTTGGTCAGCAGGCTGAGCTGCAGATCACCAGGTCATGGGTTCGCGCCCTGGCACTAGCATCTGAGGCCTGTTTCATCCAACCCCACCCATTGCCTCCGCAGGTTTAAACGCCTTCATGGGCGCCAAAGTGACTTATAACACCGATATTTGTGTTCCCTCCTCAAATCGCTCTGATACTGATTGATCCTGTTTAGAAACTGAACTGGACATTGTGAAACTATCAACGCATTTAGCATTAAATAAAGCATGCATCATATATCGTGCTTACAGGATCATGTATACACCCGGGATTCTATGAGAATAAACACTGTACCAGGAAATCATCATATATAGCATTCAACGAACGCATCGCCAATGTGATAAAGTGAATTTGCGGTTTTCGTAATCTTTCCGCAGTCGTCGCGGTGGTTTCGTGTTCCTGTCTCGATCCTCCATTATGTCCCGCGAAAACAGACCCCACGATGTGTGTTGTGGGAGAAGTGGTTGCAGCAGCTCTTGGAATGTATTTTACATTGAGGTTGCGGTGAAAATGGTTGTATTTGTTAGTTTTAATGGATGGCAGTTCGATTATAGCCTACATTTCTAAGTAGAGTGTCCCTCGCGCAAACCTTGATGACTATTTTACGAGCTCAATTTCCTTTTGTGCTGCTGGTGGAATTGATGAGGCGACCCGCCCGATTTTTTATTTATTACTGAAAACCATGTGACTCTAACGCCGCGGACTGCTTAGCTGCGCGCCCGCATTATTCAAGGCATTCATCATGGAATCTTTTAATATTCTTCCACTAAACTCCGCAAGAAAATGACCCGTAAAAACCTTCCCTTGTGGCTTATTTTGTGTTAAAAATGTGTGGCTATCATTCCAGGGGCCGGGTCTCTAATATGAGGGGTATAGCGGCTTTCTGCACGTGCTGCTTAGATATGAGATGCTTAGACCGGAAACACGTGGTTCACGGCGTGAATCTCGTCGCAGGTGACATGTTTTACGAGACCTACCCACTATTTATTACATTTCTGCATGTCACTATCAGTTTTTCTTTTTTCTTTTTGTGATATTTTTGCCTATTTTCGTCATTTTGCCCGGCGATTAAATGAAATAAACGCAGCGACCAGAAGTGACAAGTTGAGACAGATTCTGTGGCTTGTGGATGTTGGCAGCCGAATCGACTCGTATCCCGGGACCAGATCTACTGGCGCGAATCTGGGCGTTCTTTTGGCGTGAAAACGGCGGTTTTGGGGAAGGTGTTTCACGCCTTTATGGACTGATATGATTAGATTTGTCCTCTTCCAAACCCTTGGCAAGCATTGCAAACTCCTTCCATCGGGTCGACCTCAGCTGGGATTTGCTTAGTTCTCAGTAGCAGGCCGAAAACGGAGGCTGATCCACTATTCTGCTCCTTTCACTGCTCAGGCGCCCCTAGCGACATGTATTGCCTGGCAAAATAAAATCTCGGAGTTTTTTGTTTCTTTCCCAGAGCATGACAAATGTGAGAGCGAGCTTATAAGTGATGAATCAAGTGTGATAAAGCGTAGGGATCACTTAAATGTAAAATATTATGGAATACTGCTAGAGTACATGACGCAAAACCTTTAATAACAAAAATAACTGCAGGGGATCTAAAGCTTGACAAAATACAGAACGCCGACAAGAACTAACCAACAGCGATATGGGTGGGAAGGTACATTTTTATCACTAGGGGGCGCGTTCCGACGCGGGTTCACCTCACCCACCCTTATGCCGACTAACCTGCGATGTTTGGCTTCAGATTAAACCTTCTCTCTCCCGTCCCACGAAAGGTCACTGTGACATGCCCAGTAATGCAGACTGAACAGTTTCTCACACACACATTCATGAGAAACTTGTTTGTTATCATGTGGGTTTATCTTGCTCCTGTCCCCAGCTCAGTTGGTCCACAGGCTGATCTGCAGATAACCAGCTCATGGGTTCGCGCCCTGGCACTAGCATCTGAGGCCTGTGTTATCCAACCCCACCCATTGCCTCTGCAGGTCTAAACGCCTTCATGGGCGCCAAAGTGATTTATAACACCAATATTTTTGTTCGTTTCCCAAATCGTCCTGATGATGATCGGTCCTGTTTACAAATTGTACTGGACATTGTGAAACTGTCAAAGCGTCTAGCATTAAATAAAGCATCCATCATCTATCGTGCTTACAGAATCATGAAAACACCCAGGACTCCATGAGAATAAAGCACATTGCATCAGAATATCCTCTTATAAAGCATTCAACGAACGCATCGTGAGGGTGATAAAGTGAATTTGCGGTTTTCGAAATCTTTCTGTAGTCGTCGCGGTGGTTTCGTGTTCCTGTCCCGCTCCTCCATTATGTCCCGCGAAAACAGACCCCACGATGTGTGTTGTGGGAGAAGTGGTTGCAGCGGCTCTTGGAATGTATTTTACATTGAGGTTGCGGTGAAAATGGTTGTATTTGTTAGTTTTAATGGATGGCAGTTCGATTATAGCCTACATATCTAAGTAGAGTGTCCCTCGCGCAAACCTTGATGACTATTTTACGAGCTCAATTTCCTTTTGTGCTGCTGGTGGAATTGATGAGGCGACCCGCCCGATTTTTTATTTATTACTGAAAACCATGTGACTCTAACGCCGCGGACTGCTTAGCTGCGCGCCCGCATTATTCAAGGCATTCATCATGGAATCTTTTAATATTCTTCCACTAAACTCCGCAAGAAAATGACCCGTAAAAACCTTCCCTTGTGGCATATATTGTGTTAAAAAAGTGTGGCTATCATTCCAGGGGCCGGCTCTCTAATATGAAGGGTATAGCGGCTTTCCGCACGTGCTGCTTAGATAGGAGTTACTTAGACCGGAAATGCGTGGTTCACGGCGTGAATCTCGCCGCAGGTGGCATGTTTTACGAGAGCTGCCCACTCTTTATGGCATTTCTGAATGTCGCTGTCGGTTTTGTTTTTCTTTTTGTGATATTTTTTTGCCTACTTTTCTTATTTTGCCCTGTGATTAAATGAAATGAACGCAGCTACCAGAAGTGACAACTTGAGACAGATTTTGTGGCTTGTAAATGTTGGCAGCCGAATCGACTCTTATCCCGGTACCGGATTTACTGGCGCGAATCTGGGCCTTTTGTTGGCGTGAAAACGGCAGTTTGGGAAGGGTGTTTCACCCCTTTATGAACTGATAAGATTAGATTTGTCGTCTTCCAAACCCCTGGCAAGCATTGCAAACTCCTTCCATCGGGTCGACCTCAGCTGGGATTTGCATACTTCTTAGCAGCAGGCCGAAAACGGAGGCTGATATAATATGCTACTTCTTTCACTGCTCAGGCGCCCCTAGCGACATGTATTGCCAGGCAACGTGAAATTACGTATAAGTGATGAATCAAGTGTGATGAAGCGTATGAATCACGGAAATGTCAAATATTATAAGCGCTGTTAAGCGTGCAGGGCGCACACCATTAATAACAAAAGTAACTGCACGAGATCTAAAGCTTGACAAAATACAGAACGCCGATACAAACTAGTCAACAGCGATAGGGGTGGGAAGGTAGATAAAGTGCCTAGGGCCCTGGATATGAGCCTGACGGGTTACATACCGTGTCAGATCCGGGGAGGTGTCAGGTACCCACCATGGGAGGGGGGGAGGGGGCGGCTAATGAACAGTCATGGAACACTCACCCTGCGGCATCGTGATCTGTTACACGTAGATTAAGGTCCATATATTTCTTATAAAACAGGAAAGGACAGTGCTTGAAGAAGCCAATGTCCGACAACAAGCGCAAGATTTAGCCCTAATATCCGAGAAAAGCACCAAAAAGCAACTCCCCCCCCCTTGACTATCTCTCTTCTGTGGCTGCCGGCACCGCTACCCTACCCCATATCATCTCGCATCTTAACCCCCTCACACTAAGCCCCCCCCCCCTACTCACCTATACCACGTGCGGACACTGACTGGCGAGGCGCTGTGTCTGGACATTTACCGACCCACGACCCAGTGTCCTCATTGGCTTTGGGCCGACCATTACTGGGATTAGCTGCTCGGGCTTTATGGGAGTGTTCTCCCCTTCCACTGAGGCATGGTGGGTGGGTGGTGGGAAGGGGGGGGGGGGGGTGGGTGATGTCCTCTCACTGCCCCCTTCGCCGAACATGGTTCCTTTGTCTCTGGCGCCCCGTGTCGTGGTGTGAGGTCCTTATTTAATGTCGCCGACCTGACCCCGAGGCTGAGATTGCCTGGGTCCACTTTAAGTACTGATGTATTAGAGCACCGGGTCGGGTGCCCGGATGTCGGCCAGGTAATCAGCCCGGCGGGTCAACACGTCAACATGTGAGTCATTTATAGTGAGGCATCGGACACCGGGATGATATGAGTTTTGGGAACGATTATCTGACTCTGTGTGAACTGGAGCGAGGGCGTCTTGATGGCGAGGTGTGCTGGTTGACTTTCCGTCGGGCAGGAAAGGGAGGATTCATTGTGAATGGGATCCTGTGACGTCATCTGACTCTGATGTTGTCCTTGTGGGATGTCTCCGATAGGTGGCGAGTGTTTACCAATGTATTAACGGTCAGACGTGCAACGACCCGCAAGCGGAAAGGGCCGCTGGGGTTACATGGAAGGGGAGGTGGGGCAGCAGGTGGAATGGACCGCTGTGACCTTGGGGGGAGGGGCAGAATGGACCGCTGTGACCTTGGGGAGACATGGCAGCAGGCGGAATGGACCGCTGTGACCTTGGGGACACATGGCGGCGGCGGCGGCGCTAACATTCTGCGCCGGATTGCACGTGGACATGCCCCACCTCCCTCCCACCACCCCGTACCCCACACCCTCCTTTGGCTGTAATGGCCAGCACACAGACAATGCTACAGGCATTGGCCCTGCTCCACGCCCGGCGTCCCGGGCCCCGACCACACTTACAGCCAGCAGGCCGGTCGAAATTGTTGTTTGAAGCCCCACGGCCATCTCCGCCGTCGGCACCCCGCCGACCCCAAGCGCCACCTCGCACCCCCTAGCGCCACCCCGCACCCCCTAGCGCTACCCCGCACCCCCTAGCGCCACCCGCACCCCCTGGTGCCACCCCGCACCCCCTAGCGGACCCCGAGCGAGCGCTGTTTACAAGGGCTCGGGACCACGTGGTCCGGTGGCCGCCATGGCGACTGACTAACGAGACTGTCACATGGGTCGGGACCGGAGTAACACCGCGGAATGACGCCGCATCTATCCAACATCCATTGTCCCGAACCCCTACATGGCAACACCGCCCCTCCCTGCACACCACCCAACAGTCACCCCCCGCCCCTGCACAGCAACCCCACCTAAGCCATCCCCTCCCTGCACACCACCCAACAGCCTCCCTGCACAGCAACGCCACCCCAGCCCCAGCCACCCCCTCCCTGTACAGAAACACCGCAACAGCCCCCAGCCACCCCCTCCCTGCACAGCATCGCCACCCAGCCCCCCAAGCCACCCCCTCCCGGCACAGCAACACCGCCCCCCGCGCCGTCACCCCTTCCCCCCATCACCCCACCATCCAAACACTGACCCCTTCTCCACGCCAAACACCCCACCACCCAACACTCACCGCTCACCAAGCACCCCACAATACAGCACTCGCCCCTGCACCACACCAAACATCCCACCATCCAGCACTCCCCCATGCCCCCACACCAAACATCCCACCATCCAGCACTCCCCCTGCCCCCACACCAAACCCCCCACCATCCAGCACTCGTCCATGCACCCACACCAAACACCCCACCATCCAGCACTGCCCCACGCCCCCACACCAAACACGTCACCATCCTGCACTCCCGCTGCCCCCACACCAAACACCCCACCATCCTGCACTCCCCCCTGCCCCCACACCAAACACCCCACCACCCAACACTCACCCCTCACCAAGCACCCCACAATACAGCACTCGCCCCTGCACCACACCAAACACCCCACCATCTTGCACTCCCCCCTCCTGCCCCCACGCAAACACCCCACCATCCAGCACTCCCCCCTCCTGCCCCCACACCAAACACCCACCATCCAGCACTCTCCCATGCCCCCACACCAAACACCCCACCATCCAGCACTCCCCCATGCCCCCACACCAAACACCCCACCATCCAGCACCCCCCTGCCCCCCCCCCCTCCCCAAGCACCCCACCATCGAGAGGTGATGGAGGGAGGAAGGGTGAAATTGGTTACCTAGTGGGTGTCTGCGGCCCCATATGTCTCGGACTGGGCCGGAATGGCTGGGCTATCACAGGGGTATTAATTGACCGGCTGACCACAGCCCTATCGCAACCAGTATGGGGGAGCCGTCGATTTGACGACGGACAAGGGAGCTGGCTTATGGCTGGCCCCGTCCATATTCACCGAGCCAAACCTTCAATCCTGTCCACACCTATTTATAGACCCACACCCGCCCACAAAATTGGTATGTCGTCCTCAGTTTTGCACTTTCAACAGATATTAAGAAACAGTTGAACAGTGTGAAAAAAATATTTGTCTATATAGCTTGCTGTGGCTGTCGAAAGCTGGAGACCCTAAATGTTACAAATGGTGTGTTCAAGGTAAGACCTTGGCATCATAACTACATAACCATTCGATGACAAAAATCCTAAAAAGTGTCACAGCTGATGACGGTTTATTTCACGGATGTTAGGGGTAGGTAAGCGTTGCGTTTGTTGTCGGACATTGACTTCTTCCAGCACTTTATTTGTTCTCATGTTTGTTTCTTTTTTTGCGCATGAGGAGAACGTAAATGTGTCGCTTCATCCCTCCCCCGATATTTCTAATAGGGTTGGGTCGCTCCAGCGTGGCTGCGAGCCACGACTAGCCATCATGACACCGCCTCGCCGTGGGAAATGAGGAGGTACCTCTCCCCTCACTTTGCATACTGGGCCCCCTCCTATGGCCTCCCGCTCACTCCCGGCCGACTCCGACCTTGGTATTGGCATGTCTTTTTAATAACCGTGAGCTCCTCGTAAACTGGAAATTAATAAGGTGTGAGGTTAATTCGACTTTTGAAGGATAGAGTTTGATATCGTTGGTCTGAAATATGATGAAAGGACATGCTGTAATGGCAGCGACTTGCTGGGTGAATTTGGTTCTTGGGTTTGGCGTTAAGCAAGAGTTGTGGCTTGGTGCTCGGGTCTCAGGCGTGAGCCAGAGTTTACGGTGAAGTCTACAATCTGACAAACAGCTTCCTTTCATATCATGCACCTTGTTATCAAGGGAGGCTTCCTCTTTGGCCACGTTTAGCCCATCTATGTTCCCTATGGCCTTTAACAACCACTCATTGATGCATTAGTATTGCTGTTGTCAGTATATGTAGTTTAGCTTCTATTTGAGGAATCTGAGTTGGAAATCTCACACTTGAAGCAAACAAACCATCAAGTAAGCATGTCTCGTTCTTCTTTCCAGGTTCCACCAAGAGCAAGTCCTCGAGCGCTGACCGCGCTACCAGCGAGCGGGCTAGCGACAGAGCGTCGGAGCGGTCGTCGGAGCGGTCGTCAGAGCGGTCATCGGAGCGGTCGTCAGATCGCACGGAGCGGACGTCGGAGAAAACCACGTCTGATAGAGGCTCGGAGCGGACAACGGAGAGGGGTTCGGAGCGGACGTCCGAGAGGGGTTCAGAAAGATCAGAGCGGGGTTCAGAGCGGGCCTCGGAGCGGGGCTCAGACCGGGGCTCAGAGAGGGGTTCAGAACGGGGCTCAGAGCGGGGCTCAGAGCGGGGTTCGGACCGGGGTTCGGAGCGGGCTTCTGACAGGGCGGCTGAGCGTCTGGCCGACAGCAGCCGGTCGGAGGACTCCCCCAAGCGGGAGCAGCGCAAGCGGACGCGCCAGGCGACCCAGAGTCCCGCCGTGGTCGACACCACGCCCGGCTCCGCCAAGCGGACGCGCAGGATATAGGGTAAAATCAGGGTCCAGGGTAGAGTCTGATGCCAGGTTCCTGGGTAGAGTCTGAGGCAAGGGTCCATAGTAGAGTCTGAGGCAAGGGTCCTGGGTAGAGTCTGAGGCCAGGGTCCATGGTAGAGTCTGAGGCCAGGGTCCATAGTAGAGTCTGAGGCCAGGGTCCATGGTAGAGTCTGAGGCCAGGGTCCATGGTACAGTCTGAGGCCATGGTCCTGGGTAGAGTCTGAGGCCAGGGTCCATGGTACAGTCTGAGGCCAGGGTCCATGGTACAGTCTGAGGCCAGGGCCCATGGTACAGTCTGAGGCCAGGGTCCTGGTAGAGTCTGAGGCCAGGATCCATGGTAGAGTCTGAGGCCAGGGTCCATAGTAGAGTCTGAGGCCAGGGTCCATGGTAGAGTCTGAGGCCAGGGTCCTGGGTAGAGTCTGAGGCCAGGGTCCATGGTAGAGTCTGAGGCCAGGGTCCATGGTACAGTCTGAGGCCAGGGCCCATGTTAGAGTCTGAGGCCAGGGCCCATGGTACAGTCTGATGCCAGGGTCCTGGGTAGAGTCTGAGGTCAGGGTCCATGGTACAGTCTGAGGCTAGGGTCCATGGTACAGTCTGAGGCCAGGGTCCATGGTACAGTCTGAGGCCAGGGTCCTGGGTAGAGTCTGAGGCCAGGGTCCTCAGTAGAGTGAGAGGCAAGGGTCCATGGTAGAGTCTAGGGCCAGGGTCCATGGTAGAGTGAGAGGCCAGTGTCCTGGGTAGAGTCTGAGACCTGGGTCCTGGGTAGAGCTGAGGCCAGGGTCCTGGGTAGAGTCTGAGGCCAGGGTGCTGGGTAGAGTCTGAGGCCAGGGTCCATAGTAGAGTCTGAGGCCAGGGCCCATGGTACAGTCTGAGGCCATGGTACAGTCTGAGGCCAGGGTCCTGGGTAGAGTCTGAGGCCAGGGTCCATAGTAGAGTTTGAGGCCAGGGCCCATGGTACAGTCTGAGGCCATGGTACAGTCTGAGGCCAGGGTCCTGGGTAGAGTCTGAGGCCAGGGTCCAGGGTAGAGTCTGAGGCTAGGGTCCATGGTACAGTCTGAGGCCAGGGTCCATGGTAGAGTCTGAGGCCAGGGTCCTGGTTAGAGTCTGAGGCCAGGGTCCTGAGTAGAGAGAGAGGCAAGGGTCCATGGTAGAGTCTAGGGCCAGGGTCCATGGTAGAGTCTGAGACCCGGGTCCATGGTAGAGTCTGAGGCCAGGGTCCTGGGTAGAGTCTGAGGCCAGGGTCCTGGGTAGAGTGAGAGGCCAGTGTCCTGGGTAGAGTCTGAGACCTGGGTCCTGGGTAGAGCTGAGGCCAGGCTCCTGGGTGGAGTCTGAGGCCAGGGTGCTGGGTAGAGTCTGAGGCCAGGGTTCTGGGTAGAGTCTGAGGCCAGGGTCCTGGGTAGAGTCGGAGGCCTGGGTCCTGGGTAGAGTCTGAGGCCAGGGTCCTGGGTACAGTCTGATGCCAGGGTCCTGGGTAGGGTCTGAGGCCAGGGTCCTGGGTAGAGTCTGAGACCTGGGCCCTGGGTAGAGACTGAGGCCAGGGTCCTGAGTAGAGTCTGCGGCCACCCTGGGATATGTCTTCATCTAGTGGAAGTAGACGTGTCTGGCAAGATGGCCGACTGAAAGCATTGCTTGAGAAATTCTATTTCTGATTTCTGGAGAGATTTCTTTGTCTATGCCCATATTATAAGTATGGAGCACAACTAAGTTACTTAGAAATTGCATCAAATGCAACTTTGTGTTGTATTGCATATATTACGCCGTGTCCCAGTACCAATATTGCGTTCATACCCAGATGTCTTGGATGTCCGCAATGTAGATGATCAGCTACTTATAGTTACTTATTAATTGATATTTAAAAAAAATGGTTAAAAGTAGTCTCTCCATTTGTTCGCAATGGGCAATGTGGGTTCCTGCATGCTTAATGCCTCTCCATAAGAACGGAGCTAAAGCAGCCTTGGATGAAAGTAAGGCATCGTGTGACCCAGTTTCGCAGACAGCCCGGAGTGTGGCTCTATTGAGTTGGGAATCATTAAATCCTGAAATCCTGGTTTGGATATGGCGTGCTTCCATTAATGGCCTTCCATCGTCCCCATGTTTCTACTTTCTGCAAAGTTGTTTTAATGCCACACACTCTCTACGTGGTTTTTTTACACGACTGATGCTGCCAATGGTAAGTGATTTATCTATGGCGCAGAATGCTCCGCTAGGAAATTGATCCAGCTAGAACCTATTTTGGTCTTGATGTCCGCTCTCCTGTACACTTGGCAAAAAAAAGCCTCCAAAGATCCTTGCCGAACCTTGGTGAGATGTCCCATTATGTGGACCATCTGTGGGGCTCACATGTCCACTTTAAGTGTAAACATCGACTGTGCTGGGTTTAATTCACAGTCTCCTTGCAGTACCTGACACTGGGGCATCCTCTGCCCATCCATCATGTCATTAGCCTAGGAAGCTGTTGCTCCCGGATTATCTCCCACCACAAGGCACCAACGCGGCGGATTAACACTAATCCCATCCGCACTATTTCAGGAATCCCGGCTGGTGCAGAATCAAAGATGGATTATAGTTCAGCGTGGTGTTCACGCCGGGTACAGAGTTCGATGGTCCCTGGGTGTGTGTGTCTGTATGGTTGTGTCGAGTGCAAGGTTCGTTAATCTTGCCTCCAGCCCCCGATATCCTAGCGATGCCTTCCGGTGGGAGGGATTCATTCAGTATAGGCCGCCTGTGTGTTCTTCTACCAGAATAAATAAAAAGTTAGGCGTTGTTTGTCGCACAATAAAAAGCTGGTACTGTTTACGACAGCATGTCGCCACATGGCTTCCGGCCTTACATTGTGTCAACGTCAGCAAAGTACAAGACAGGAAACAGTGTACCTCACTCTTCCCCGACCTGGCCGACTGATTAGCGTAACCTCAGTCACCCCAGGGCGGTATTTTTCTCCTACATTTTTGTTAAAGACGCTCTCCTTGATATTACGGTACTCCTGTTTAGCTCCATCGTGTTTATGCCCATCGTGTTTAGGTCCATCGTGTTCACACTCATCGTGTTTACACCCATCGTGTTTAGGCCCATCGTATTCACATTCCTCGTGTTTACACCCATCGTGTTCACACTCCTCGTGTTTACTCCCATCATGTTTAGGCCCACCGTGTTTAGGCTAATCGTGTTTAGGTCCATCATCTCACTTGATGGCGGCAGCTGGGTGAGAGTTGATGGTCTGTACTCTGTGACCTGCCTTATGCGGGGGCCGAGGTCTCCACAGCTCACTCACATCCTACGGTGACCCCTCCCAACTCCCTTTCCTCTGTGACCAGCCCCCCCCCCCCCCACCCTCTGGCTAGCGCCCCTCCCCTCCTCCCCACCACACGCCTCCAGTCATTATGTCACTGACACCTGCTCATTACTAATGAAAGCTCAGAGACGGCCGTGGGGCTCTGGTTTCTGGCAGGAGATCTCATGTTGGGAAGTCTCTACATTGAACAGGAAGCTGAGGATGACATTACAGCAAGCGAGGGTCTTAATGTGAGCCCAGCCCATGTGTCTGAAGATCAAGGTCACCACCGCTAGGGGGGCGTTAAAACTAGATGTCCATAGGTGAAGGCCATTCCATCGGGGTGTTCGGACTGATGTCCGGAGGTCAAGGACACTCCACTGGGGTATTAGGGCAAATGTCCAAGAGGTCAAGGACATTCAGCCGTGGAGGGGTAAGGGCAGATGTCAGGGAGCAAAATTCACCGAGATTGGTACTTTAACATGTTCTCTGGTGGTGTCAGGGGGGGGGGGAGGAGGGGTCGACCGCAGAGCCCTGATTGGGGTCTCTAGCCCAAGGTCGTGACAAGGGGTGGGACAAGGGGTCGGACTGATCGAGTAGCCTCATCGTTCGCCATTTCACGGCACCGCTGCAGCTGTCCTTGCGGTCGCAATGTTGGTTGGTCTGGCGACGTTTTTTCGCAATTTAATGCAATGAAAAATATATGCATTTCGGATTCACTTTGTCGCAGTATACGATTTCCTTTATCCCGCTTCCGTGGCTTATACTACTATATGTAATAATGGCACGAGATTGCTTCTCAATTACTCGTCTTTGTGTGAAATTGTGTTCGCGTTTGTTAGGAAGTAACCTGTATGAACCACTCCTGTCAGTGTAGGAAGGCGTGTCCCGTTTACATGTACCTGAATGTTCACCGATGTACTGATCAGATTGTTGTATGAGAGCTTTTCTCATTGTGGGAGAGGTTGCAAGAGTGCAGTAGAAAAGTAGAAACGATTGGACAAGAAAACACATGTAATATGCATCTTTTGGAATAAACTATTTGATGGTTTGACAAACAGCTGTCCGGCTCATTTGATTTGCTTTCATTTCTTCATATTCTTCACTGAATATTTCTTTCCCGAAGTGTCGGGCAATTTGTAAATAAACAAATGAAATGCTACACTCTTAAAATTCTTAAATTCTTTTACCCTTAATTTCGGATACAAATAAATCATAAATTTCCGTGGCGAGCGCAAGTGATGATAAGGATCATAAGGCATAGAGAGCCAGAGCGTAATCCTGTCACTCTACCCAACACTGCTCCACACGTCACGTCATGAGCCATGCCACACACTGCTCCTCACATGACGTCAGCGGTAGTCACGTCGTGCGCCAGGCCACACACTGCTCCTCACATGACGTCAGTGGTAGTCACGTCGTGCGCCAGGCCACACACTGCTCCCCACATGAAGTCAGCGATAGTTACGTCGTGCGCCAGGCCACACACTGCTCCTCATATGACGTCAGCGGAAGTCCCGTTGTAAGCCAGTCCACACACTACTCCCCTCTTGACGTCAGCGGTAGTCACGTCGTGAGCCAGGCCACACACTGCTCCCCACATTACTTCAGCGGTAGTCAGGTCATGAGCCAGGCCACACACTGCTCCTCCCATGACGTCAACGGTAGTCAGGTCATGAGCCAAGCCACACACTGCTCCTCCCATGACGTTAGCGGTAGTCAGGTCGTGCGCCAGGCCACACACTGCTCCCCACATGACGTCAGCGGCAGTCACGTCGTGAGCCAGGCCACACACTGCTCCTCACATGACGTCAGCGGCAGTCACGTCGTGCGCCAGGCCACACACTGCTCCTCACTTGACGTCAGCGGAAGTCTCGTTGGGAGCCAGTCCACACACTGCTCCCCACGTGACGTCAGCGGTAGTCACGTCGTGAGCCAGGCCACACACTGCTCCTCACATGACGTCAACGGTAGTCAGGTCCTGAGCCAGGCCACACACTGCTCCTCACATGACTTCAGCGGTAGTCAGGTCGTGAGCCAGGCCACACACTGCTTCTCACATGACGTCAGCGGTAGTCAGGTCATGAGCTAGGCCACACACTGCTTCTCCCATGACGTCAGCGGTAGTCAGGTCATGAGTCAGGCCACACACTGCTCCTCCCATGACGTCAGCGGTAGTCAGGTCATAAGCCAGGCCACACACTGCTCCTCCCATGACGTCAGCGGTAATCACGTCGTGAGCCAGGCCACACCCTGCTCCTCCCATGACGCCAGCGGTAGTCAGGTCATGAGCCAGGCCACACACTGCTCCTCCCATGACGTCAGCGGTAGTCAGGTCATAAGCCAGGCCACACCCTGCTCCTCCCATGACGTCAGCGGTAGTCAGGTCATGAGCCAGGCCACACACTGCTCCTCCCATGACGTCAGTGGTAGTCTCATTGTTACGGTTAAGCGGACTGCACACCCTCCGCAAGATGGCGCTTCTATCGCCCTCCCTGTAACGATGAAGAATGACCTCCCACAGATTGCCGCGAGAGGGCGCCTTTGAATATAGAAGGACTATAAATTGAGTCTGAGATTGGTTCGGACGACACGACACTGCAGTCTGTGGATTATCGTTAATACAAGGTATGGAGTGAATGATCTATCTATCTATAGTTGGTTGGTGGTCTCGGGCCGCTGGGGTCGCCCGCTCAACACCCGCGTGACCATCTACCCAACAGGCACCGCCCCCACCCCCGCCCCCACCCCGCCTGTCATGCATACCTTTCACCGCCCACCCCAACGACATCCTCTCCCGCACACCCCGACCACACGCTCCCCCGCCCAACCACCCCAACCACATCCATCTGCCCAACCACACCCTTCCTCAACCACCCCAACCATATCACCCCGCCCACCCCGACACCACCCTCAACTGCCCACCCCGACACCACCCTCCACCGCCAACCCCGACACCACGCTCAACCGCCCACCCCGACACCACCCTCAACCGCCCACCCCGACACCACCCTCAACCGCCCACCCCGACACCACCCTCCACCGCCCACCCCGACACCACGCTCAACCGCCCACCCCGACACCACCCTCCACCGCCCACCCCGACACCACGCTCAACCGCCCACCCCGACACCACCCTCAACCGCCCACCCCGACACCACCCTCAATCGCCCACCCCGACACCACCCTCCACCGCCCACCCCAACACCACGCTCAACCGCCCACCCCGACACCACCCTCAACCGCCCACCCCGACACGACCCTCAACCGCCCACCCCGACACCACCCTCAACCGCCCACCCCGACACCACCCTCCACCGCCCACCCCGACACCACGCTCAACCGCCCACCCCGACACCACCCTCAACCGCCCACCCCGACACCACGCTCGACCGCCCACCCCGACACCACCCTCAACCGCCCACCCCGACACCATCCTCCACCGCCCACCCCGACACCACGCTCAACCGCCAACCCCAGTCACACCCTCCGCACCCTCCGCTCCCACTCCACCCACACCCCCGAACACTATTCCTGACAGTGCTACCCTGCCCGCCCCCACCCCCCCCCCCCCCCCCCCCACCCACCCACACCTTCCCTGAACACTATTCCTATACATTGCCAGCCTTCACCTTTCGGGCATATATAGCTCTATTGCAGAAAGTGTCGCACATACTGGTAGCTCTTGTTGAACACAGCATCAAGTCAGAAACGGCCGGTGTAACATAACAACCTGTCCGGTCGTGATAACCTGTCCGGCCTCTTTCATGCCACTAACCCTAACCAAAACCCTAATCCTAACCCTAACCCTAAGCTAATCCTAACCTAACTTTAACCTAACCCTAACCTATGTACGCGCTATTTACATAGCAACCCCATTTGCTGCGCATGCGCACACGTCAGCCGGACAGGTTATCCCGGGATACTGGTTATGCTACACCGGGGTATGTGGCCCCTCGAGTTAGATCTTACCATGGATGGAGGTGGGCGAAATCTTCGGCCCCGACCGTTTACGACGGTTTCCGACCGTTTTCGTTACCGGCCCTGTTCTATGAACTGATCAGTAGATAGTTGTTATGCCTCCCTCTCACCCGCTGCCTTTAACTCATAACGACAAAGGACTTACCTTACTGTATATATCTATGTTGAGGTTTTTATTTCCTGCCTCCGGGTGCCATCTATAATTCACCAGCCTCATTCCCAGCCCTTTGAACTCCTTTTCGAATTTTCTGGTCGTGTGGCTCATATGTCTCAATCCTTATAAATGGGAGTTTTAAAATGGTGGCGCCACCTGGTGAATAATTAAAAGCTCCCCCAGAGGTGCTGTCTCACAGCGCAGATATTCGCGATTACTATGGTAGGCTTGAAGGCCCCCACTGTGACAGTGACTTGTATATAACATCTGTGAAAGCAGAATATCCGTCGTTCACTCAACCCAACAAGAATATACTCAGCATCCGTACTTCGGGAAGCAACTTCCTGTAAATGGTTTTGACATGACCATACTAAAAAATCGTAGTTTGTTTTGTTGTTTTTATTTTGTCACCAGAAACGTTTTGGGCATGTAAGCTTCTGACGTCATTAGATCAGCTGATCGATTGCGTCAGAAGACCGATCCAGGCTGTCAACCATTCACTGACGTCACTGTTGCTTTTATCCAATCATGTGTCGAAAAAAGGTTTTCCACGGGCGTTATGTCCGACAAACAAAGCAGCATGTCACTTTCTTGTCAGATTCAGACATGAATACTCTTCGCTTGTACCTACCATCAGCAATGCTTGTCAATTACATACTCACGATTAACGAAAAAAGACTCAAGCGTGGGCGGGGCTTATGGTGTTGGAGTGTGGATCCGTCTATCGAAACGTAGATCAAACGCTGGTACAGATACACATATGCACTAAAAACCGTTCACCGCGAACTCCTGTCTTTGCACTGTTGCATGATGTCATTAATTCAACAGCGGGCGACAACGCCTAGACAACTGTACCCGGGGGGAATCAGATCGAGCGATATGTTATAATTGTGCTGTGAGTGGTAACTGGGAACCCGGGCCGCTCGCAAGAGAGGCACTCGGCTATCTATCACCATTAATCCCTGCGTGGGGTCGCCTTGCCTGTGTACCACGGCGGCTTAATCACGGGGTCTGGACATCAAATCACGCTCGCTATTGACTCGAACTGCGGGACATGAGCCATAAAGTATCATAACACTCATTACAATGAAAGCCCAAATCGCTTATTGGTTCCATTAGTTTTGGTTAATTGTGTTAATCTTCCGGGAACGCGTGGAAGGCGCGGGATGACCCATAAGATTGGCTGTACATGCCGGAGGAAGGGCCGGCGTCATCATGCGGGAAGTGTCCTGTTAAAACTGACCCCTGTTGACTGTGAGTCAGACTTGTGTGACTGCATGCTGCCTAGGGGTGTAGTGTATGGGTGGGCGGGGGGTGACCTGGATGCCTCTTATATGGCTGGATCCTATCTCTCACAAGTTGTTGACCAACTCTCGGGGGAGGGGGGGGGGCGGTTGTCGAGAACAGAATAACAGTCTAATTAATCAACGGGAGAAGAAAAAAATGGCTTAGCCAGCAATGATACCACCATTGTTTTTCTCATATTTTTTTAAATTTTAAATTACTTCCGTGTAAAGAAGATCGTCAAGCGTAGACGAAATGGAGGAGGATGTGTGATTAGATCTATGCGCATAGACTGGGGCTATAGTCTTGTTGTGTCGTCAAACGGACCTGATCAGACCGGAGTGTTTCTCCAGGCCACCCGCTAACCCGCCCACCTCTTCGACCCACGCTGGGTCACCGAACTCTCATCGCCTGCTGGTTGTGCATAAGTGTGTAGTTTATGGAATACGGCCACTGCTACACCTGCTACTCCGTGCTACAAATATCCCTATCCAGAGGGAAAAATGTTGTCCCCTGCCGCGGGAGAGTAAGATATATACCCAGCCGATCGGATGTTAATGTCATTGCCGTCAAATGTGATATTATATTAGTGATTAAAACAGCCGGCAAATGAAACCAGGACGATTGTCTTTTTATTAGGGCGAGGACCCACCCCAGAGACGAATAGATCGGAAGACGAAACTACCCCAGGCACAGGTGTACGGGGGTGTGAACCCCCAACCCTTTGGGCTGTAGCCGAGTACGCTACGGCAACCTATCATCATATGACGGCTCCCCCGTGAGCCCCCCCCCCACCCCTAAGATAAGATAACATTTTATTTTACGTCGGTACAAAGGATTAAAAGGGTAACATTAGCACGTGCGCGCTATTAACCGACAATGACATCCGGATGAAACGTTATGGTTCGGCTTATTTACAATGAATGCTAGTGATTAACGTTGTGTCAAATAAACAACAGAAACATGTTGACTATGTACTATATAACGTAAAAGAACGTATTGCACATTGTGGACAACTAGGAGGAGCTATCCTGTAGCGATATAGAGCTATAACGATCTGGAGCAACAACGATATAGAGCTATTATTTCACATGCTAAGAAACATATGGCACAATGCGACCATTCACATACTGGATCCTACCTTGAAGAAATTAAATATTTAAACTCATCTTTAGTAGCAGCATCTTTGATCTTGTTGCTTAAGTGATTCCATAATATAGCACCATGGTTCCTAAAACTGTTCTGACCATATTTGACTGTATTAACGATGGGTTGTTCGAACACTTGTTTGTTTCGACTAGAATATGCTTGTTCTTTCCTTTGGAACAACGTGTGTAAGTAGAGCGGGAACATTTTGTTAACTATCTTAAAGAACTGGGTCATAATTGTCGGTAACCATTCTATATAAAGTGAGGGTCGGTTCCCCTTTTGCCTTAAGACACTGTACGACGAGGCGAAATCACTCTGAATAAACCTTAGGGCTCGCTCTTGAATTTTTTCCATTTTTTTCATATCAGCTATGCTGCTGTAATGCCATACAATCGGACAATAATTAAAATGTGATATAATGAAACAGTTAAATAACTTTTGCTTGGCATCTATACTTAGTGTTGTGGACAAGCGACCTAATACATATATCTGTCTGCCAGCCTTTTTACATATATCTGCAATATGATTACTGAAGTTAAGCTTAGAATCTATAGTAACCCCAACTAGCTTGACACAACTGACAGAACATATGACATCATCCCCAACGTGGACATGTTGCGTTTGACTTGTGGGCTTAGTCCCAAATAATATATACTTGAATTTAGATGGGTTGGCTTTCATGTAATTTTCCTTAAACCAATTCATCAGTTTAGACGCCACGTTTTCAAGACTGTTAGTGACGCAGTCAATACTTTGACCGTAGCAGGAAACGGTGCTGTACTCGGCATAGATAGACAGGTCACTGTGCTCAATACCCTCCATAGTTTTGACGAGATCTTTAGTAAATATATTGAAAGCGAATGGGCCAAAGAGAGACCTCTGAGGAGCTCCTTTCATTAACGTCAAATCAGCGCTTTTCTTATTGCATAACTTAACTCGCTGTTTCCTGTTTTGAAAATAATTTGCTACTAATGTGGAGGATTTTAAATAACACCATATGCGTTCAATTTACTGATTAGTAGTCCATATGGCAGACAATCACAAGCTTTGATAAATCTGTTATGGTAGATCCCGTAATAAGTTTGTTATCAGCATACAACTTACAGTTTTCAATAAAATCGGTTAACACATTTTGGCAGCCACAGACTCGAGGCGATAAAATGGGTTCGAAGTACTCGGTTAGCTGATCAATTAAGATACCTTCATATATCTTTGATGAACATGGTAGTACACTTATTGGGCGTTAGTTTCTTTTGTCCATCACCCCACGCCTCACCATAGACATGGCTAGAAGTAATTTCCGTCGCTTCACCCAACACCGAGCTAAAAGTAATTAAACGAATAGCTTCACCTACCCAGAGCTAGCAGTAATTCCCTACTGGCTTCACCCTAGCCATAGTTAGAAATAATCCCCCACTCGCCTCTTCCTACCCACCTCTCCCTGCCCAGAAGTAGAGCCAATTCCCCACACTCCTCTCCCTACCCACAGCTAGAGGTCATTCCCCACTCTCCTCTCCCTACCCAGGACTAGAGGTCATTCCCCACTCCCCTCTCCCTACCCAGAACTAGAGGTCCGTCCCCACTCCCCTCTCCCTTCCCAGGACTAGAGGTCATTCCCACTCCCCTCTCCCTTCCCAGAACTAGAGGACATTCCCACTCCCCTCTCCCTTCCCAGAACTAGAGGTCTGTCCCCGCTCCCCTTTCCCTTACCAGAACTAGAGGTCATTCCCACTCCCCTATCTCCACCCAGAACTAGAGGTCGGTCCCCATTTCCCTCTCCCTTTCCAGAACTAGAGGTCTGTCCCCGCTCCCCTTTCCCTTCCCAGAACTAGAGGTCATTCCCACTCCCCTATCTCTACCCAGAACTAGAGGTCGGTCCCCATTTCCCTCTCTCTTCCCAGAACTAGAGGTCGTCCCCACTCCCCTCTCCCTTCCCAGAACTAAAGGTCATTCCCACTCCCCTCTTCATTCCCAGAACTAGAGGTCCGTCCCCACTCCCCCCTCCCATCCCAGAACTAAAGGTCATTCCCACTCCCCTCTCCCTTCCCAGAACTAGAGGTCATTTCCACTCCCCCCTCCCTTCCCAGAACTACAGGTCATTCCACACTCCCCCCTCCCTTCCCAGAACTAGAGGTCATTTCCACTCCCCTCTCCCTTCCCAGAACTAAAGGTCATTCCCCGCTCCCCTCTCCCTTCCCAGAACTAGAGGTCATTCCCCACTCCCCCCTCCCTTCCCAGAACTAGAGGTCATTCCCACTCCCCCTTCCCTTCCCAGAACTAGAGGTCATTCCCACTCCCCTCTCCCTTCCCAGAACTAGAGGTCATTCCCACTCCCCTCTCCCTAGCCAGAACTAGAGGTCATTCCCCGCTCCCATTTCCCTTCCCAGAACTAGAGGTCCGTCCCCACTCCCCCCTTCCTTCCCAGAACTAAAGGTCATTCCCACTTCCCTCTCCCTTCCCAGAACTAGAGGTCATTTCCACTCCCCCCTCCCTTCCCAGAACTACAGGTCATTCCACACTCCCCCCTCCCCTCCCAGAACTAGAGGTCATTTCCACTCCCCTCTCCCCTCCCAGAACTAAAGGTCATTCCCCGCTCCCCTCTCCCTAGCCAGAACTAGAGGTCCGTCCCCGCTCCCCTCTCCCTTCCCAGAACTAGAGGTATGTCCCCGCTCCCCTCTCCCTACCCAGAGCTAGAGGTCATTCCCCACTCCCCCCTCCCTTCCCAGAACTAGAGGACATTCCCACTCCCCTCTCCCTTCCCAGAACTAGAGGTCATTCCTACTCCCATCTCCCTAGCCAGAACTAGAGGTCATTCCCCGCTCCCGTATCCCTACCCAGAACTAGAGGTCCGTCCCCGCTCCACTCTCACTTCCCAGAACTAGAGGTCATTCCCCGCTCCCCTCTCCCTAGCCAGAACTAGAGGTCATTACCCGCTCCCCTTTCCCTACCCAGAGCTAGAGGTCATTCCCCACTCCTCCCTCCCTTCCCAGAACTAGAGGTCATTACCCGCTCCACTCTCACTTCCCAGAACTAGAGGTCATTCCCACTCCCCTCTCCCTTCCCAGAACTAGAGGTCATTCCCCGCTCCCCTCTCCCTTCCCAGAACTAGAGGTCATTACCCGCTCCACTCTCACTTCCCAGAACTAGAGGTCATTTCCACTCCCCTCTCCCTTCCCAGAACTAAAGGTCATTCCCCGCTCCCCTCTCCCTTCCCAGAACTAGAGGTCATTCCCCACTCCCCCCTCCTTTCCCAGAACTAGAGGTCATTCCCACTCCCCCCTCCCTTCCCAGAACTAGAGGTCATTCCCACTCCCCTCTCACTAGCCAGAACTAGAGGTCATTCCTCGCTCCCATTTCCCTTCCCAGAACTAGAGGTCCGTCCCCACTCCACCCTTCCTTCCCAGAACTAAAGGTCATTCCCACTTCCCTCTCCCTTCCCAGAACTAGAGGTCATTTTCACTCCCCCTTCCCTTCCCAGAACTACAGGTCATTCCACACTCCCCCCTCCCTTCCCAGAACTAGAGGTCATTTCCACTCCCCTCTCCCCTCCCAGAACTAAAGGTCATTCCCCGCTCCCCTCTCCCTAGCCAGAACTAGAGGTCCGTCCCCGCTCCACTCTCCCTTCCCAGAACTAAAGGTCATTCCCCGCTTCCCTCTCCCTTCCCAGAACTAGAGGTATGTCCCCGCTCCCCTCTCCCTACCCAGAGCTAGAGGTCATTCCCCACTCCCCCCTCCCTTCCCAGAACTAGAGGACATTCCCACTCCCCTCTCCCTTCCCAGAACTAGAGGTCCGTCCCCACTCCCCTCTCCCTTCCCAGGACTAGAGGTCATTCCCACTCCCCTCTCCCTTCCCAGAACTAGAGGACATTCCCACTCCCCTCTCCCTTCCCAGAACTAGAGGTCTGTCCCCGCTCCCATTTCCCTTACCAGAACTAGAGGTCATTCCCACTCCCCTATCTCCACCCAGAACTAGAGGTCGGTCCCCATTTCCCTCTCCCTTTCCAGAACTAGAGGTCTGTCCCCGCTCCCCTTTCCCTTCCCAGAACTAGAGGTCATTCCCACTCCCCTATCTCTACCCAGAACTAGAGGTCGGTCCCCATTTCCCTCTCTCTTCCCAGAACTAGAGGTCGTCCCCACTCCCCTCTCCCTTCCCAGAACTAAAGGTCATTCCCACTCCCCTCTTCATTCCCAGAACTAGAGGTCCGTCCCCACTCCCCCCTCCCTTCCCAGAACTAAAGGTCATTCCCACTCCCCTCTCCCTTCCCAGAACTAGAGGTCATTTCCACTCCCCCCTCCCTTCCCAGAACTACAGGTCATTCCACACTCCCCCCTCCCTTCCCAGAACTAGAGGTCATTTCCACTCCCCTCTCCCTTCCCAGAACTAAAGGTCATTCCCCGCTCCCCTCTCCCTTCCCAGAACTAGAGGTCATTCCCCACTCCCCCCTCCCTTCCCAGAACTAGAGGTCATTCCCACTCCCCCTTCCCTTCCCAGAACTAGAGGTCATTCCCACTCCCCTCTCCCTTCCCAGAACTAGAGGTCATTCCCACTCCCCTCTCCCTAGCCAGAACTAGAGGTCATTCCCCGCTCCCATTTCCCTTCCCAGAACTAGAGGTCCGTCCCCACTCCCCCCTTCCTTCCCAGAACTAAAGGTCATTCCCACTTCCCTCTCCCTTCCCAGAACTAGAGGTCATTTCCACTCCCCCCTCCCTTCCCAGAACTACAGGTCATTCCACACTCCCCCCTCCCCTCCCAGAACTAGAGGTCATTTCCACTCCCCTCTCCCCTCCCAGAACTAAAGGTCATTCCCCGCTCCCCTCTCCCTAGCCAGAACTAGAGGTCCGTCCCCGCTCCCCTCTCCCTTCCCAGAACTAGAGGTATGTCCCCGCTCCCCTCTCCCTACCCAGAGCTAGAGGTCATTCCCCACTCCCCCCTCCCTTCCCAGAACTAGAGGACATTCCCACTCCCCTCTCCCTTCCCAGAACTAGAGGTCATTCCTACTCCCATCTCCCTAGCCAGAACTAGAGGTCATTCCCCGCTCCCGTATCCCTACCCAGAACTAGAGGTCCGTCCCCGCTCCACTCTCACTTCCCAGAACTAGAGGTCATTCCCCGCTCCCCTCTCCCTAGCCAGAACTAGAGGTCATTACCCGCTCCCCTTTCCCTACCCAGAGCTAGAGGTCATTCCCCACTCCTCCCTCCCTTCCCAGAACTAGAGGTCATTACCCGCTCCACTCTCACTTCCCAGAACTAGAGGTCATTCCCACTCCCCTCTCCCTTCCCAGAACTAGAGGTCATTCCCCGCTCCCCTCTCCCTTCCCAGAACTAGAGGTCATTACCCGCTCCACTCTCACTTCCCAGAACTAGAGGTCATTTCCACTCCCCTCTCCCTTCCCAGAACTAAAGGTCATTCCCCGCTCCCCTCTCCCTTCCCAGAACTAGAGGTCATTCCCCACTCCCCCCTCCTTTCCCAGAACTAGAGGTCATTCCCACTCCCCCCTCCCTTCCCAGAACTAGAGGTCATTCCCACTCCCCTCTCACTAGCCAGAACTAGAGGTCATTCCTCGCTCCCATTTCCCTTCCCAGAACTAGAGGTCCGTCCCCACTCCACCCTTCCTTCCCAGAACTAAAGGTCATTCCCACTTCCCTCTCCCTTCCCAGAACTAGAGGTCATTTTCACTCCCCCTTCCCTTCCCAGAACTACAGGTCATTCCACACTCCCCCCTCCCTTCCCAGAACTAGAGGTCATTTCCACTCCCCTCTCCCCTCCCAGAACTAAAGGTCATTCCCCGCTCCCCTCTCCCTAGCCAGAACTAGAGGTCCGTCCCCGCTCCACTCTCCCTTCCCAGAACTAAAGGTCATTCCCCGCTTCCCTCTCCCTTCCCAGAACTAGAGGTATGTCCCCGCTCCCCTCTCCCTACCCAGAGCTAGAGGTCATTCCCCACTCCCCCCTCCCTTCCCAGAACTAGAGGACATTCCCACTCCCCTCTCCCTTCCCAGAACTAGAGGTCTGTCCCCGCTCCCCTTTCCCTTCCCAGAACTAGAGGTCATTCCCACTCCCATATCTCTACCCAGAACTAGAGGTCGGTCCCCATTTCCCTCTCCCTTTCCAGAACTAGAGGTCTGTCCCCGCTCCCCTTTCCCTTCCCAGAACTAGAGGTCATTCCCACTCCCCTATCTCTACCCAGAACTAGAGGTCGGTCCCCATTTCCCTCTCCCTTCCCAGAACTAGAGGTCGTCCCCACTCCCCTCTCCCTTCCCAGAACTAAAGGTCATTCCCACTCCCCTCTTCATTCCCAGAACTAGAGGTCCGTCCCCACTCCCCCCTCCCTTCCCAGAACTAAAGGTCATTCCCACTCCCCTCTCCCTTCCCAGAACTAGAGGTCATTTCCACTCCCCCCTCCCTTCCCAGAACTACAGGTCATTTCCACTCCCCTCTCTCTTCCCAGAACTAAAGGTCATTCCCCGCTCCCCTCTCCCTTCCCAGAACTAGAGGTCATTCCCCACTCCCCCCTCCCTTCCCAGAACTAGAGGTCATTCCCACTCTCCCCTCCCTTCCCAGAACTAGAGGTCATTCCCACTCCCCTCTCCCTTCCCAGAACTAGAGGTCATTCCCACTCCCCTCTCCCTAGCCAGAACTAGAGGTCATTCCCCGCTCCCATTTCCCTTCCCAGAACTAGAGGTCCGTCCCCACTCCCCCCTTCCTTCCCAGAACTAAAGGTCATTCCCACTTCCCTCTCCCTTCCCAGAACTAGAGGTCATTTCCACTCCCCCCTCCCTTCCCAGAACTACAGGTCATTCCACACTCCCCCTTCCCTTCCCAGAACTAGAGGTCATTTCCACTCCCCTCTCCCCTCCCAGAACTAAAGGTCATTCCCCGCTCCCCTCTCCCTAGCCAGAACTAGAGGTCCGTCCCCGCTCCCCTCTCCCTTCCCAGAACTAGAGGTCTGTCCCCGCTCCCCTCTCCCTACCCAGAGCTAGAGGTCATTCCCCACTCCCCCCTCCCTTCCCAGAACTAGAGGACATTCCCACTCCCCTCTCCCTTCCCAGAACTAGAGGTCATTCCTACTCCCCTCTCCCTTCCCAGAACTAGAGGTCATTCCCCGCTCCCCTATCCCTACCCAGAACTAGAGGTCCGTCCCCGCTCCACTCCCACTTCCCAGAACTAGAGGTCATTCCCCGCTCCCCTCTCCCTAGCCAGAACTAGAGGTCATTACCCGCTCCCCTTTCCCTACCCAGAGCTAGAGGTCATTCCCCACTCCTCCCTCCCTTCCCAGAACTAGAGGTCATTACCCGCTCCACTCTCACTTCCCAGAACTAGAGGTCATTCCCACTCCCCTCTCCCTTCCCAGAACTAGAGGTCATTCCCCGCTCCCCTCTCCCTTCCCAGAACTAGAGGTCATTACCCGCTCCACTCTCACTTCCCAGAACTAGAGGTCATTTCCACTCCCCTCTCCCTTCCCAGAACTAAAGGTCATTCCCCGCTCCCCTCTCCCTTCCCAGAACTAGAGGTCATTCCCCACTCCCCCCTCCTTTCCCAGAACTAGAGGTCATTCCCACTCCCCCCTCCCTTCCCAGAACTAGAGGTCATTCCCACTCCCCTCTCCCTTCCCAGAACTAGAGGTCATACCCACTCCCCTCTCCCTAGCCAGAACTAGAGGTCATTCCCCGCTCCCACTTCCCTTCCCAGAACTAGAGGTCCGTCCCCACTCCACCCTTCCTTCCCAGAACTAAAGGTCATTCCCACTTCCCTCTCCCTTCCCAGAACTAGAGGTCATTTCCAGTCCCCCCTCCCTTCCCAGAACTACAGGTCATTCCACACTCCCCCCTCCCTTCCCAGAACTAGAGGTCATTTCCACTCCCCTCTCCCCTCCCAGAACTAAAGGTCATTCCCCGCTCCCCTCTCCCTAGCCAGAACTAGAGGTCCGTCCCCGCTCCACCCTCCGTTCCCAGAACTAGAGGTCTGTCCCCGCTCCCCTCTCCCTTCCCAGAACTAGAGGACATTCCCACTCCCCTCTCCCTTCCCAGAACTAGAGGTCATTCCTACTCCCCTCTCCCTTGCCAGAACTAGAGGTCATTCCCCGCTCTCCTATCCCTACCCAGAACTAGAGGTCCGTCCCCGTTCCCCTCTCACTTCCCAGAACTAGAGGTCATTCCCCACTCCTCCCTCCCTTCCCAGAACTAGAGGTCATTCCTACTCCCCTCTCCCTTCCCAGAACTAGAGGTCATTCCCCGCTCCCCTCTCCCTAGCCAGAACTAGAGGTCATTGCCCGCTCCCCTTTCCCTACCCAGAGCTAGAGGTCATTCCCCACTCCTCCCTCCCTTCCCAGAACTAGAGGTCATTACCCGCTCCACTCTCACTTCCCAGAACTAGAGGTCCGTCCCCACTCCCCTCTCCCTTCCCAGAACTAGAGGTCATTCCCCGCTCCCCTCTCCCTACCCAGAACTAGAGGTCTGTCCCCGCTCCCCCCTCCCTTCCCAGAACTAGAGGTCATTCCCACTCCCCTCTCCCTTCCCAGAACTAGAGGTCATTCCCCGCTCCCCTCTCCCTACCCAGAACTAGAGGTCCGTCCCCGCTCCACTCTCCCTACAAAGGGCCAGGGATGACTTCCCCTTCCATTGGATGCACACGTTTTCTTCATGATGCCAAGCTCTCAAGTCTCTATGATGAAGGCCATTGCCGCACTTCTGTGGGACGTAGGAGAAAAATACACTCCATAGAATAATAGAATAACATCTTGTTTTAGCTAAAAGAAATACTCAGTAAAGGAATCAGTAATATTTTTGCCTGCAGTGTCAAAACAATTGTGCTTGGAGCCGTCTTTAATGACCGCTTCGTGTGAACATGGCGACAACTCTGAACTCAATTACTGGATTCCCTTGCGATTTTGCAGCCGCCATGCAGTGCCAACACTACAGTATCATCGTTTTCAATCTTTTTATCTTTTGCATCATTACAAAAAAAGGTTACAGTGTTTCTTCTATGGCATGGGTGACCTTATCTTATTTACATATTCATAAATCAATCAATATATGCATAGAATATTACCATTCGCTAGACAGTATGATAGAATCATGATGTACGGATATAGGCGTTTCGTTACAGCCCCACATCCCTTCGCCCCCCCCCCCCCCACCCCCAACCCTCACTATCTCATCCACCCATCAACTCGCAACCATGCTTTCCCAAAGGGATCGAATTCATTTCAGTCAACATAACCGCGCACGAACGCACCCTCACCGGCCCCCCCCCCCCCTCCCGCCCCCCCCCCTCCCCCGCCGGCCAGGCCCCCACCCACACTGTCTGGCGCCACCGCAGACACCCAGGCATAGCGTCCCCGGTTACTACACCCGCGGGATATTTAATGGGGACATCAAACTCGTTATCTCCGGTGACACCCTTTCTCTAGAAGCAACAGGGGTGTCTATACGTGTGTTTATCGGGGGGCACCTTCCAGGGGTGGGCACCGCCCTCAACACTCACCACCCTGGCCGTCCCGGGGTGGGCACCGCCCTCAGCACTCACCACCCTGGCCGTCCCCGGGGTAGGCACCGCCCTCAGCACTCACCACCCTGGCCGTCCCCGGAGTAGGCACCGCCCTCAACACTCACCACCCTGGCCGTCCTCGGGGTAGGCACCGCCCTCAGCACTCACGACCCTGGCCGTCCCCGGGGTGGGCATCGCCCTCAGCGCTCACCACCCTGGTCGTCCCCGGGGTGGGCACCGCCCTCAGCACAGCCTCCTCTCTCCCGTCCCCCGAAAGGTCACTGTGACATGCCTAGTAATGCAGTCTGAACATTTTCTTACAGAAACATTCATGAGAAACTGGTTTTTCATCATGTGGGTTTATCTTGCTCCTGTCCCCAGCTCAGTTGGTCAGCAGGCTGAGCTGCAGATCACCAGGTCATGGGTTCGCGCCCTGGCACTAGCATCTGAGGCCTGTTTCATCCAACCCCACCCATTGCCTCCGCAGGTTTAAACGCCTTCATGGGCGCCAAAGTGACTTATAGCACCGATATTTGTGTTCCTTTCTCAAATCGCTCTGATACTGATTGATCCTGTTTACAAACTGAACTGGACATTGTGAAACTATCAACGCATTTAGCATTAAATAAAGCATGCATCATATATCGTGCCTACAGGATCATGTATACACCCGGGATTCTATGAGAATAAACACTGTACCAGGAAATCATCATATATAGCATTCAACGAACGCATCGCCAATGTGATAAAGTGAATTTGCGGTTTTCGTAATCTTTCCGCAGTCGTCGCGGTGGTTTCGTGTTCCTGTCTCGATCCTCCATTATGTCCCGCGAAAACAGACCCCACGATGTGTGTTGTGGGAGAAGTGGTTGCAGCAGCTCTTGGAATGTATTTTACATTGAGGTTGCGGTGAAAATGGTTGTATTTGTTAGTTTTAATGGATGGCAGTTCGATTATAGCCTACATTTCTAAGTAGAGTGTCCCTCGCGCAAACCTTGATGACTATTTTACGAGCTCAATTTCCTTTTGTGCTGCTGGTGAAATTGATGAGGCGACCCGCCCGATTTTTTATTTATTACTGAAAACCATGTGACTCTAACGGACTGCTTAGCTGCGCGCCCGCATTATTCAAGGCATTCATCATGGAATCTTTTAATATTCTTCCACTAAACTCCGCAAGAAAATGACCCGTAAAAACCTTCCCTTGTGGCTTATTTTGTGTTAAAAATGTGTGGCTATCATTCCAAGGGCCGGGTCTCTAATATGAGGGGTATAGCGGCTTTCTGCACGTGCTGCTTAGATATGAGATGCTTAGACCGGAAACGCGTGGTTCACGGCGTGAATCTCGTCGCAGGTGACATGTTTTACGAGACCTACCCACTATTTATTACATTTCTGCATGTCACTATCAGTTTTTCTTTTTTCTTTTTGTGATATTTTTGCCTATTTTCGTCATTTTGCCCGGCGATTAAATGAAATAAACGCAGCGACCAGAAGTGACAAGTTGAGACAGATTCTGTGGCTTGTGGATGTTGGCAGCCGAATCGACTCGTATCCCGGGACCAGATCTACTGGCGCGAATCTGGGCGTTCTTTTGGCGTGAAAACGGCGGTTTTGGGGAAGGTGTTTCACGCCTTTATGGACTGATATGATTAGATTTGTCCTCTTCCAAACCCTTGGCAAGCATTGCAAACTCCTTCCATCGGGTCGACCTCAGCTGGGATTTGCTTAGTTCTCAGTAGCAGGCCGAAAACGGAGGCTGATCCACTATTCTGCTCCTTTCACTGCTCAGGCGCCCCTAGCGACATGTATTGCCTGGCAAAATAAAATCTCGGAGTTTTTTGTTTCTTTCCCAGAGCATGACAAATGCGAGAGCGAGCTTATAAGTGATGAATCAAGTGTGATAAAGCGTAGGGATCACTTAAATGTAAAATATTATGGAATACTGCTAGAGTACATGACGCAAAACCTTTAATAACAAAAATAACTGCAGGGGATCTAAAGCTTGACAAAATACAGAACGCCGACAAGAACTAACCAACAGCGATATGGGTGGGAAGGTACATTTTTATCACTAGGGGGCGCGTTCCGACGCGGGTTCACCTCACCCACCCTTATGCCGACTAACCTGCGATGCTTGGCTTCAGATTAAACCTCCTCTCTCCCGTCCCACGAAAGGTCACTGTGACATGCCCAGTAATGCAGACTGAACAGTTTCTCACACACACATTCATGAGAAACTTGTTTGTTATCATGTGGGTTTATCTTGCTCCTGTCCCCAGCTCAGTTGGTCCACAGGCTGATCTGCAGACAACCAGGTCATGGGTTCGCGCCCTGGCACTAGCATCTGAGGCCTTTTGTCATCCAACCCCACCCATTGCCTCCGCAGGTCAAAACGCCTTCATGGGCGCCAAAGTGATTTATAACACCAATATTTTTGTTCGTTTCCCAAATCGTCCTGATGATGATCGGTCCTGTTTACAAATTGTACTGGACATTGTGAAACTGTCAAAGCGTCTAGCATTAAATAAAGCATCCATCATCTATTGTGCTTACAGGATCATGAACACACCCAGGACTCCATGAGAATAAAGCACATTGTATCAGAATATCCTCTTATAAAGCATTCAACGCACGCATCGCGAGGGTGATAAAGTGAATTTGCGGTTTTCGAATCACGCGTGCAGGGCGAACACCATTAATAACAAAAGTAACTGCAGGAGATCTAAAGCTTGACAAAATACAGAACGCCGATACAAACTAGTCAACAGCGATAGGGGTGGGAAGGTAGATAAAGTGCCTAGGGCCCTGGATATGAGCCTGACGGGTTACATACCGTGTCAGATCCGGGGAGGTGTCCGGTGCCCACCATGAGAGGGGCGGAGGGGGCGGCTAATGAACAGTCATGGAACACTCACCCTGCGGCATCGTGATCTGTTACACGTAGATTAAGGTTCATATATTTCTTTTAAAACAGGAAAGGACAGTGCTTGAAGAAGCCAATGTCCGACAACAAGCGCAAGATCTAGCCCTAATATCCGAGAAAAGCACCAAAACAACTCCCCCCCCCCTCCCCTGACTATCTCTCTTTTGTGGCTGTCACCGGCACCGCCTCCCCCCTCACCCCCCCCCCCCCTCACCTAAACCACGTGCGGACACTGACTGGCGAGGCGCTGTGTCTGGACATTTACCGACCCACGACCCAGTGTCCTCATTGGCTTTGGGCCGACCATTACTGGGATTAGCTGCTCGGGCTTTATGGGAGTGTTCTCACCTTCCACTGCGGCATGGTGGGTGGGTGGTGGGATGGGGGGGGGGGGGTGGGTGATGTCCTCTCACTGCCCCCTTCGCCGAGCATGGTTCCTTTGTCTCTGGCGCCCCGTGTCGTGGTGTGAGGTCCTTATTTAATGTCGCCGACCTGACCCCGAGGCTGAGATTGCCTGGGTCCACTTTAAGTACTGATGTATTAGAGCACCGGGTCTGGTGCCCGGATGTCGGCCAGGTAATCAGCCCGGCGAGTCAACACGTCAACATGTGAGTCATTTATAGTGAGGCATCGGACACCGGGATGATATGAGTTTTGGGAACGATTATCTGACTCTGTGTGAACTGGAGCGAGGGCGTCTTGATGGCGAGGTGTGCTGGTTGACTTTTCGTCTGGCAGGAAAGGGAGGAATCATTGTGAATGGGATCCTGTGACGTCATCTGGCTCTGATGTTGTCCTTGTGGGATGTCTCCGATAGGTGGCGAGTGTTTACCAATGTATTAACGGTCAGACGTGCAACGACCCGCAAGCGGAATGGACCGCTGTGACCTTGGGGTTACATGGAAGGGGAGGGGGGGGGGGCAGCAGGCAGAATGGACCGCTGTGACCTTGGGGATACATGGGGGGAGGGGCAGAATGGACCGCTGTGACTTTGGGGAGACATGGCGGCGGCGGCGGCGCTAACATTCTGCGCCAGATTGCATGTGGACATGCCCTACCTCCCTCCCACCACCCCGTACCCCACACCCTCCTCTGGCTGTAATGGCCAGCACACAGACAATGCTACAGGCATTGGCCCAGCTCCACACCCGGCGTCAACCGACTACACTTACAGCCAGCAGGCCAGTCGAAATTGTTGTTTGAAGCCCCACGGTCATCTCCGCCGTCGGCACCCCGCGGACCACAAGCGCCACTCCCCGCACCCCCTAGCGCCACCCCGCACCCCCTAGCGCCACCTCGCGCCCCCTGGTGCCACCCCGCACCCCCTAGCGGACCCCGAGCGAGCGCCGCTTACAAGGCCTGTATTCACCGAGCCAAACCTTCAATCCTGTTCACACCTATTTATAGACCAACACCCGCCCACAAAATTGGTATGTCGTCCTCAGTTTTGCCCTTTCAACAGATATTAAGAAACCATTAGGCAGTGTGAAAAAAGTATTTGTCTATAAAGCTTGCTGTGGCTGTCGAAAGCTGGAGACCCTGAATGTTACAAATGGTGTGTTCAAAGTAAGACCTTGGCATCATAACTACATAACAATACGATGACAAAATCCTAGAAAGTGTCACAGCTGATGACGGCTTATTTCACGGACATTGGCTTCTTCCAGCACTATATTTTTTCTCATGTGTGTTTTTTTTTGCGCACGAGGAGAGATGTTAACTGTCGCCTCATCCCTCCCCCGATATTTCTAATAGGGTTGGGTCGCTCCGGCGTGGCAGCGAGCCACGACTAGCCATCCTGACACCGCCTCGCCGTGGTAAATGAGGAGGTACCTCTCCCCTCACTTTGCATACTGGGCCACCTCCTATGGCCTCCCGCTCACCCCCGGCTGGCTTTGACCTTGGTATTGGTATGTCTTTTTCAATAACCGTGAGCTCCTCGTAAAACTGGAATTTATTAAGGTGTGAGGTTAATTCGACTTTTGAAGGATAGAGTTTGATATCGTTGGTCTGAAATATGATGAATGGACATGCTGTAATGGCAACGACTTGCAGGGAGAATTTGGTTCTTGGGTTTGGCGTTAAGCAAGAGTTGTGGCTTGGTGCTCGGGTCTCAGGCGTGAGTCAGAGTTTACGATGAAGTCTACAATCTGACAAACAGCTTCCGTTCATATCATTCACCTTGTTATCAAGGGAGGCTTCCTCTTTGGCCACGTTTAGCCCATCTATGTTCCCTATGGCCTTTAACAACCGGTTTAAAACCAATCTTAACGCTCTAGCACTCTCATTGATGCATTATTATTGCTGTTGTCAGTATATGTTGTTTTGCTTATATTTGAGGAATTTGAGTTGGAAATCTCACACTTGAAGCAAACAAACCATCAAGTAAGCATGTCTCGTTCTTCTTTCCAGGTTCCACCAAGAGCAAGTCCTCGAGCGCTGACCGCGCTACCAGCGAGCGGGCTAGCGACAGAGCGTCGGAGCGGTCGTCGGAGCGGTCGTCAGAGCGGTCATCGGAGCGGTCGTCAGATCGCACGGAGCGGACGTCGGAGAAAACCACGTCTGATAGAGGCTCGGAGCGGACAACGGAGAGGGGTTCGGAGCGGACGTCCGAGAGGGGTTCAGAAAGATCAGAGCGGGGTTCAGAGCGGGGCTCAGACCGGGGTTCGGACCGGGGTTCGGAGTGGGCTTCTGACAGGGCGGCTGAGCGTCTGGCCGACAGCAGCCGGTCGGAGGACTCCCCCAAACGGGAGCAGCGCAAGCGGACGCACCAGGCGACCCAGAGTCCCGCCGTGGTCGACACCACGCCAGGCTCCGCCAAGCGGACGCGCAGGATATAGGGTAAAATCAGGGTCCAGGGTAGAGTCTGAGGCCAGGTTCCTGGGTAGAGTCTGAGGCCAGGGTTCTGGGTAGAGTCTGAGGCAAGGGTCCATAATAAAGTCTGAGGCAAGGGTCCTGGGTAGAGTCTGAGGCCGGGGTCCTGGGTAGAGTCTAAGGCCAGGGTCCAGGGAAGAGTCTGAGGCCAGGGTCCTGGGTAGAGTCTGAGGTCAGCATCGTGCGTAGAGTATGAGGCCAGGGTCCTGGGTAGAGTCTGAGGCCAGGATTCTAGGTAGAGTCTGAGGCCAGGGTTCTAGGTAGTGTCTGAGGCCGGGGTCCATGGTAGTCTGAGGCCCAGGTCCTGGGTAGAGTCTGAGGTCAGAGTCGTGCGTAGAGTATGAGGCCAGAGTCCTGGGTAAAGTCTGAGGCCAGGGTCCTGGGTAGATTCTGAGGCCAGGGTCCTGGGTAGAGTCTGAGGCCAGGGTCCTGGGTAGAGTCTGAGGCCAGGGTCCTGGGTAGAGTCTGAGACCATGGTCCAGAGTCTGAATCTAGGATCCATGGTAGAGTTTGAGGCCATGGTCCTGAGTTTGAAACTAGGAGCCATGGTAGAGTCTGTGGCCATCGTCCAGAGTCTGATTCCAGGGTCCATGGTAGAGTCTGAGGCCAGGGGCCTGGGAAGAATTTGGAGTCTCAGCCAAAGCTACATGGAAGGATATATTTCGTCCAAAGTGAATGGTTTTATTAGCTAGTCTTCTCACGGGGAAGTAGACGTGTCTGGCAAGATGGCCGACCGAAAGCATTGCTTGAGAAATTATATTTCTGATTTCTGGAGAGATTTCTTTGTTTATACCTATATTACAAGCATGGGGCACAACTAAGTTACTTAGAAGTTGCATTTCATCAAATGCAACTTTGTGTTGTATTGCATATAAGCAGTGTCCAAGTACAAATATATAATTTATACCCAGATGTCTTGGTTGTCCGCAATGTAGATGATCAATTACTTATAGTTACTTATTAATTGATATTAAAAATAAATGGTCAAAAGAAGTATCTCTATTTGTTCGCAATGGGCAATGTGGGTTCCTGCATGCTTAATGCCTCTCCATAAGAACCCAGCTAAAGCAGCCTTGGATGAAAGTAAGGCATCGTGTGACCCAGTTTCTCAGACAGCCCGGAGTGTGGCTCTATTGAGTTGGGAATCATTAAATCCTGAAATCCTGGTTTGGATATGGCGTGCTTCCATTAATGGCCTTCCATCGTCCCCATGTTTCTACTTTCTGCAAAGTTGTTTTAATGCCACACACTCTCTACGTGGTTTTTTACACGACTGAGGCTGCCAATGTTAAGTGATTTATCTATGGCGCAGAATGCTCCGCTAGGAAATTGATCCAGCTAGAACCTATTTTGGTCTTGATGTCCGCTCTCCTGTACACTTGGTAAAAAAAAGCCTCCAAAGATCCTTGCCGAACCTTGGTGAGATGTCCCATTATGTGGACCATCTGTGGGGCTCACATGTCCACTTTAAGTGTAAACATCGACTGTGCTGGGGTTTAATTCACAGCCTCCTTGCAGTACCTGACACTGGGGCATCCTCTCCCCATCCATCATGTCATTAGCCTAGGAAGCTGTTGCTCCCGGATTATCTCCCACCACAAGGCACCAACGCGGCGGATTAACACTAATCCCATCCGCACTATTTCAGGAATCCCGGCTGGTGCAGAATCAAAGATGAATTATAGTTCAGCGTGGTGTTCACGCCGGGTACAGAATTCGATGGTCCCTGTGTGTGTGTGTCTGTATGGTTGTGTCGAGTGCAAGGTTCGTTAATCTTGCCTCCAGCCCCCGATACCCTAGCGATGCCTTCCGGTGGGATAGATTCATTCAGTACAGGCCGCCTGTGTGTTCTTCTACCAGAATAAATAAAACGTTGGGCGTTGTTTGTCGCACAATAAAAAGCTGGTACTGTTTACGACAGCATGTCGCCACATGGCTTCCGGCCTTACATTGTGTCAACGTCAGCAAAGTACAAGACAGGAAACAGTGTACCTCATTCTTCCCCGACCTGGCCGACTGATTAGTGTAACCTCGGTCGACCCAGGGCGCTATTTTTCTCCTACATTTTTGTTAAAGACGCTCTCCTTGATATTACGGTACTCCTGTTTAGCTCCATCGTGTTTATGCCCATCGTGTTTAGGTCCATCGTGTTCACACTCATCGTGTTTACACCCATCGTGTTTAGGCCCATCGTGTTCACATTCCTCGTGTTTACACCCATCGTGTTCACACTCCTCGTGTTTACTCCCATCATGTTTAGGCCCATCGTGTTTAGGCTAATCGTGTTTAGGTCCATCGCCTCACTTGATGGCGGCAGCTGGGTGAGAGTTGATGGTCTGTACTCTGTGACCTGCCTTATGCGGGGGCCGAGGTCTCCACAGCTCACTTACATCCTACGGTGACCCCTCCCCACTTCCTTTCCTCTTTGGCCAGCCCCCCCCCCCCCTCTGGCCAGCCCCCCTCCCCTCCTCCCCACCACACGCCTCCAGTCATTATGTCACTGACACCTGCTCATTGCTAATGACAGCTCAGAGACGGCCGTGGGGCTCTGGTTTCTGGAGATCTCATGTTGGGAAGTCCCTACATTGAACAGGAAGTTGAGGATGACATTACAGCAGGCGAGGGTCTTAATGTGAGGCCAGCCCATGTGTCTGAAGGTCAAGGTCACCACCGCTAGGGGGGCGTTAAAACTAGATGTCCATAGGTGAAGGCCATTCCATCGGGGTGTTCGGACTGATGTCCGGAGGTCAAGGACACTCCACTGGGGTGTTAGGGCAAATGTCCGAGAGGTCAAGGACCAAGGACATTCCGCCGTGAAGGGCTAAGGGCAGATGTCAGGGAGCAAAATTCACCGAGATTGGTACCTTAACATGTTCTCTGGTGGTGTCAGGGGGGGGGGGTCGACCGCAGAGCCCTGATTGGGGTCTCTAGCCTAAGGTCGTGACAAGGGGTGGGACAAGGGGTCGGACTGATCGAGTAGCCTCATCGTTTGCCATTTCACGGCACCGCCCCAGCTGTCCTTGCGATCGCAATGTTGGTCGGTCTGTCTGTGTGTGGGTGACCCACTGCCAGTAACACCCTCTGGCGACGTTTTTCGCAATTTAATGCAATGAAAAATATATGCATTTCAGATTCACTTTGTCGCAGTATACGATTTCCTTTATCCCGCTTCCGTGGCTTATATTACTATATGTAATAATGGCACGAGATTGCTTCTCAATTACTCGTCTTTGTGTGAAATTGTGTTCGCGTTTGTTAGGAAGTAACCTATATGAACCGCTCCTGTCAGTGTAGGAAGGCGTGTCCCGTTTACATGTGCCTGAATGTTCACCGATGTACTGATCTGATTGTTGTATGAGAGCGTTTCTCATTGTGGGAGAGGTTGTAAGAGTGCAGTAGATAAGGAGAAACGATTGGACAGACAAGAAAACATATGTAATATGCATATATCTTTTGGAATAAACTATTTGATGGTTTAACAAACAGCTGTCCGCTTCATTTGATTTGCTTTAATTTCTTCATATTCTTCGCTTAATATGTCTTCCCCGAAATGTCGGGCAATTTGTAAAGATACAAATGAAATGCTACACTCTTAAAATTCTTACATTCTTTTACCCTTAAGTTGGGGTACAAATAAATCATAAATTTATGTGGCGAGCGCAAGTGATGATAAGGATCCTAAGGCATAGAGAGCCAGAGCGTAATCCTGTCACTCTACCCCACACTGCTCCACACGTCACGTCATGAGCCAGGCCACACACTGCTCCTTACATGACGTAAGTGGTAGTCACGTCGTGCGCCAGGCCACACACTGCTCCTCACATGACGTCAGCGGTAGTCACGTCGTGCGCCAGGCCACACACTGCTCCTCACATGACGTCAGTGGTAGTCGCGTTGTGCGCCAGGCCACACACTGCTCCACACATGACGTCAGCGGTAGTCACGTCGTGAGCCAGGCCACACACTGCTTCTCACATGACCTCAGCGGTAGTCACGTCGTGAGCCAGGCCACACACTGCTCCTCACATGACGTCAGCGGAGTCAGGTCATGAGTCAGGCCACACACTGCTCCTCACATGACGCCAACGGTAGTCAGGTCATGAGCTAGGCCACACACTGCTCCTCCCATGACGTCAGCGGTAGTCAGGTCATGAGCCAGGCCACACACTGCCTCTCACATGACGTCAGCGGTAGTCAGGTCATGAGCCAGGCCACACACTGCTCCTCCCATGACGTCAGCGGTAGTCAGGTCATGAGCCAGGCCACACACTGCTCCTCTCATGACGTCAGCGGTAGTCAGGTCATGAGCCAGGCCACACACTGCTCCTCCCATGACGTCAGTGGTAGTCAGGTCATGAGCCAGGCCACACACTGCTCCTTCCATGACGTCAGCGGTAGTCAGGTCATGAGCCAGGCCACAGACTGCTCCTCTCATGACGTCAGCGGTAGTCAGGTCATGAGCCAGGCCACACACTGCTCTTCCCATGACGTCAGCGGTAGTCAGGTCATGAGCCAGGCCACACACTGCTCCTCCCATGACGTCAGCGGTAGTCAGGTCATGGGCCAGGCCACACACTGCTCCTTCCATGACGTCAGCGGTAGTCAGGTCATGAGCCAGGCCACACACTGCTCCTCCCATGACGTCAGCGGTAGTCAGGTCATGAGCCAGGCCACACACTGCTCCTCCCATGACGTCAGTGGTAGTCTCATTGTTACGGTTAAGCGGGCCGCACACCCTCCGCAAGATGGCGCCTCTATCGCCCTCCCTGTAACGATGAAGAATGACCTCCCACAGATTGCCGCGAGAGGGCGCCTTTGAATATAGAAGGACTATAAATTGAGTCTGAGATTGGTTCGGACGACACGACACTGCAGTCTGTGAATTATCGTTAATACAAGGTATAGAGTGAATGATCTATCTATCTATAGTTGGTTGGTGGTCTCGGGCCGCTGGGGTCGCCCGCTCAACACCCGCGTGACCATCTACCCAACAGGCACCGCCCCCACCCCCGCCCCCACCCCGCCTGTCATGCATACCCTTCACCGCCCACCCCAACCACACGCTCCCCCGCCCCAACCATATCATGCCCGCCCACCCCAACGACATCCTCTCCCGCACACCTCAACCATACGCTCCCCCGCCCACCCGCCCCAACCATATCATGCCCGCCCACCCCAACGACATCCTCCCCCGCACACGCACTCTAACCACACGCTCCCCCGCCCATCCACCCTAACCACATCCATCTGCCCAACCACACCCTTCCTCAACCATCCCAACCATATGACCCCGCCCACCCCAACACCACCCTCCACCGCCCACCCCAGTCACACCTTCCGCACCCTCCGCTCCCACTCCACCCACATCCTGCCCCCACACTATTCCTGACAGTGCTACCCTGCCCGCCCCCCCCCCCCCCACCCACCCACACCCTCCCCGAACACTATTCCTGACATTGTCAGCCTTCATCTTTCGGGCATATATAGCTCTATTGCAGAAAGTGTCGCACATACTGGTACCTCTTGTTGAACACAGCATCAAGTCAGAAACGGCCGGTGTAACATAACAACCTGTCCGGCCGTGATAACCTGTCCGACCTCTTTCATGCCACTAATCCTAACCTAAACCCTAATCCTAACCCTAACCCTAACCCTAATCCTAACCTAACTTTAGCCTAACCCTAACCTATGTACGCGCTATTTACATAGCAACCCCATTTGCTGCGCATGCGCACACGTCAGCCGGACAGGTTTTCACGGGGTACAGGTTATGCTACACCGGGGTATGTGGCCCCTCGAGTTAGATCTTACCATGGATGGAGGTGGGCGAAATCTTCGGCCCGACCGTTTACGGCGGTTTCCGACCGTTTTCGTTACCGGCCCTGTTCTATCGCTGATCAGTAGACAGTTGTTATGCCTCCCTCTCACCCGCTGCCTTTAACTCATAATGACAGAGGACTTACCTTACTGTACATATCTATGTTGAGGTTTTTATTTCCTGCCTCCGGGTGCCACCTATAATTCACCAGCCTCATCCCCAGCTCATTTAACTCCTTTCGAATTTTCTGGTCGCGTGGCTCATATGTCTCAATCCTTATAAATGGGAGTTTTAAAATGGTGGCGCCACCTGGTGAATAATTAGAAGCTCCCCTAGAGGTGCTGTCTGCGCCGTGAGGCTGCGCCGTGAGGGTTGCTAAACCATTGGAGCTTCTTGGGCAATCTCACAGCGCAGATATTCGCGATTACTGTGGTAGGCTTGAAGGCCCCCACTGTGACAGTGACTTGTATATAACATCTGTGAAAGCAGAATATCCGTCGTTCACTCAACCCAACAAGAATATACTCAGCATCCGTACTTCGGGAAGCAACTTCCTGTAAATTGTGATCAACATGACCATATTATGAAATCGTACTTTGTTTTGTTGTTTTTATTTTGTCACCAGAAACTTTTTGGACTTGTAAGCTTCTGACGTCACTAGATCAGCTGATCGATTGCGTCAGAAGACCGATCCAGGCTGTCAATCATTCACTGACGTCACTGTCGCTTTTATGCAATAATGTGGCGAAAAAAGGTTTTCCGCAAACAAAGCAGCATGTCACGTTCTTGTCAGTTTCACACATGAATACTCTTCACTACATACTGACGATTAACGAGAAAAGACTCAAGCGTGGGCGGGGCTTATGGTGTTGGAGTGTGGATCCGTCTATCGAAACGTAGATCAAACACTGGTATAGATACAAATATGCACTAAAAACCGTTCACCGCAAACTCCTGTCTTTGCACTGTTGCATGATGTCATTGATTAAACAGCGGGCGACAACGCCTAGAAAACTATACCCGGGGGGAATCAGATCGAGCGATATGTTATAATTGTGCTGTGAGTGGTAACTGGGAACCCGGGCCGCTCGCACGAGAGGCACTCGGCTATCTATCACCATTAATCCCTGCGTGGGGTCGCCTTGCGGCGGCTTAGTCACAGTGTCTGGACATCAAATCACGCTCGCTTTTGACTCGAACCGCGGGACATGAGCCATAAAGTATCATAACACTCATTACAATGAAAGCCCAAATCGCTTATTGGTTCCATTAGTTTTGGTTAATTGTGTTAATCTGCCGGGAACGCGTAGCACGCGGGATGACCAATAAGATTGGCTGTACATGCCGGAGGAAGGGCCGGCGTCATCATGCGGGAAGTGTCCTGTTAAAACTGACCCCTGTTGACTGTGAGTCAGACTTGTGTGACTGCATGCTGCCTAGGGGTGTAGTGTATGGGTGGGCGGGGCGTGACCTGGATGCCTCTTATATGGCTGGATCCTATCTCTCACATGTTGTTGACCAACTCTGGGGGGAGGGGGGGGGGGCGGTTGTCGAGAACAGAAAAACCGTCTAATTAGTCAACGGGAGAAGAAAATAATGGCTTCGCCAGCAATGATACCACCATTGTTTTTCTCACATTTTTTTGTATTTTAAATTACTTCCGTGTAAAGAAGATCGTCAAGCGTAGACGAAATGGAGGAGGATGTGTGATTAGATCTATGCGCAAAGACTGGGGCTATAGTCTTGTTGTGTCGTCAAACGGACCTGATCAGACCGGAGTGTTTCTCCAGGCCACCCGCTACCCCGCCCACCTCTTCGACCCACGCTGGGTCACCGAACTCTCAGCGCCTGCTGGTTGTGCATAGGTGTGTAGTTTATGGAATACGGCCACTGCTACACCTGCTACTCCGTGCTACAAATATCCCTATCCAGAGGGGAAAATGTTGTCCCCTGCCGCGGGAGAGTAAGATATATACCCAGCGGATCGGATGTTAAAACAGTGATTAAAACAGCCGGCAACTAAAACCAGGGCGGTTTCCTTTTTATTAGGGCGAGGACCCACCCCAGGAACGAATAGGTCGGAAGACGAAACGGCCTCAAGCACAGGTGTACGGGTGTGTGAACCCGCAACGTTTTGGGCTGTAGTAGAGTACGGTACGGTAACCTATCGACCTATGGCGGCTCCCCCGTGACCCCCCCCCCCACCCCCTACACCCTGCGCTTCACCCTACAGATGGCTAGAAGTAATTTCCGTCGCTTCACCCTACACCGAGCTAAAAGTAATTAAACGAATAGCTTCACCTACCCAGAGCTAGCAGTAATTCCCCACTAGATTCACCCTAGCCATAGCTAGAAGTAACTCCCCACTCGCCTCTTCCTACCCATCTCTCCCCTGCCCAGAACTAGAGCCGAATCCCCACACCCCTCTCCTTACCCACAGCTAGAGGTCATTCCCCACTGTCCTCTCCCTACCCAGGACTAGAGTTCATTCCCCACTCCCCTCTCCCTACCCAGAGCTAGAGGTCATTCCCCACTCTCCTCTCATTACCCACTAGAGGTGCGTCCTCATTCCCCTCTCCCTACCTAGAGCTAGAGATCATTCCCCATTCCCCTCTCCCTACCCAGAATTAGAGGTCATTCCCCACCCTCCTCTCCCTGCCCAGAACTAGAGCCGATTCCCCACACCCCTCTCCCTACCAACAGCTAAAGGTCATTCCCCACTCTCCTCTCCCTACCCAGAGCTAGAGGTCATTCCCCACCCTCCTCTCCGTACCCAGAGCTAGAGGTCATTCCCCACTCCCCTCTCCCTACCTAGAGCTAGAGGTCCGTCCTCATTCCCCTCTCCCTACCTAGAGCTAGAGGTCATTCCCCATTCCCCTCTCCCGACCCAGAATTAGAGGTCATTCCCCACCCTCCTCTCCCTGCCCAGAACTAGAGATCATTCCCCACTCTCCTCTCCCTACCCACAGCTAGAGGTCATTCCCCACTCTCCTCTCCCTACCCAGGACTAGAGGTCATTCCTCATTCCCCTCTCCGTACCCAGAGCTAGAGGTCATTCCCCACCGTCCTCTCTCTACCCACAACTAGAGGTCATTCCCCACTCTCCTCTCCCTACCCAGAACTAGAGGTCCGTCCCCATTCCCCTCTCCCTACCTAGAGCAAGAGGTCATTCCCCATTCCCCTCTCCCTTCCCAGGACTAGAGGTCATTCCCCTCTCCCTACCCAGAATTAGAGGTCATTCCCCACCCTCCTCTCCCTACCCAGAACTAGAGGTCATTCCCCACCCTCCTCTCCCTGCCCAGAACTAGAGCCGATTCCCCGCACCCCTCTCCCTACCAACAGCTAGAGGTCATTCCCCACTCTCCTCTCCCTACCCAGAGCTAGAGGTCATTCCTCATTCCCCTCTCCGTACCCAGAGCTAGAGGTCATTCCCCACCGCCCTCTCCCTACCCACAACTAGAGGTCATTCCCCACTCTCCTCTCCCCTCCCAGAACTAGAGGTCATTCCCCACTCTCCTCTCCCTACCCAGAACTAGAGGTCCGTCCCCATTCCCCTCTCCCTACCCAGAGCTAGAAGTCATTCCCCATTCCCCTCTCCCTTCCCAGAACTAGAGGTCATTCCCCATTCCCCTCTCCCCACCCAGAATTAGAGGTCATTCCCCACCCTCCTCTCCCTACCCAGAACTAGAGGTCCGTCCCCACTCTCCTCTTCCTTCCCAGAGCTAGAGGTCATTCCCCACTCCCCTCTCCCTACCCAGAACTAGAGGTCCGTCCCCATTCCCCTCTCCCTACCCAGAGCTAGAGGTCCGTCCCCATATCCCTCTTCCTACCCAGCACTAGAGGTCATTCCCCATTCCCCTCTCCTTACCTAGAACTAGAGGTCCGTCCCCATTCCCCTCTCCCGACCTAGAACTAGAGGTCCGTCCCCATTCCCCTCTCCCTACCCAGAGCTAGAAGTCATTCCCCACCCTTCTCTCCCCACCCAGAACTAGAGGTCATTCCCCACTCTCCTCTCCCTTCCCAGAACTACAGGTCCGTCCCCATTCCCCTCCCCCTACCTACAGCTAGAGGTCATCCCCCACCCTTCTCTCCCCACCCAGAACTAGAGGTCATTCCCCACTCTCCTCACCCTTCCCAGAGCTAGAGGTCCGTCCCCGCTCCCCTCTCCCTACCCAGAGATAGAGGTCATCCCCCACCCTCCTCTCCCTACCCAGAGCTAGAGGTCCGTCCCCACTCCCCTCTCCCTACCCAGAGCTAGAGGTCATCCTCCACCCTCCTCTCCCAACCCAGAACTAGATGTCATTCCCCACTCCCCTCTCCCTACCCAGAGCTAGAGGTCATCCCCCACCCTCCTCTCCCTACCCAGAACTAGAGGTCCGTCCCCACTCCCCTTCCAGAGATAAAGGTCCGTCCCCGCTGCCTTCTCCCTACATAGGGCCAGAGATGTCTTCCCCTTCCCATCGGATGCACGCATTTCCTTCATGATGCTAAGCTCTCGAGTCTGAATGATGTCTCTATGATGAAGGCAATTTCCGCACTTCTTTGGGACGTAGGAGAAAAATACACTCCATAGAATAATAGTTGAAGATCTCGTTTGAGCTAAAAAAAATACTCTGATCTAAAGGAATCAGTAATATTTTTGCCTGCAGTGTCAACACAATTGTGCTTGGAGTCGTCTTTAATGACGGCTTTGTTGTCCTGATACCGTTTATATCTCTCGACGAAAAGCAGTAACATTAAGATTTCTTGTAGCAATTTTTGTGAAAATGACGTCAACTGTGAACTCAATTACAGGACTCCCTTGTGATTTTGATTGGCGTATCTAAAAACACAGTGGGCGTATATCAACACACCATCTTTAATCTTAGCGACTGCAGGTAATCTACGGAGACACCATGACAATCCAGCAACAACTGAACACAAAAGAATGCTTTGATCCTCACAATGACATCCCTTTCTACCCTGTGCGACCTCTTATCCCTTGTCAGTTTTCCGTGTACTATCATTAATCAAAATAAGCTCTCAGTGGGCAGCGAGAGTTGGCTGTAGCCGCCATGTAGTGCCAATACTACAGTATCATCGCTTTCAATATGTTTATCTTTTGCATGATTACAAAAAAAGGTTACACTGTTTGTTCCATGGCATAGGTGACCTTACCTTATTTACATATTTATAAATCAATAAATATATGCATAGAATATTACCGTTCGCCAGACAGTATGATAGAATCTTGATGTACGAATATAGGCGTTTTGTTACAGCGCATCAACGCCCCACAACCCATTCGCCCCCCCCCCCCCAACCCCCACCATCTCACCCACCCATCAACTCGCAACCATGCTTTTTCATAGGGATCGACTTCATTTCAGTCAACATAACCGCGCACGAACGCACCCTCACCCCCCCACCCCCTTCCGCCACCCCTCCCCCGCCGGCCAGGCCCCCACCCACACTGTCTAGCGCCACCGCAGACACCCAGGCATAGCGTCCCCGGTTACTACACCCGCGGGATATTTGATGGGGACATCAACCTCGTTATCTCCGGTGACACCCTTTCTCTAGAAGCAACAGGGATGTCTATATGTGTGTTTATCGGGAGGCACCTTCCAGGGGTGGGCACCGCCCTCAGCACTCACCAGCCTAGCCGTCCCAGGGTGGGCACCACACTCAGCACGCACCACCCTGGCCGTCTCAGGGTGGGCACCGCCCTCAGCACTCACCAGCCTGGCCGTCTCAGGGTGGGCACCGCCCTCGGCACTCACCACCCTGGCCGTCCCGGAGTGGGCACCGCCCTCAGCGCTCACCACCCTGGCCGTCCCCGGGTTGGGCACCGCCCTCAGCACTCACCACCCTAGCCGTCCCGGGGTGGGCATCGCCCTCAGCACTCACCACCCTGGCCCTCCCCGGGGTAGGCACCGCCCTCAACACTCACCACCCTGGCCGTCCCGGAGTGGGCACTGCCCTCAGCACTCACCACCCTGGCCCTCCCCGGGGTAGGCACCGCCCTCAACACTCACCACCCTGGCCGTCCCGGAGTGGGCACCGCCCTCAGCACTCACCACCCTGGCTGTCCCGGGGTGGGCACCGCCCTCAGCACTCACCACTCTGGCCGTCCCGGGGTGGGCACCGCCCTCAGCGCTCACCAACCTGGCCGTCCCGGGGTGGGCACCGCCCTGGGCGCTGACCGATATGAACATTGATACAACATTGATCCAATGTCACACTTTCAACCATACGGCGACCTAATATAAAACATATATACCAATGTACGCGAAACAACATTTCACGAAGAAGCTTTTCCTGTGACAACCATGCGTGACGCAGTCTTGTTCTATGTATGTTGGTTCCTTCCTAAGTAATGAGTAACATTCCATGCAAGTAATCACAAATTGGTGCTGTGGCGGGCAGGCAAGCGGTGGTAAAAGACAATAGGCCATTTTTTGTTGTATAGAACACTGCTATAAACCGTTGAAATTCCGTTGAAATAATGTTACAGTAGCGTTGAAATTAGGTTATTTAATAACATTGAATCGACATTTTTGGGTGAGCAAAATTAACATCTAATCAATATTGCATATCGACATTTAATCAATGTTCGAAAGAAACGTTTAATAAATGATGTCTGGGATACAGACTACCAGTGTCCATGTGAGGCCGTAGTCCACAGACTACCTGTGTCCACGTCAGGCCGTACCCCACAGACTACCTGTGTCCACGTGAGGCCGTACCCCACAGACTACCTGTGTCCACGTGAGGCCGTACCCCACAGACTACCAGTGTCCACGTGAGGCCGTACCCCACAGACTACCAGTGTCCACGTGAGGCCGTAGTCCACAGACTACCAGTGTCCACGTGAGGCCGTACCCCACAGACTACCAGTGTCCACGTGAGGCCGTAGTCCACAGACTACCAGTGTCCACGTGAGGCCGTACCCCACAGACTACCTGTGTCCAGGTGAGGCCGTACCCCACAGACTACCAGTGTCCACGTGAGGCCGTACCCCACAGACTACCAGTGTCCACGTGAGGCCGTAGTCCACAGACTACCTGTGTCCAGGTGAGGCCGTACCCCACAGACTACCTGTATCCACGTGAGGCCGTACGCCACAGACTACCAGTGTCCACGTGAGGCCGTACCCCACAGACTACCAGTGTCCACGTGAGGCCGTAGTCCACAGACTACCTGTGTCCACGTGAGGCCGTAGTCCACAGACTACCTGTGTCCACGTGAGGCCGTACCCCACAGACTACCAGTGTCCATGTGAGGCCGTACCCCACAGACTACCTGTGTCCACGTGAGGCCGTACCCCACAGACTACCTGTATCCACGTGAGGCGGTACGCCACAGACTACCAGTGTCCACGTGAGGCCGTACCCAGACTACCTGTGTCCACGTGAGGCCGTACCCCACAGACTACCAGTTTCCACGTGATGCCGTAGTCCACAGACTACCCGTGACCACGTGAGGCCGTACCCCACAGACTACCCGTGACCACGTGAGGCCGTACCCCACAGACTACCAGTGTCAACGTGAGGCCGTACCCCACAGACTACCTGTGACCACGTGAGGCCATACCCCACAGACTACCAGTGTCCACGTGAGGCCGTACCCCACAGACTACCTGTATCCACGTGAGGCCGTACGCCACAGACTACCAGTGTCCACGTGAGGCCGTACCCCACAGACTACCAGTGTCCACGTGAGGCGGTAGTCCACAGACTACCTGTGTACACATGAGGCCGTACCCCACAGACTACCAGTGTCCACGTGAGGCCGTACCCCACAGACTACCTGTGTCCACGTGAGGCCGTACCCCACAGACTACCTGTGTCCACGTGAGGCCGTAGTCCACAGACTACCTGTGTCCACGTGAGGCCGTAGTCCACAGACTACCTGTGTCCACGTGAGGCCGTAGTCCACAGACTACCTGTGTCCACGTGAGGCCGTACCCCACAGACTACCAGTGTCCACGTGAGGCCGTACCCCCCAGATTACCAGTGTCAACGTGAGGCCGCGGACCCCACAGACTACCTGTGACGTAAGCCGCTGTGTACTGCTATAAGCTACCCTCTGATGCAATTTAAAAACCCGGTGCCCCCTCCCCGATCAGCCGGTTAACCAGCCACTAGTACGGCCCATGTATTCGCTGAATACCTTCATTTATCACTGTCGTGGTTACATTCCATGATCAGAGAGAACCTCCCCACATTGTATATCAGGTCGACTGAGCCTGACCAACAAGTCATTTGTCAGCCCTCCTCTCTGGGGAACAATGAGCAAAAATGCCAAGACAACAGCAGAGATAGATGGGTTCGGTGAGCAGGAAACGACGAGGAATAATCCCTGATATTTGTCGCTATTATCCCTGAGGATTATCCCTCCATCCTCGGTCGCCGAGGCTGCCGCCATTGCTAGAGGATCCGCGGGAGATCCACCACGAGCCCATATGGCCCTTTCCACGCCCCCCCCCCCCCTCAACAACCGTCACCACCGCCTTCCCCAATTCCCAACCCCTTAAGCCTAGGTCCACCGCAATATCATTTATACAGGCATATCGCTCTGATGGAGCAAATCTCATCCGATTACTAACCCTTGTTATCATACTGTTGGAAAAGTATATATATATCGACAGTTTTCTTGTATCAATGTTATTAATCACCATTCTATACATCAGTTTAATCTTCTGTCGGGGGATCTGCTCGCGGCTGGGGGATAAGCGGTGGCTTGTTCGGGCCGAAAGCAATGTTTCCCAAAGACTATCTATAATACAATCAGAGACGCATCATCCCCCACAGTAAAAGAACAAATGATCTCAGTGGATAGAGGTCAGAGTGTTCAGACAGTACAGCTGTGAGTGCTGCGGCCAGTATGCGTGCATTATGACATCACAGGTTTGTATCGTCCGCAAGTCAAGGTCATGATGCGACCTTGGTTCGGAGAAAACGCGCCACATTCCCCCGATTCTTCGTCTATGTGTGTGTTTCTCAGCCCCCCCCCCCCCCACCACCCCCGTCCTCCACTACCACCCAGTCTCAGAATGCAGCGATAGAGACGGACGCTTCGGGACAACAAACGGCTCCAATTAACGTGGCTTTCTGCGAGATTTCTCACTCCAGAACGCCACGTGTTTAGTCTGCCTCAAGGATGTGACCGCTCCTATCAACGGCCCCTTCCCTACATGTAGGGATGCGTTATCGTCACACATTTACGGGGCACTACTATTGTTGCTATTACCTTGCCTTCTTTGAGAAAAAAACGTCCGTCGTAGACGCCTATGTAGGGCAGGCTGTCCAACACACCCTCATGACAAAGTAGGACAACTGCTTGTAGGAATGAAAATATAGAAAAGGTAGGACAAATGTAGGAACTAAAATATAGAAAAGGTAGGACAAATGTAGGAATGAAAAGATAGAAAAGGTAGGGCAAATGTAGGAATGACAATATAGAAACCATAGGACAAATGTAGGAATGACAACATAGAAACCATAGGACAAATGTAGGAATGACAATATAGAAACCATAGGACAAATGTAGGAACATAGTAGCAAGAGTAAGACTCAAACAGCATATATAGCAACATTATTAATACTCATCACGGAGAAAACGAATGACAAAAACGTATATTATTGAGAAAATACTTTTTAGTACGTTTCCTATACGGTATTCAGCTGCATCTGTTGGCCTACAGGACCTTTAAGGTGTTTTTTTTCGCGCCCGCTCTTGAGCAGTCCTAATCTTAGAGATTACGCTCCCTAATTCTTGGGGATTCACCATTCAGACGGGGTCCCCCCCCCCCCCTATAGGCCTACCTATTTTCGTTACTAAAACTTGACTGAGACTGCAGTGTGCAAAATATATCAGGATTCCAAAACGCCTCTAGCTCACTTTATTGACTTCTATTTAAATACAAGCGATTTGCACACAAATCCACAATTGCGCATGGTAAAGCACATACCAAAATATTGAAAACGTAGCCTGTATTTTGATGAAAAGTATGTATTTTGAAGGAAAAGTAGGAAACGTATGTATTTTGAAGAAAACGTAGAAAAAAAAAGCATGAAGACCAAAAAGTAGGCCGACTGGACAGCCTGCATGGTAGGGTGCGAGCCGACTGAAGCTGACAGACCAAGAGACCCAGGTGTTCATTCTCAATAGGGTTGGTGGTGGGGGGACCCGCTCAGAGTAATATCGAATTTCCAAGATGAAGGAAACCCAAGGCCGGGCGCGACAAGAAGCTCCTTAATGGTGATATCGCGAATATCGAGGAATTCACAGACTGCTATAATGGATCGCGGTAAATAGGGAATGAATCTTCGAGTTGAACCAGGAATGGCACGGATAATTTGTTAACCCCGGTTTAGCCAATCATAAACAAGGTGATTTTTAATTACCAATTCGTTGTCGTTTCTTCCGTCTGGAATCTGCCTGCAAGACGAACGCTTTAACCGACATGGAAGTTTTCATGTCCACGCTGGAGTCATGTTCTGGCCTTACCATCCACGCGTAATTGTTTTCTCAACCATAATACCCCCCCAGATCCCTTGGCATTCAGGCAGTTCCTTCTTTTCATTACTTTTAACCATTTCGTTCGTCGTTTGTTTCGGTCCGGATTCTATTTAAATCTATCGAATGGGTTTCCGTTGTCCTTAATGACATCTTAAATGTACTAGGGTCCCGGACATAGGATACATGTAGCCAGTCACAATGCATGACTCGAACCTCTTAGTTGCTAATTTGTTAACATTTGTTAACTCCTAGGCAGATGTTCACCTTAATTCTCGTGTTGTTATTCGGTCACGCCCCCCCCCCTCCCCTTGGTTCCGTAAAATACTGTTCACTTACGGGCGACACTTTAGTGAACACAGCTAAAACAACAATGGCGCAATCCGGACTTTATTTACAATGAGTCGTACATAATGAAGTCAATATTTACAATATTAGACTCCAGGACCGGACCTTCTCCTCAGCCGTCTAGGACACGCGTGTACACTGCACCTAGTAGATTGTACACGGCATGTGAAGTACATGTGCAGACATCATCCCAGCCAGTCTTCACGCTGCCTCATTGGACGAATGAAGACTGAATTCGTAACGTACTGTGTGTCACGTGACCCAGTGCACAACACGAATCACAAATAAGGATCACGTTTATATTTGTAAACAGTCAGAAACCGATAATTCGCCATACCATATCCCAGTCCGAAATGGTAAATGGTATTTTTTAGCGTATGTATAACCAAACTATGAGGCGAAATTATCAGTCAGTTTGGACGAGGATACATTTGAAGTGGCTCACAACACAGCACAGTAAACTCTTTGCCTAATTAGCACCGTCTCGTCAGAGAATATAAACACGTTCGATAGGATGTGCTTCGCTCAACAGCGCCCCCCACCCCATGTAATTTGCATTACTCCTAAACCACATAATAGCGTGTTATCTTTGTCCTTACGAAGATTCCATGTACTTAAACCAGTTTGATTGTTAAGACAAGTCATCAAACTCACGTCAATATGGACTGGTGATTGGGCAGGTACAGCAGCAAGCAGGATGCCTATAGTTATACACACGCCCGTCCGAGGGAAAACACTAACAACCAGACGCAGCTTTTGGTACATGAGTGACGTCACAGTGATGCAGGTGCGGCGTCGTTGCGATATTTGCCTACATTATGGTTCAATCCTTTTCTTTCACCTTTACTTGATACCTGCCGATTTGGTGTGAGATCTTAGCGTTCTTATCCAAGGGCAAGAGAACATCGTATTATTTCGGCAAACATTTGAAACCAACAAATCGATTCCCCCATTTTCATTTTCAACTCCATTTAGTCGCTCCATATATTAACATAAAAACCCATATAAACAACAATTCAATACAAATCCAATCGTGCGACGTCTACCATATCTTCAACCCCCTACCTCTCGTCCATTGCGCAGTATCACAACATTGTACAGTAGAACTTCCCAAACCTAAACTCTGAGAAAATTTAAATATCTGACTTTTTTCAAGGTTCCTATCTGTAATTATCCCGTACCGGTATATAAATCTTGACAAACAGACACAATCTGTAAAGCGAAGACGTCGGTCTGTTTCAAACACATTCAGTTTGTCGATGGTCAATTGTAGTAGAAGAAACTCATACATTTTCTGTCAACAACAACCAGTACGAAGTTCAGAAAAGGGGGTGTGCATTGTACTTTCTTTCATAATTTACCTTCATAGATGTCTCATCATCGTAGTTTAGTTACACTGTATTGCTGGCATAATACCAGAAAAAATGCCATCCCAACTGGCCCGAATCATCGCTGCAATATCACCAGTACTACACCGGAAATAAGTTAAAGACCTATCATACTTCAGCGTTCATGCACTTTCGTCAGCTTTGTGGACCTTTACTCACAACCACATATCCAAAATCGAGATCCACAGCGCAAACCATTAGGTCAACCCTTAAATCCGCTGATTATATACATGTTACAAGCTCCAGATACTGTCAGTAATTTGTATGTCTCAAGAAACCAACAGGCACTGGATAAAGGATTGCCGATTGATGGTAAGAAAAGTTATCATGGTCTTCGAATGCGATGCCATATGCTATAAGTGCGGATAGATAGACTATTAAGTAATATATATATATGTGTTACTTTGAGTAATCAAGACAATAGTGGTATCCAGATATCGGTTGATGCTTAACCTGTCAGTAAGTCAAGAATGCTCAAGTCCAAAGCATTATTTAGTCGTATATCATTAATCTTAATCTGAGTCGAGCCAAATGTTTGTCAGAATGAAATAGTTGAAGTTAGAAGTAAAATCCGTATCGTTGGACTACAAGCCAATCTATTTACACATTACTGGAACTGGCAATGGCAAAATATTGTATAGCATGTATATGCGGTGCAATACTGACACGCCTTGAACTAACCTCAAAAGTTGGACTGACATGAGGTTTACTTTGCAAATAATTTGTTCACAAACCATGTCTAGGTTTCCGCTGCAGACAAGGTATTTCGTAGATTTGACAAATTCATCAAACTAACAATAGTAACACTGAAGCCTGACCTACACGCTTGCGCTATTCATACAGTTGACGGCACAAAGAGATGAAGATTTTGCGAATGGGTCAAATTAGATACATGTATACTTTGCAAAAAATTAACCTATAGAACTCTCCATTTCCGCACAGAAACATCTAATTTATTCGAGGTTATACGCCCAGCATATACGGCTACACATACGTACAAATATCCCTTAACATATCAGCATTCACCTGTCATCCACATACGCCACGATAATATATGTACAAGTATCACATTGTTTACCTGATCCACTCCACTATCTCTATAGACACAGCGCGACATAAAGTGCCTTAGTTTAACCATGGTCACTACCTGACTGATAGAACAATACAGTACCTACTAATCTCTATTCGTTACAGTGTGATCCCAGAGGATTTCTTGAAGCTAAAAATATACCAAGGATAAGCATGACCGTATGTCGAACAGATATGCAGACTTTAGCTGCACAACTGAGTAAGAGATTTCCTGAAAATCCCCCAATTTAAAACTGGCTGCCTTACCGGTATTTTATGTAAGTAGCGCCCAGAAATTATCCGAACACATATACCCCGTTTACTGGCATGCGTATAGAAGAAATATAAAGTTTTGCAGTATAATATCTTAAAATACTACCCAAACTTCACAAATAAATTAGGTTCAAACCACTCTATATGTCCACTCCTATATATATCCAATCTTGATACATGCATGTACATGATTTATATAAGTACTGTTAACCAATGCTCATGAACTCGTTTAAGATATTTTCCCTGCTCTTCCGGGTTAGTTTCCTCATAATTAAAGGAATTGGTATGGCACAAAAAGATTCCAACGGGAGCTTTGATTAATTACCGGTATATATCCCATATATGTGCAAAGAACCAAAATAAACTTCTAAAGTAGCTGTGTTGTTTAACGTATGGTCCACCAGTGTATCATTATGTCATTTTGGTTAAATGATATTGCACTACCAGTTAATACATATCAGAGCCAATGAATTAATGCGCATGTTATACATTAAAGCTCTCCCCACAACCACATGTTCCTTTGATATTGGGGTTGTTAAAAACGAAGCCACTGCTCAGCTTATCTTCTGCATAGTCCATCTCCGTTCCGAGCAACGTCAGCTGCGCTTTTGCATCCATCAATATCTTCACTCCTGGACAGATATAAATAACACTTGAGAAAAAGATTACTGGCAGTATTAACTACGATCAACGATAATGTTAATCAAGACGGTATATTAAACATGAGCACATGTTATGATACCCAGATTAAGAAAAATGAAGACTCAGTGGAGATATGAAATCCTTACCATCTTGATCGACTTCAATATCAAACTTTGCTTTATCTGTGGCGTAAGCAAGTGTGTATGCCAAGCCATTGCATCCTCTCGTCTTCATGCCAATTTTCAGTGCCACCTGAAAATATTTTGCTTGTTTTGATATAATTGTACCGTATTTAAACTATAATTTTCACAATAAAACACAATCATGTATCAACAAAGAAGTATTTACTTCAACTTACAAGTACATATTAACAAGTTGTGCAGAAAACAGAAAATCTGTAGAATTTATATTTTAAAAACTTATATGGCATGTGTATGTCTAATACCATTTGTTGTAATTAGTTTATACCATTCTGAAATTTTGAAACACATTTTTTTGAAACATACCATATCTTTTTGGGATTCCATTAGACTTTTGATCTTCATTACAGCAGCCGCAGTCTAAAAGGAACAGTACATGCTTTTAATACAATGAGTAGATGTAACCAGACAGTAACTATTGCATATCAACCTACTTTAGTTAATGAGCAAAATAATTCTTATAATTATTTATAACCAACCCCTCTAAAATGTTGAGAGTAGTTCACTAAATTTAATGTCTTATCAGACAAGTACTCAGGATCAATCTTTCTTTTGACTTCATACAAATTCGTTCTGACTAGATGTATTTGACGCCCGGGCCCCCCTCCCATCCAGCTAATCCCCCCTCTCCCTTCCGGTTCCCCTACAAGTACTGAACCAAGAAGCATAGATCCTTCAGTGTTTACTGCTTTGACAACAAACTGTGTGGGAGTGCCATGCTAAATCCAATTACAGTTACAATTCTGCCAGCCCGAAAAGACTGTATAACCGAGAGTCATATAATAGAGGGGTGCCCCATTTTCACTCTGGTATTGTGAACATCAATCAGCAATTGTCTCCGGGTTAACTTCAGCCAACTGATGCTGTGATATAATGTGGAAACAGCCGTACAGCCATCCATTGAAAGCCTTCTTGTCAGAGCAATGTTTTTCTATCTTGCTGAACTAAAGCAGTCAAATGTCAATCTGTTTAGCCCATCATACAATAGTTTCCTGAGCTTTGGAGTCTTTGATGCAGCTCTGGCTTCTCTTTCCCTTATCCATGATAGCATCAGCATTCAGTCTAACAAAGCAGCTATGCTGATTATAGTTTCTCCGGCTCTGTTCTGTTAAATTGTATTGATACGCGGCTCCAAAGTTAGTCATTTTGCTTGCATCTTCCAGCCATTGTGTATATGTATACAAAAGGTGTGAATAGCAATGATGCCCTCTTAGACATCAGCTCCATTAACAACCTGTCAGATTAACGAAATATATTGTTTGTTTAGAGCCAATCGTGTCAACTGTCACGTCGCACCGCCAAACAGCAAGTTAATAAAGAGGTTAAATTGTGTGCCAGTCATATAACGCGCAGAGATGTCAGTCATAAGTCCTGTTAGAGAAGGAGTCACATAATAAAGGGGCTTCAACATGTAAAAGCATATGCACAGCAAAAAGACCGGATTTATAATGAAAGGAAATGGAGACACCTCTACCAATTCCTAATCTCATGTGGGTTATACTTTATGGTTCTCTTGCATGATCTTTAGACATCACTCAGTTGATATTAACAATACAAACAGGATGGCAACTCCATATTGTTGGTAAAAAACAAGCAAACATGAACAAAAATGGTGTACATCCGAACCGGCCGCAGACGAAGCTGGCCATCCGAAAACAGATGGTGGGAGGAAGTTGTTGTCTCGGCGGTGTCTGGCTGCCGGATTAGTGTAAGGGGGGTGGGGGGGGGTCTGCCAATAGCTAATAACAATTAATCTTTGTCTTGGAGGTGCCAGATTAGCGTTCTATGGCTGAGTGCCCCGGGACCACCACTATCGACAACTACCTCTTGACATATAAATATATAAACATGACCAAGGGCTGAAATAGGCTTTTGGGTTAGGTACATGTAATAAAGTGATAAGATCGCCATTCAACGGTAATTGGTCGGTTTCGCATATTTTTGTATCTCACATCTAATAAAGTGATGAGATCGCCATTCAACAATAATTGGTCGGGTTTCGCGTTTTTTTGTGTCTTACATCTAATAAAGTGATGAGATCGTCGTTCAACAGTAATTGGTCGGATTTCACATATTTTTGCGTCTTCCATCTAATAAAGTGATGAGATCGTCGTTCAATGGTAATTGGTCGGAATTTCGTGTATTTTTGTGTCTTACATCTAATAAAGTGATGAGATCGCCATTCAACGGTAATTGGTCGGGTTTCACATATTTTTGCATCTTACATCTAGTAAAGTGATGAGATCGTTGTTTAACGTAATTGGTTGGATTTTGCGTATTTTTGCGTCTTACATCTAATAAAGTGATGAGATCGCCATTCAACGGTAATTGGTCGGGTTTCACATATTTTTGCGTCTTACATCTAGTAAAGTGATGAGATCGTCGTTTAACGTAATTGGTCGGATTTTGCGTATTTTTGCGTCTTACATCTAATAAAGTGATGAGATCGCCATTCAACGGTAATTGGTCGGGTTTCACATATTTTTGCGTCTTACATCTAGTAAAGTGATGAGATCGTCGTTTAACATAATTGGTCGGATTTTGCGTATTTTTGCGTCTTACATCTAATAAAGTGATGAGATCGCCATTCAACGGTAATTGGTCCGATTTCGGGTATCACCTACATGAGAAGCACCTGGATAGATGGGTCAGTGGGGTTTACGTCGCAGTTCTTTTCTCCGGAAGATATGGTACGTTGAGTATGAACGGGACCCAAGGCATGCCATGCTCGGCTCGTCACTTACTAGGAGGAGTACCGAGCGGGGCGTCGCAGTCCTCGGGACCTGCTCGCCGCCAGGCAGTAGGCTTATTTGTTCCAGACTGGAGGAATAACCTGCCTAGGCCCCTACACCGCCGAGAGCTCGTCACCTACTGGGAGGAGCCGGGAGGAGCACTCCTCGCGACCTGCTCGCCGCCCGGCTAGTAACAGTACACAGTCCCCTACACCGCCTCCGCCGCTTAGGGCCATTAATAAAGATGTTTATATATAAAGATTTTTATTAGTTTTTGTTATTCATTTCAACAACCCGACCCGAAAGCCCATTTCAGCCCCTGATCATGTTAATAACGTTGTGCAGTCCACAACTGGTAGTAGTGGTCCCGGTGCACTCAGCCAACTAGGCGCAAATACTAATCCGGCAGCCAGACACTGCCGAGGAAAAGACTAATTGGCAGACCCCCCCCACCTCCCTTACACTAATCCGGCAGCCAGACACCCTCGAGATGAGACAACGACCCCCCACCTCACCCCCTCCCACCATCTGTTTTCGGACGGCTGCGTCTGCAGCCGGTTTGCCTGGTATTCACAAAAACACCAATGGCCTTGACCTTGTCCTTGTCTGACAGTTACCAGGTTACCGAGCAGGCCTACTCACAGGCACTTCAACAGTTCAACCATGGGGGGAGGGTGGCCTCTATATATCTATATTTAACACAAGGTAAACTAACGTTCGACAGCCAGCTCCGAAATGCTCACTGTTTCGAGTTTATTTATAGGCCTAACCTATCTCGACTCGTATTTCATCATTCATGGCCATGGGCCTATAATCATATGGAATACGGATGGCACGTTTCTTCCAGAAGGGTTCCCGTTATTATTCGGTGGAGCTTTCTTCAATTAAAGTGAACTCCACGGTTCCAACAATATGGAATACTCACCAACACTAGCGGTGCTTTCTGAGGTATCATTCTTTTGCGCGTTACGGCGCGTACCGTCGCAGTCATAGAGGCTCGAGCGGCCATATTTGTTTAGTGAATTAACCAGAGTGATTTACCTGAGTGGGCTTTCACAGGGCAATGTTTCCGCTAGCTAGATGCGTAGAAAGGATAAATATTAAAACGCGGATTGCCGGCTCATTTATTTACTTTTAGATGATATGTGGATCCGTCCCTTCAGTATTTCTTATTGATACCGTAACCTTGCCCCAACAAATTTATCCAACTATGGTACTGCCAAAAGGGCGCATCCGGACCCCCTTTTCAGGAAGAATGCCGTTTTTCAAGGCAAAATTTAGGGTATCTGAGGCGTGGACCCCCCCCACCAACCCCTTTGAGGAAGAACGCTATCTGAGGCGGCGTCAAAAAGGCCAAAATACAAATAAGAATGAGTCCTTATAGAATGAAGCAATGGAGTTTTCTACAAATTGTGATATAGAAGTCTCATGGGGTTAGTTTTGGCGGAAAAGAGCTCGATATGCAACTTTATTAATTAATTAATTATTACACATTCTTTGCATCCTAAAAATGGTGTGCAAACCGGTGCAAATGTGACCGACGACTTTTTATTTTAGTAGGTATATCCTGCACACATCTGCTTCAATATCCTTCAATCACCAGCTCGATAGGTATTCTACGCGAGTTAGCCTCCAGAAAAGTGTTACTCCTAATCTAGCACAAGCTATAAACTCTGCCGCCGATGGATATATATTTGCCTGCCTGAGAAAGAAACAAGCGACTCATTTTTTCTGGACCCATTTATCCTCCTGTGATTTTTTATTTGTCGTCATCAATTAGATGTTGTCATTGCAAGTGTATATTTACCTGTTAACTTATGGATGATAGGAATCGATCCATCAATAATAATAATGTTTATTTCTAACAGTGGGCACCGGGCCCATGGTACAAAATAGAAACATTTAATTTGCAACAAAGCAAAACATTTTTACAATAAAAAACACAAATGCAAATATCTCAACGTAAACACGTTTCTTGATAGTTTAATTAGCTGCACATTTTGAAAGGGCCTGACAACCATCTATGTGTAACACAGAGATAGGCAATGTATCCATGGCGTTTTGTGAATTTAAAGATCTTTAATTTCATATAATGTAGGTGGAAAATTGAGGTATGAGCGGCTGTAATTCATACAGCAATTTACTCTCTATATAATGAATTTCAGATAGTTTACTACAAATTATCGGGACACATCGCTCGATCTGTTTCGATCGGCAGCGATTCGTTGTGATCGGCAGCGATTCGTTCAGATCGGCAGTGTTCGTTCGTGTTCGGCTAGGATTTCACGTCAATCATAAAGAGGCAAGACATTATCCGATTTTTGAAACTTTATTGTATTATAAGATTGACAGATAAAAGCAATACCACAGTAAATACACTACATTTACAGATGACCGAGCTGCAAAACATGATTATTGTCGCAATAGGATAAACATTATTTCGTCCAGCTGACTTTCGGGATGTCAAAGTGTTCAGTCAGAGTATCCAGGTGACCGTTGAATTCCTGGAAAAAATAACACCACAACTTAATAAAGACACAAATGAGAAACATATTATTCATATTGTAAGTGCAGTTCCAAGAGACCTATCTGCAGGCTCCCCTTATCTTCATGTCATAGCTTATTGTAACTTAATAGAAGAGACATAATCTATTGTGATCCAGAACAGCTGCTTATACAACAACATCACCTATAACTTTCATAACTTTTCCTACAATCATAACTTTCAACATATTTTTTAAACACATACTGGACATATTTTGAGATACATGTATTGTACACTGCATCAGCTCTTAAATAATTATCTTCAATTTCCCGGGAAAAAATACAGCAGTGCTCAACTATTGATGACGGAGTACACAAGAAAGCCCACTTTCTCACACCATTCTGCCAAAACAGAGCCCTTACAAGTTGCCTTTTTATTTACTGCACATTAAATATTGAAGAATTGCTGTAACTTTAAATGCAATAATCTCACCAAAATAGCTGATTATGCAACCAGTACTCACCATAATTCTTTCCTTGTGGGTCTTCGAAGCCTTATCCAAGATCTGTTCTTCGTTCTGAAGCACCATCAAACAAATAAACTTTCTCAGAGAAACAAGTATGGTCAATAGATACTTCTGTTTAACTTACAACATTTGATGTCGATCTAAAGCAAGCACACAGATCATTTCTATTGTACACTGTTTGATGCTGATTACTCCGTTAATGATATTTATTTCATTCAATTTAAGACAAAAGTTCCAAATTCACCCCATCAGCAAATGTTCAGGTGACCACATATATATGCCTCAAAGTGCAAGCTGGTTAGCGACTCGACAAACAGGGTCTTAGTTATGCATGTGTCACCTGGTATCTTGCCATCGCAGGGCTGGAATATCTTCAGATTCAGATGGCGAGCATGCCTTCTCAGGGAGATCGTGGTAATGCCATATCGAATAAATTAGCTGCCACCTAATAATGTCTGTTGGAGACTAGTCCTAAACGTTGACATTTGCAAACTATCAAAGGGAGACTTACCCGCTGCTGTTTTATCCGTTCAAAAGCCAGCTCAGCTTTTGTGCGCTTCTCCACTGTGTTTGACGAAGTCGCGCCTTCACCATCTGAGGCAGAAGCTGAGGCATCTCCTGCATTCTTTATTTGCTCTAGTCTTTCTCTTAACTTATCTTCCTTCTTCTTCTTCTTCTTCTTCTTCTTCCTATTCAATGGAAATATAACTTGAGAGTGAAAATGTAATCTCTACATAAATGCTTCTAGGATATTTCTACCACAGGCATGGTTTCAGACAAAGGATGGTTACACCACAAGGAATCAATTTTCACAAGTGTTGGCTTGAACTACAGGGATGGCCTCCACCCAAGAACTGGTTTCACCAGAGATGGTTTGTCCCAGAGGAATAGTTTCCATGTTAGAGATGATGTCCATCACACGGTTGGTTGTACCACATTTGGTTTCCATTAGTGATAGTTTCCACCACAGTGATGGTTTCCACTACAGCGATGGTTTCCACCACAGTGATGGTTTCCACCACAGTGATGGTTTCCACCACAGTGATAGTTCCACCACAGTGATGGTTCCACCACAGTGATGGTTCCACCAGTGATGGTTCCACCACAGTGATGGTTCCACCACAGTGATGGTTCCACCAGTGATGGTTCCACCACAGTGATGGTTCCACCACAGTGATGGTTCCACCAGTGATGGTTCCACCACAGTGATGGTTCCACCAGTGATGGTTCCACCACAGTGATGGTTCCACCACAGTGATGGTTCCACCAGTGATGGTTCCACCACAGTGATGGTTTCCACCACAGTGATGGTTTCCACCACAGTGATAGTTCCACCACAGTGATGGTTCCACCACAGTGATGGTTCCACCAGTGATGGTTCCACCACAGTGATGGTTCCACCACAGTGATGGTTCCACCAGTGATGGTTCCACCACAGTGATGGTTTCCACCACAGTGGTGGTTTCTACCACAGTGGGGGTTTCTACCACAGTGATGGTTTCAACCACAGTGGTGGTTTCAACCACAGTGGTGGTTTCCACCACATTGAGAGTTTGTAGCGGAAGCATTATTTCTACCAGAGGGATGGTTTTCAACTACAGCGATGGTTTCACCAAAGGGATGGTTTCCATCCCAGTGATCCAGTCAACCACCATAGGGATGGCTTTCCAGAGACAGGGATGCATTCTACCAGAGGGATAGCTTCTCCACTTCTCCTCACTGCCATGTCACTGTTACATTACGGTACTGTTTTGTATTGCATAACTTTTGTGATAGCAACATGGTGGCAAGGAGAAGTGTTATTGTCGAAAAGAACTATAAAGGTATCAAGGACAACTTGAACAGGCTTTGAAGGTTTCTTTCTGTACTTTTTGAAACTGACCCTGAAGAGTGCTCATTTTTAAATCAATGCTCTGCATTAATATTTACTTCTTGGCCTTTCGGCCAGTCTATAGACAGGACAGCCTTACTACCAGAATGGCTATTTGGTCTCTCCGCCCTTTAGAATGGGGTGGGGAGAGCTTTGAATTAGAATATCAGATCCCAGAAACGCATGACTTACAAATGCTTATAAAATATTGCATTGAAAAATCCTTGGATCATCTTTTTGGGGGTGGATTAATTAATCTAGTGCTAATTAATCCATTTTCATACCCAACCCCAGTGTGAGCCTCCCTGGCCTCCACCTCCCAATGCTCAGTATGCACATGGCCTGACAATCAACCCAGCTGCTAGCTTCACGCACCCCTCCTCCCTCCACCCCCATAGACCACTACCCCACCTAGCCCTGGTGCATGCCTCTCTTACCACGCCCGTAAACAGAGCAAGGGTGAGAGCCATGCCGCTCACCAGGCCTAAAATTAGAAATCGCATACCGGTGGCTCAAGTTGAAGGTCCTAACAAAATAAATATGCAGTGCCTACCCGTCAAGTTGTTCCATTAGATTCCTGAAGCTTTTATGACTTTCGTCAGACAGTCATGTCTTTGGTCGGTAGTATATTCTCTTTTAATCCGGCTGATTTGTGTCCTCTCTCGCTTCGTTATGAATGCTCCGCCATTCGCCGTAAGTAAACAAACTTAGCGTGAGTACTCACTGCCAGGCGGCGTTTGTTGACATCTGGCAAATGGGGGAGCATTGAAAACGAAGCGAGAGGTGATAAAAATCGCCCGGATTACAAGAAAATACACTACCAACCAAAGAAACGTTTCAGGAATCTAATGGAGCAACTTGACGGGTAGACACTGCATATTTATTCTGTTAGGACCTTCAACTTGAGCCATCGATCCGCGATTTCTAATTTTAAGCCCGGTGAGCGGCATGGCTCTCAACCTTGCTCCGTTTATGGGCATGGTAAGAGAGGCATGTATCAGGGCGACACCCCACCCACCCTTGGCATAACTATTGGTGCATATGCCCCCAGGCAAGCCTGCTTCTCTAGGGGCACAACAGTATGTGTCAATGTTAAAATCCTTAGATGTTAGTGGGGAATTCGACTTTAGCTTTTATTATAATGTATGTGCATACCATCATAGTATTTATATATTCTATATACCTTGTTCTATCTTCTGACATCAAGAAAGTGCATCAACACTAGGTTGTTTCAGTTATATTTTCGCAAACAAATGTTGGTAGCATATGACCTTTCCCTACTACCGTCTAAGGATTTTAGATTGACACTGTTCTGCCCCCAGAGAAGTGGGTTTGCCTGGGGGCACTTGCACCAAGTCTAACCCATACGGCCATCCTCAGTTCTTGTCCATACACCCTCCCGCCTCCTCCAACAGCAATGAGCGGAAACGGGGTTCATAAAAATACCGGAACGGACAGGAATGGAACCTAATCGCACCGGAACGGAACTTTATATTATTGTCGCACAGTTCCTAACGGTGTGTGTGATAGAGTAACCGCGAACAGTGGGGAATGGTTTATCAGGTGTGGTATGTCGCTGTTAACACGAGATTATCCAAACAGAAGACGATGTATCCACTTTATAGTTCTTTATTAATTCAAAGATGCGTCCAGCCAGGTCTGGATCCCGAGGCTAACTGAATCCTGAGTCCCTATAATGCAAAAACCCCTGTGGCCCTGGACAGCCGGGAGACCCAGTAGCCAATGGAGGCACACAGATATAACCTCTGTGACCCCACATTTAAAAGAGCCAATGACACAGAAACCTCTGCATTTGTTTGGGGCTTTAAACTTTAGAAGAGCAAGTAGCTTTGCAGGGATTTAAATGTAGCCTTGCTCTCAGGGACTATCTCATATATACGGGTTCAAATTCATGTGAGAGGGACCATCTCAAGATCTTACCTATAACAATAAAATACCAAAGTTATCTCTGTGATATTATACTTCCAATGTCATATAGGCCAATGTAAATGTGTAAACAATAAAAATAATTAGTTGCAGCCCTTTTTTATATGTAAAAAAAATATATAAATAAATACTTTTAAGATTTTTTTTTTAACAGACAGGAACGGAACCGAATCGCACCGGAACGGAACTTTATATCATACTTCCAATGTCATATAGGCTAATGTATATGTGTGAACTATAAAAATATTTTGTTTCAGGCCTTTTTTATATGTGAAAGAAAATTAAATTAGTCTCAGGAATCGTATGAATTAAATCAGATGTTTCATGTCGTCGGTTTTGATGGCAGTGGCGATCGATAGCTTCTAGTGGCTCAACAGTATGGATTCCAACTGTGCCACTTCCTTCCAGGTCTTCTTTGTGTGACCCAGACAGGAGGCGATCAAGTGAGAAAAAGTTGTAGTCGAAAATACCGCCCGGAAAAGATAGGTGTGAATATCTAATTGTACTTCACTCCAGTAAAGTACAATTAGATATTCACACCTTCTATCTTTTCACTCATATTTTTATTGTTCACACATATACATTGGCTTATATGACATTGGCAATATAATATAAAGTTCTGTTCCGGTGCGATTAGGTTCCGTTCCTGTCCGTTCCGGTCCGGTCCGTTCTTGTGCGTTCCGGTCCGTTCCGGTATTTTTATGAACCCGCGGAAACGCCAGCAGCTCTACCCCGCCGGTTGCCGGTTGGCTTGTTTACCAGTTTACATACATCTAAGACGTAATATTGAGCGATAATTCGGCCTTTTCGGGGTTCCATAAAGTATTTTTCAACTAATCAAATCAGACAGATATGTATTCGCTATGATGTATACTGCCCATCGTCCGCAAGAAAGAAGGGAAGAAGAAACTTACTTCTTAACGCCGTGATCGGAGACACCCTTTAATTTCAAAGATCCCCTTTGGACGCAGTCGTACTCGGACATCTTTGTGTTGTTTTGGATGAGTTTTGGTTTTTGCGTTCTAACCAACAAATACCTTTAAACGAGCTTCTTTTGAGGTGTACACCAATAATTTTCTCCGGTCGGCAAGAGCGCTGGACAACTGCTGTTCAGCAAGCCATATTCGGTCTCGGGTCACAGGAGCATCATTTGCCGACCCTCCCCTCCACTAGCGATTGAGACTCCTGTGTGTCCTTTGTATACTTGGATATACAGTCGTTCATTTGCATGATGTAGAAAGCGTTTTAGCACCGATAGCTTGCTCCGTAAGACAGTTTCATCCTCGTTTTCCTTTTCCGATCTCCGCGATTGGCATCCAGTAATTTTTGGAGATTTGCAAATGGCTTTTAGTAATTTTGGGGGATCGTTATCCGTACAGTTCCTAGTTCAACGCGAAGACCCTTTTCCTATTTACCGCCATCCGTTATAGCAGTCTGCGAATTCCTCGATATTCGCGATACAATGTGATCACCATTAAGGCGTCAGTAAGAGGAATTTGTTATAGGCCTTGTCTGATTTCCAATTGCAAAATAAAAATACGTTTTTATTTCGCGCCTGGCTTTAAAATTTCAAAATCTTGGAGATTTGATCCATATGGCTGTCCCTAATTCTTGTGGATTCGCGATTCAGAGGGGCCGGGTATATATCCCCCCCCCCCCCCCCACGCCCCCTCCCCATCCTCTATAATTTCTGTAACAAACTCGTATCCATGCACGTCTGTTAGAACTCAAAACGTCATAGTGACGAAAACGTCGTACCATAGAAGAATGAAATATACAGTTTTTAGTTTGACTTCAACCATCCCGCATTTAACGCTCACACAACCATTCCTGACGTTTCTGAAGGAGACGTGGATCGAGGGGCTGAAGTGATTGATTGACAAGTATTTATTGGAGGGCGAAATTTGTGAATTAAGTCTCAGGAAATTAAGGAAATCTAAGGTTTCTTGGAGTATAAGGTCCCATTAAGGGATTGCAGGACTCGGGACAAGGGGCGCGGGGGTTAATGAGGGGAGGGGGGGGGTACCCTATATTCCATCGTTTATGAAAGCACTTACATATATTATCTGAAACTGAAGAGTTACTGCCTCATATATTCATTGCACCCATCTATACCACCGCGATCGAGGCACAGCGTGAAACTACATTTGCTCCTAATTGGCGCAGGTGGTGTTATCTGAGGTTTTCATCGCAATGACGTTTTGGGTCCTATTAACACACGTCGTCTGAAGTTTGTAAGTTGTGTACTGCAAGTTGGTAATATGACAATAGCGCGAGTTTGCGGGGCGTTAGGCAATTTTATTGGCCCGACATCAAGCTGTCTTAACCCAATGCCCAATATGTACTATGGGCGTTGTGCCAAAAGTACTTCAATAAACTATTATTATTATGAAAAAAATCCAATAAGCTTACCAGCCAACAAGCATGTCCTTGTTTTTTTTAAAGGACTTTTCTAAACACGAAAACGCACCGACCAGGAAACCTTACACGTGCCATACACGGGATTACAACCTCACTCGATCTTTTATCCTGCACCGCCCCTCCCCCCTTCCCCCTCACCCCAAACACATGTTTGAATGAGAAAATAAGACCTCCCCAGCTTACTCCAACTCTGCCGGCAGAGGAAACACGTTCCTCACATCACACACTTTATGGTGCAAGCGTAACGCCCTCTGCCGGGAGATCGGCTTACTCCTTCACTGTGATTGGCTGAAATTGCTGGCTACCAGCGTTACAGCAACCATCAAAACACAAGCGCATGATTAGAAATTCATCAGTGAACTGGCAGGCAGACCCGCTTTCAAACCATTTCACATAGACTGTATTATTTTACTCTTAAGTACGAACTTTAAAGATGCCACGACGTGCTTTGCGCTCCCTTGTTGACATCAATATCCATGCTGTAAGTTGTTGGTTGCATGTCTGTCTGATTTTACTTATCACAGCGCGCACACAAAATCGCCTTTTTCAAGTTTTTGGCATGTTTACAGTTAAGCAGGTTGGCGCTCAAGTTCTGGATCAAGTGCTTGCATGCTCTCATTCGAACAGTCAGACACCAGGACTAGGCCTGTGCGATCATTGGCGCTTGTATCGTGCGTTTACGAAATGTCTGTCTTACACTAATTTAATGTATAATATATATATTTATTGATGAGCATGTTGAATTTAATACAAAATAAGCTTGTATAGGGACGTCAGTGAATTCGCGAACACCAACCACGCTATTCTGACAGCATGTGAAATACAGGTCCCTAGTTTTGCATATATTTCGCAAAGAAATATTGTTTTATTCTACACATATTTGGTATAAAAATTTAGCCAAGCAATTTTCGAACACATAAGAACAATTGGTTAAAACTTTGTGTAAATATTCTATTGATATATTTACGATTGTCTTAGCGAGCTGGACAAGAAATCATGAGCACGGCCATTTTGTTTCTTGACATAGGTCACATGAGTGAAAGGATGTTGCAAAGGATTTTGGGGCAGTATGATTTAACCGACCTTTTTAACAGAAAGAAGAAGCTTCAAAGATGTTTGTGAAACTAAATTTATAATCATACATACATCAGAAGTTACCTTAATTTATAGTTGAATTTAGTCAAAATTTTAAGGGTCCAGCATTCATTTGAAACTAGTTTGGCAAGAATAGGCATTGTTTATTGTATAAGTTTGAACCTAAAGTCAAAGTCATCAATGCCGTAGACACACGTTTCGACCTATATTTTCCGCGATTGTACTGCGATCGCTCTACAAATCACTGACATGAGAAAGCAACACTAGACCATTTTAATGATACCAAAGTTACGTTTTTACTGCGATGTTATCCTTTTTTATGACACAAAAAACTTTAAATAAGCTTATTTGTTACTTTCCGCTTTATTATGTTTTTGGTCAATAAGATACATATATTGTAAAATATAATGTAAATTATCCATAATTTTACACACTAACACAGCAAATATTTATTTCATCTCATGTACAGCATCTAAATAAGTTAATCAATAATAAGTGTTGCTTCTATTATACTACATATGTATAATTTAACATGGTGGAAAGATTTAGCCAACATATGGCAGAAAACTGACAGTTAACAAAAAGTTATTTTTTCATGTCATTCCTTTTTGGTAAAAGATAGCTCAATTTAGGTTTCACCAATGTTCTTCTCTATCGAAAACCTTGACAATGATGTATAATATGTCCAAAACAACAGTATTTTCCAAAATCCTCCGACATCCCTAGCTTGTATGCATTTATAAATTATAGATCTAATTTTGACTAGGTTTAAAGCTGCTCAGAGTCTACAACAATTTGTAAATAAAAACTTACATTATAATTTGCTAAATATTTTAGAAAAATATCCTGGACATATTTTCTCATGTATGTTAAATTATAAATGTTAACTAATGAGAAATAGATGTGTCATTACATATTAAAAGCCAAAAAGCTGCCATATAATGTTTATATTTTGATGACCTATATTTTTATAATATGCATGCATATTCAAAGTCCATTTCAAGCATAGCTAGGCTTAGGACTTTTATTTCGAGCAACAGCCCCCTATTTCAATAAATAAACACAGTCAGCTCCCAACTTGGATATATCGTGCACCTACCACACAGAGTCTAGTGTGGCTGGACTACAGCCCCCATGAGACGTTTTCGAGTTTGGAGTAAATATCAGCTGTACATAAATATATTCAAGCAAAGAGAGGTCGAAGCCTATTATATCATGTCTTTAATAATTAAATCAGCTGCCTCACAATATTAACCAATAAATTATTCAATGTAATACTGGATGTATCCTTAAAATTAAAGTTAATTCACAAATAACGTGCTAAATATCTGTTGCCAATCTCCAAGCAGAGCGCTCTTGGTGAGCGCCCATCCGCTGCTGTCATACTCAGTAGGTGTGACGTCAAAATGTTATAAACATGACATCACATGCAATGGGAGTTGAAAGGCAACCGAATGATATGCCACAAGCATGTGCATGGTACAGGTCATCCTGCCAAAGATATGCTTTATGGCATGCCAAAGTGAGATTAATTTTGAATATAAATCTAGATGTATCCCCTCGAAATATCTGAATTAACAAATATGTACTCACATTTTTTAGGTAGCACCTATCCATATTATAAATATCATGGAGTTTGTAGTTGATTATATCAATTAGTTAATGATATCAGCTAGTTGATTACATCAGTTGATTGATTATATCAGTTGATTATTAACTGTAAATTTCTAATGCAGTGGTCATTCCAGATAATGTTGTAGCTTTGATCATGTTGATATTAGCCCAGTCACATGTTTCAGACTACAGTAGTTTTTCTATCATACAGTCCCTTTATGATATAACTTCCTTCATTATACAGGATTTTCACCATGCACAGACCACTAGCTATTACATGTTGTACCATGTTGTTATGCTGATGTCACTTATCAATATATCGCCTACATTATTTGGGCATGATATATGACTATACATTTATAATCCAATTATCAGCATATATCTTTTGGCTGTGGTAAAATGCAGATTTGTACAGGCTTTCAGAATGCTAGCTGTCATGGATAAGTGGAAAAAAAAGCCCCTTGATGACTGCTTAGCTTAGGAAAACATTTTAGTGTGTATTATGGCGCAATTTGATTGTGTTATGATGATCGAAAATAAACAGCCTATCTGGGGGCATCAGATAATGAAGGGACCACTAAATGTAGTTTTTGTAGAAAGGGTTCTGGGTGCCTCTTCTCTGTATGTGGCTTCAAGAGAAGATCGAGCTTAAAGTATATGACACATTAATTATGAGCAACTTCAATAACAGGCAGCGGCATGGGCAATCAATCATATTTAGTATTTATTCTTGTTGTTGATAACTTCACAAGAGTAGCAAGGTGTACTTAGTACCGGTATCTTTAGTTTTGAAGTGTTTCTGTTATTACCTGAAAAATAGTTACAGCTGGATAATCACTTTTAACCTATTATTGTGTAGCAGTTTGTGTTAGTCTCTCAATCGGTACTGGGTATTATTTACCATAAACTGCCTATTTGAAGCCGGGGCTTATATTAGGAAGTTAGGGGTTCCACATTCCAGGTTTGAGTCGCATGTCTGGGTGCAGCTTTAAATAGGGCCTTTTGCCGATTTCAAGTGAGCGTGGCGAGACAAGCGGGTGGGGGGGGGGGGGGGGGTGATACGAAAATTACCGGTGTAGCTATAATAATTTATTTCATCATAACGTCCTACAAGTCAACAAGTCGGCAGATAATTCAACTTGAAAGCAGCGTCGTAACAAGCTCTTTTCCCAGGCATTGTGTTACTGTGGCAATCAAGACTGACAATAAGCGTTACTTACGCACCAAATGCATTAAGTTAAACATGCAGCAAGAGCCAGGAGAGCCAGTCACTGGTGTGACACTTGATAAGAGCTGCGATCGGAGAGGGTGAGGTGAATGTTGTTAGTAGTCGCGATTGCTTGTATAAACAATTAATTGGCTTGGTAGGGGCCAGAAGAGCCAGCCACTGGTGTGACACTTGATAAGAGCTGCGATCGGAGAGGGAGAGGTGAATGTTAAATCGCTGCTTGTATAAACAACTAATTGGTTTGGTTGGCGGGATGGGATTAAGCCGGGATACAGGGGGGGTCAGGGGGGGGGGGGGGGGATCGAGAGGCCGAAGTCCCGGTGCGGCGTATAATATGTAGTTTTCCGGAAATGGTTCTGGGTGCCTGCCAACCCGGTTTTGAGGCCAAAGTTGGGGTGCGGCTTCTAATATGTATGCGGCTTCAAATAGGCAGTTTACGGTACTGGTACATATATACCTAACCTTTATGTCAAAACTGAAGTAATATATTCTCTGGTGTTCATAATATGTAAGGTGAGGAACTGACCTTATACAAATATTTTATGTATATATATATATATCTTTCAGGTCACTTGTCCTGGTGTTTGGCTGCCTAGAAGAGATGATGTATATCTGAACATCAGTCTCTTTAATCAGTTGAGGAGGACACAACTAACTACCCCTGCATTTCCAATATTGTTTCATGAAAAGTTCAAGTTTGATAAGGTAGGCATCTGTGTACATGTATTTGTAAAGGTATCAGACATGTTGTGTTATAAATTAGAATATTGATCAATTACCGGTAAGTAGTGTCTTACCGCATTGAAAACATTTTTATTGTTACATAGCATATTATGCAGTTATGACTATCAGTATGCTATATATGTTAAAATATTTATTTTCAGGTGTTTCACTATGCCTTTGAACCGGCCCAAGTCGCGGACTCACTTTCAGGTAGGTTCTGTCTACTGCTACAATGGAATCACTTCAACAAATATTGATTGATGTATAGATTGTACTGTGTTTTATGAAGTCTTGCGGTAGTAATAGAGTGAATATGAACATCAATTATCAATGCTACCATGATGTTTTTTTTGTAAAATGTTTTTGTATGATTTTTTTTCCAGAAATGGAAATTCTAATAGAATTGATTCAAGAGTCCGATCTGTATGAAGGCGGGAAGCTACTGGCCTACTATAGAGGAAATGCCAGAAACTTCCTTTATCCGTACCCATCCTACTCTCCATCATATGGACCTCAGGACAGAGAGATTCTGATGGAACGCAGTCTGGACTTTCCTGTGAGTAATCAATTAGTTAATTGTGTAGGACCCTTGTAGCTTCTCCTAGCTTTAAACGGGTGTTTATGCTGGCGCCAGGAAACCCGTTAATCATGCGATACACAGCACCAGTGTGTGTCATATGCATGTTGTCTAGATAGATGCTATCCTGACTCAAAGTTGTCAGGATTTCTATATTAGATATCTGGATTCCAACATAATGAATATGAAGCTGTCCAGCTTGCATTGAATTCGACTGTCAAAAAAATTGTTACTCGCATGGAAAGCTGCTTTCTCCCTGTTCTAGTCTAGGCACTGATCTTCATACTAAAATAGTGTCCACAATTGATATCATCTCTCATAAGTCACATCCAGAAGTAAAAAAATCAAAATTATATCATGTGTCTTAAGTTTTTCTATATTTTAATTGTATATCTGATTTTCTGATAGTGGTATATTCATGCCAGATGTTATATTCCTACGTGTGTATCTGTTATTATAAATTATGGTGTTACTTGTAAATGCTTGCAGAAAAGCCTGGTAGGTGATAATTTTTGAAAATTATGGGTGGTTCTTTATCTACTAATCTGTATGTTCCTCTTGTAACAACTCTTCATTAGTTTTATGGACTCAAATAGTACCTAACATGCTTCATTTTAATGAATTGTCATATATGTATCATGTCCTTTGTAGCTATTGCAGCTATCTGTCTAACATACATCTTTGCCATGCTCTAGCTTTTTAATTATATATATCTCCAACGGACTTTTATAACTATGGTTCTGTCATTTGGTCGGAAGCTTTGCAAGTTACATTTAGAGTAATACAAAAAATGGTGCCATAGTTCTATGAAATAATGTAACGTCAGACACGATTTATACACCGCAAAAAATTGCAGTATTTTACAATATGCTTTCGTGGAGTTATTTCTTTGGTGGAAGGTAGCTTCTAGACTTCTTAGACTCTTCTCATTGGTGTTGTTGGTTGTAAGCGGCATAACATTTCAACTCAAATTATGCACACAATAACTGTATTTATATTTTTGGTTTATTTTACAAAAATATATATTACTATTTAGTTTAAATTGCATTAATCTTTCATACTATTTGTTAAGAAATGTGCTTCACATATTGTAAATTTGTTTCATCTTTTTAGTGGTGATTTTGTGGAATATGTGCTGTTATCAGATGTATATTCATGTTAAAATGCAGTCACAATGTAGAATTTTGACGACTTCGTTGTATGCAAAAACGCCACACTTTGCCACACAAGGTGCAACTCTTCCTTCCTTCTCTCATTGACGCGATATGAGCAAAAGAGGTTAAAGCGTCCTGAGTATACAACCAACCTTGCGCTGGGCATAAAGATATATGTGTGCTGGTTTGATCACTATATGCAAGTATATATTTCTTTGTAGGGAATTTCACCGAAGTTGGAATTTTCTACTAAAACTGTTATAAAGGAGACTGCAGCACCACTCCTGGACTCTAATTGTGCATATGAGGTAAGGTGATCGATTGTCTGATGCCTGCATTCTTTTTGTAGAATTCTGGTCTTACTTTATGATGTTGACTCTTGTCAGTAGCCCAGGCTGTCCAGTGATCCTACTTTTCCTACTTTTTCCTACTTTTTTGTCTCCATCCCGTTTTTCCTACTTTTTCTTCAAAATACCTACATTTTCCTACTTTTTCCTACTTTTTAGTATTTGCTTCACCAGACGCAATTTCAAAATGTCGTGAATTGCTGTAAAAGTGTGCATATCGCTTCTATTATTGCAAAAGTCAGAGGTATTTTGTTTTTGCGTCCTGATATATCTTTAAATCAATACTAGTGTCTGTCAAGTTCTAACAATGAAAATACAGGTACAGCTGAGCAGTATATAAGAAATGTTCTAAAAAAGCATTTTCTCAGTAAAATAACTTTTTGTCATTTGTTTATCCGGAATAATGTTGCTACATATGCTATTTGAGTCATACTTTTTGCTTCTATTTTCCTACTTTTGTCCTACTTTTTCTGTATTTCCATTCCTACTTTTGTCCTACTTTTTCATGAGGGTGTGCTGGACAGCCTGGTAGCCTACACCATTATGAGCAATTAAAGAACGTTTTAGACCATTGACGGAATATCGATCCACTCACAGTTAAGTTACGAACACACAGGCCTGACCAAATCACAACATTTATAACTTTTGCTTTCTTGTTTTTTGTCCCCTGGTGGTGATTTATCTTTGATATTTATCTTGTTTTCAGTCCGATGCTCCTCTTTACTCAGCGAGGGGATACAGCGTAGCTGGAAGAGAATCTCGAAGACGGTCCAGGTCAAGATCAAGGGGAAGAAGGTACGTTTGTGAGCGAACATCTTCCATAAGACTTGAAGGTTCGTGTAATAATCTGAACCTTGGTCGGGAGTATTTATTAGACTCAAATATACGTCATATCTCATTCATGATAATCTTAATCAGTTAATCAGTTGCCACATTCCTAAAATGAATCCTTGGGATTGTTATGGGTGCAATTGTAAACCTTAAACGCGCGCAATTATTAATAGCGATTATATATTTTGTCGTCCATATTTACTTACCCGGCGATGTCGACAATCGGTAACTTTGATTTATGCATGAATGTCCATGTATATGCAAGTAATTGTATGTGAAGGATGACCTGCAAATAAGCTTTTCAGTTCTTTAACACAAATTAACTTTCGGCTGCCTATTTGACATGAAGGAATTTGTTAGAGATTTTATTTTTTATTTTGTTGTGTTATGGCAATATGTTTTGTGCATCAGTTATGTTGAGAGACTAATTGATGGATATGTTTTCTAGTAACGTTGTAAGTAATCTTGGTTTGCTCTTGTAAACCCACCTTATCACAAACTCTTTCTATATTTACCAACACTTTTTGTGTTCCAACTTTATGTGCATGCACTTGTTTAACCACTAGTTCTTTGACCTGTCTCACAGCTTATCTCTTCATGGAAACTGAACTTGATGTTACCTCTCCTATATATATCAACGCCCAATGAAATCGCTTATCCTTATCCTTGCGCACCTTACGTATCGACAATTATTTTGCACCTCATTATCCCTGTTGCTTTGATCCCTGGCTTCGGATGTTTCCCTCCTTGTGCACCTGGTGTCTGCTGTTTTCTGCCCTGCTAGGTCGACGCGGAGGAGCACCGTAAGCCGCCCCACGATCGCCTCCATTTATCGTTGTAGGTCTGTCTCGCCCTCCGTCGCCAGGCGATTGGAGGCGCTTGACCTTGATGACTATTGTGGCGTCTCGGATGACGACAAACCGCCTTTTGTCGTGAGAAAGGTGCGAATACTTTCCCAGTCGTTCCTCATTCCTAACGCAGTGTCATTCTTCTCATTAATGCTTATTGCGTGTCTCTTTGTTAATAGATAACATGTTTTAAAGCTCTAAAGTAACTGTGCACTCACAAGTATGGTATAAATTATTAGAACACTGAGAGCATACAAAAGTATATGCCATAAGAGTCGGAAGTCTCAAAGCATAACGACTGTACAGTCTTGCGAATAGAGCTGGCCTCCGTCACACGGGTATGATATATCTGATTGTGCTTGGCAGTATCGGGGGATGTTTTTCGAGTTCGGCTACAAGATGTACTTGATGTGCCCTGCAGGTTGACAGCCATCAGTTGATTGGTCGCACCCCGGGCACCGTGAAACCTAGGAGGGGCAAGAAAGGGCACCGGTCGATCAGCCCAAGACGTCCTGTAACCACCCAATCAGGTGCAGTTTCCCATGAATACAGGATTTTCTCATTCTCAAATGTATTGGTATAAATACTGATGTGTTAATTCTTCAGTTAAACTATTTCTTGAGTTCAGTCGACAAAACACTATAATATTTGTTTATAAGCTATTAAAAAGTATTTTTTATGGATATTTCGTTTTTCTTGCCGGATCGAATGATGTTATACTTGTCGGAACTCTATAGGCAAAATGTAAACAATGGTGTCATCATACGACTAGCATATAATTTGGCTCCCACAGCCTTAGTGTTGGCCAAGGAATACTGCCCCCATTGTCTCAAGCCGTTCTCGGAAAAGAATTGTACCGTGTGCCAAATATATCGGCGATACACGGGTAAACCGTACTGGGGCCATTCCTCTAGCAACCATCCAACGGGCCACAGGCATACACATGTCCAGGTAATCCTCTCCCCGGGCCTTCAGGATAAAGCCTAGTGTTGGAACCCTTGTCTGCAGCATGCATGGATGTGGTGTTCTATTGTGCGAGCCCCTCGGTCGATTTGTTTGTACTCACAGGATTCCTGTACATAGATTTAGGTCTATGTTAAGTTAAGCGCGACTAAACGAAAACGCATGCTTCTTCTGAATGTGGGATAGCCTCTTTGATTGGTGGTGGGCTAGTGCGGGATTAGCGTGTAGACTTTTTTTGGTCGACTCTATGCATATAACTGAAACAGCGTTATTAGGCGCTTTAAACGCCACAACGGATATTCGGAAACCATGTTCCTTTCAGAACCACGTTTCATGCTTGGTCATCTATATCCCAGAAGGCGCCTTGACCCGATTTAGGTCATATATGCACAAACATGGCCCCAAGTGCCGTGCCATCCATCTTTCGACATATATACGCATCGGCGACTTATTCTTAACGGTGGGGGTTATCTAGCGACCTTTCCTACAAAGCTACTATTAGTCCAATTACATTACTTCGGTTATGGTTGTGTCAACAGCTTCGTTAGGACTTCATGTTGTTGCTCCAGAGTTGGCATCCGCCTGTCTGCGTAGGACGACACATTATCAAAACAAACCGAAAGCGACGTTTTCAAATGTTAATGGACTTTTTGAATTTAAGTTCAAACGACTACAAGACTCGTTGAACCACATAAGAAGGACAAGTGCATGCGTTCTATCTGGGTTTTTAAGGCTGTAAATAAGTAGCTTGCTTGTATTGTGGCATGTTTTTTAGGTTATTCATCCTTCTATGATGAGTACCTGAGTGACCAAGGCAGCCGCCCATGGGGCCGGATTCGCACGGTACGCAAGCCGAACGTTAATCGCATGGCGTTCACCTACCATTACTCACAAAGCTTGGCATTCACTGACCATTAATCTCAAAGCATGTCAGTAACGTTATTTTGTGATGTACATTGTTAATGGAAACATGAAAGTGGTGTAGTTGTACGTTGGTAGAGTCACTTTAATCAAACTTATTCTTGAATAATTTGCCATTGTCTCATAGAAGAGTAGGTGTTTCTTTTTGCGATATAGATAAGATTAATGTCCCCTGTGTTGTCATCCGCAAGTATAATTTTAGCTCATGTAAATTTTGGAAATTGTATAATTGTGTTCGTCATCATGGATAAATGGATTTGTTATATCGTTGGTTGTAGTTATAGTTTTTTTGTAAGTTTCATGAAAAACAAATTGCTATATTGTTGGTTGTTGCTATAGTTTCTAAAACGTTTGATGAAAGAAATGTTTACGGTTATATAACGTACCTCTTAATTTATAACGCAGTTTGCAATTGAACCTGATAATAGTTTCCACTGTATCTCGAACAATCATTTTAGCTATGTTTACTAAGCAATTATGTATCTTCTGGATATTCCCCATTCCCACACCAATGGCGTTTTATTCCGTAACTTTTGATTGTACAGGTTGTACGCGAGAATGGAGAGGAGCCGTTCCCCATGTATCGCCTGAGGGGCTCCGGGCGCTACGCTGAACCTGATTCTGATGGTAAACTGCCGTTCAGTATTTTAGGTATTGTTTGCATCCATATCGCGCTTTTATCCCATTGCAGTTCTAAAAATGGGATCTGTGAGTTCCTAATGTCTCCTAAAATAGTGTTTTTAACTTAATGTTGCATTTATGGTCTGCGTTAACACATCAGCCAATGTTGCATAGAGCATCTTAAATGATAGTACTGCCAATTTGCACTACGTTAATACTGGCTCGTGCCTTTGTGTTTTCAGATTCGGAAGTAATGGCTTTGACTGGGGTAAATGGGGGCTACAGACGCTCCTCCAGTCCCTATCATCACACCCACGGCCCTGTCGTATACCGGTCGACAAGTCCCGGGGCCTACCGGTCGACGAGTCCCGCGGCCTATCGGTCGACCAGTCCCGGCCTCTATCGGTCCACGAGTCCGGCCGCCTACCGTACCAGCCTGAGGGATCGCTTTGACGAGCGCCCATGGTCACCCACGCGCTCCGCACTCATCTCGGGCCGCGTGGACAACGCCTTGAGGAGGAACCGTTCTCTGGAGAAATTGGACCGCCTGCATTACCCCTACTCTGTAAGTCATTAAGTAAATTTAAATTAAGCTCCTGTAACGTTGTCATCAGCATTAGCATCTGTAAGTTCGGTCAGTGCACAATGGCCTAAAATTGGAATGCTACTGCTACAGAAGCTGCATCTTTGTGGGTTTGGTATATTCAATAACTCGAAATACAGTATATAGATAGCGCTGTTAATAGTAGAGTTAATATTCACCCGTTAATTTGAAAAGTGTAAGATCTGGTCGAGTTGTAACGGGTCGACGTATTTGCTTCCAGCATAGCGACGCCGAAGGTTGTTGTAAAATAAATTCTGACGTTGGGAGTGTCGTAAAAAGGTACACAGCATGCAAATGATATTTTCCTTTTGACAGTTTGGTGACTTTCTATTCCCTTTGCGCTTTGTTTCGTTCAGGTTGTCATTTATTTAACCAACATGTTTTGTTGTTATTAACCCATTATAGGAACCTTATATGACTGCTAAGTACCCGTATGTATGAAAGAGTAGACTTAAAACACTTTGAAAAGCCTAATTATAGAGGGATTTTAAATAAATCAGAGATGTTATTTTGAGGAAATAGTAATTTAAACGTAGTAGGTAGCAAGAGGGCGCGATAACACCAGACACCAAGACTTTGGGTTAATCGTGCCCCTGATCGTGCGCATTCCTGACTGGGTTGGTCGTACATTCATGCCATGTTGCCACTAAAATGATTCGTGTCGTCGTTTCTTACCTCTCCAGTACAGTACCTATTACTGAGTTTTGGCGACAACGAGCCGCGCAGTACGAGGGCCGCTATTGGCGAGACGACTTCAACGCTGGCCTCCAAAAGGCGTACGGCGAGCTGTATCGGCGGGCGCAGGCCCAGCCCTGACCTCTGTTGTAAGGCAATGATGAGCTGAAGGGACCAACAGACAAACGACCCGCCTTTTTGAAGCAATGAAGGAATATTTATTATTCGTGTAGTTGTATTGTGTCTCTAAAGTAATATATACGGTGTGCTATGTACGGTTAAGGAAGCGCGACAAACCATCTTATTGGGTGTTTTATTGTCCTGCACCTTCTGCGTTGTGAAGTCATATTTAGATCGCAAAGTAACACTATTTTAATGAAATGATGATAGGAGTGGACATTTCGAAATATGGTGTATTGTTTTCCTATTTAGAGTAAAAAACTTGTATCTCGTTATTTTAGCATTCAATGGAAATGAAAGGAGAATTGATTTCTCCATGTTATGTACATTGTTTTATTGTTATTTTTGTGTAACCACTCAAGATACGCAAAATCACACTGAGATTGTACTGTATTCGTGTCTGTGATATTATCTTTGTTAGACATTTTGTATTTTTGCTGCCAAGCGCGGCCTTTTTATAACTTATTATTTGCTACCTGTACGAAGTTGTATATATTTTAAATCAACCATATAACAAAAGCATATCCATTGTATATTGTGTAGTCATTTTCGTTTGTGTTTAGTTCTTAATAATAGGAGATGCATGTCTAGATGATTTTAAATTATCTTCTTTTATATTAATCTCTTAATCTCGATGACCAATCTTAAATATGTTTCATGGAATATGTTGCCACCAGGGTACGCTATGATGGCGAAATTTTATTTTTTGTCAAAGTGATTACAGTAAATTGTGCTGGTGATTCACCAGGCATTCTGAACGAGTTAAGGATGCAATTTTTCCAGCGTCAAAGGATTCTTTAAATAATTCAGGTTGCAGAACGATTTTGGTACTGTCACAGCGGATTTGTTGAATGTTATATACTGTAAACTTATGAAACCCATTTTACCATTTTAACTTTAATGTAAAGGTGCCTTCTTATATACATTTGCTAGATCTGTAATAAAAATTATTGTTGATAATAAGCATCATTGTTTTACTTTTCGAACCTGGCCGCCCATGACCGTGTGTATAATGAATGCACATACAACCGTTGCATGAGTAAACAAAGCAATTTTATTTTGAACATGACTGACTGATGCCTATATCTTGGGACACCTCCACTGTTATAGCTTCATTTTGTCCATAAATGATTGTATTGATCAGAGTCAAAAGTATCTTCTATATCCTCCTCTATGACAATGGTCTTCTTTGGTTTTCGCCTCGATAGTATAAGGGCCTTCTCTTCCGTCGTCAAGGTCGCAAAATCGATTGGAAGCTAAAAATAAAAATTTATTTTGTACACTCCTATTTTTTCTCAAGATGCACATGGGTTAATTATACAATTATTAAAACAAAATTATTAGATCAAATGAAACAGTAAAATTATCATCATTGAGATGAAGTAAACTTACCGTAGTTCCCTTAAAAGGCTACATGCCCATTGTACAAAACAATACAAATATGTTTATTGTTGCTTCATAAAATTGAATCTCAAATAATTTAAGCTATTGCTATAAGAAGAGGGTTCAGTACATTATGGTGTACTTTCAGTCTTTTAACACTGCCCAAGGCACTTACCTTAATTACTTTCCTTGGCAACTTGTGTCGAACATTAATGGATGAACCATCTGGGAATACCATCGTGATTGGATACATACGCGGATAAATAAAACGGTTGATTCTGGTGACTGAGGTCTTGTTGCTGTTCCACCTGACCTGGAGGCAAAGATGATGCCTGCAAGCGGAGCTTGCAATCAGCATTCCTCTGGAACGAAAGAAAATATCCATGGGGAAATGGCAGCTATACTTGACAAAAAAGTTCCCAGTATGTCCTTAGTCCTTATTATCCTGGGTTATTTGCTCAAACTCGATGAAATTTATCTGCCTTTGGCAATCATCGGAATCGAACTGTAACCAGAACCTGGAGGTAAAACATTCTTGCCTGGTGGTTACTGGTGAATCCATACTCGGAGACCCTTACGCTCTGATCAGTATTGCAGTTTGGGAATTAATGAAAACAGTCTTTTCATCTGTACTGAATTTAATGGGTTATTAGCCAGGGAATTTTAATATTTAACAAGCATAAATCAGGAAATCGCTACTTTATATCATGTATCTGCCCTTCAGATTTATGTGGAGAGTTCTTTTTAATTCATCGTTACCTAGAAATAAAGAAATTAATTCCGAAGACAAACCACCCCCTACATATATGAGACAAAGTTATTCTAATTCTTTTGATGCGTAATTCTGTTAAAAAACATGCTGAAAAGCTTTTCCAGATATTAGGAATTGAACACATCAAACAATGCTGCCTGGCTTTTAATGGCATATTACCCTTCCGAGGCTAGTGTGCCATTTACCAGGCCTAACCCTAAGGTCAGAGGTTGCTGTTAATCGGTGCTGAGCAGCAGGCCTGCTAAATGTGCTGTTAGAGCCAGGCAGCATTTGCTGTATTCACAGCATTGCAAAGTTTTTTTTCTGTCAAACTTTATTTGAAATGCTATAATGTGCGATGGCAGCAAATATGTAAGAATTAAGCACACATGTTGCTTAGAGGCAGGCCTGGTAATGTCTTTGCCTATTCTTAACCTGTTAACCAGTAATTGGCAGTATTAGCATTCGTTGGTTGGCGATGCCTAGAAAACGTCACATGGGACAAGGAGAGGCTTATAGGCTTGGCGCAAGAACCCAGGCTAGAGATGACATTCAGGAGACTCTTAGCACCCTTTAATCAGTTAATGGCATATTACCCTTCCGAGGCTAGTGTGCCATTTACCAGGCCTATCTCTAAGGTCACAGGTTGCTGTTAATCGCTGCTGAGCAGCAGGCCTGCTAAATGTGCTGTTAGAGCCAGGCAGCATTTGCTGTATTCGCACCATTGCAAAAAAATTTTCTGTCAAACTTTATTTGAAATGCTATAATGTGTGATGGCAGCAAATATGTTGCTTAGCCTTAGAGTTAGAGGCAGGCCTGGTAATGTCTTTGCCTATTCTTAACCTGTTAACCAGTGAGTGGCAGTATTAGCGTTCGTTGGTTGGCGATGCCTAAAAAACGTCACACGGGACAAGGAGAGGCTTATAGGCTTGGCGCAAGAACCCAGGCAAGAGATGACATTCAGGAGACTCTTAGCACCCTTATTATCGCTCATGTGCACAGCTACGTTTCGTATCTAACTGTATGCTCTTTCTAAATCTTCTTTGTGTTTTTCAGTTACTAAAGCTTCACATACAAATGTATTTTACGCACAAGTGCTACATATCTTTAAAACAATACCAATAACATAGCGGGATTGTTACCTAACAATGTTAGACATGTTTGTGGCCAAAGCTGGTCCGCCGAGGCTACGTTTGAAAAAATAACGGATCCCCAGCGAACATAAGCGAAGGGAACCAGCCTGCGAACTGACGAAGTCATGTGAGGAACGGGTGTCAACAACGACTGAGAACAGAGCCGAAGAACTGAATCGGAGAGGCTCCAGTTGACGCACCCGTTGACATCTCATCAAACGTGTCAACTAATCCTGGAGGAACAAGATGAACAGATGCTACTACCTGTACGCTAAACGGATTGTGCTGTTTAGTATTGTCGCTTTGGCTGTTTTGAGAGTTCATGGAAGCTTTGCCAACTCGACCCTATCGATTGACGATGGAGGCAAACGCAGCGGAACAGTTGTCTTTAGGACATTGTTGGAGCATTTACTTCATGGTTCATATGTGGAAGACAGTCAAGGTGGATTTATTTGTTCAGATTTGTAATTAGTAGTCATTAAAATGATTAAGAATCTTAAGCCAATCATTAAGGATCTTAGCCTGAAAATTAGATGCGTGAGACAGTCTGAGATCAAAAATAATGTCGATCCCTCACTGTCTCATGGCATTAACGTCTGATTTTCAGGCTGTAATGATCTGAGACAAGATACCTTAAATAAGTGAGCCACTTAATTTTAACAGAAGTCTAAAAAAATATAACTAAACTTAAATATCCTAAATTTTTAATTTGTCACACCTTTCCGCCTGCAGGTTATATTCAATATTGTGATTATCTTTATAAGTTATTATAGGAATAATTTATATATATAAAAGAAAAAGATGCCAGAAATAATTTGCATCACCTACTACAGGTCTGCATGCATGCAGAGTAGCTGACATATATATATATATATATATATATATATATATATATATATATATAAGCATATAATACCAATAAGTTATTAGGATTGTACAATATACAATTTTCATGAATGGGTTTACCTGCTCAATCAGTTTCAGCCCTTTTATAGATAACAGACATTGCTCTAGACTGATGTCTGTATATATGTATTTAGCTTGTTTTTACTGGTTGCCACAAGCCAGGATTTTTATTGGGTACCAATACACAACTATATATAGAGGTCAGAGCAAAGATGTCTTCAAGCAGACTGAGCCAAAACATCCTGACGATTCCCATAAATGGAGATGACTAAACATCGAGGTCAGAGCAAAGATGTCTTCAAGCAGACTGAACCACAACATCCTGAGGATTCCCATCAATGGAGAACAATATGTTTCCATATACTTGACAAAACCAAACCAAGACCAAACCTGGAAGTCCTGAAGAATAAAGAATTCTTTGAGTCATCTGTTTAAAAAAATCATCAGGATCTCATTTAGGCATCAATACATACAACAGCATACAAGACATTGGTGCTAAGACATCGTAGTCGTCAGAATAACAATGTCTCCCACCAGGACTCCCAACAAAGACATATAGAAGACCAGGGCTGCCCCAATAGCTCAATGGGTTAGAGCGCAAACATTTAGCACTTTGTCCACCTGACAACCAACAGCATTTGAATGGGAGGTTCATGCCCTGCTGTGGTCATGTCTGTGTGGTATGTCGCAGGATAAAGATCCTATGTCCTTTGCAAAGTGTATGGGGTTACTCCAAGGACATGGCTCTGCTCTCTCCTTCCTTCTTCCATCGACACGATATGACCAGAATTGGTTAAAGGGTTCTGAATATACAACCAACCAACCAATACAAAACCAAACCTGGATGTCAAAATAGTGAATTCAAGTCGTCGGAAGGGGCTGGTGCGATAGCTCAGTGGGCTAGAACATTCGCATTGAGTGCTCTGGCTACGCAGGATAAAGCCCCCTTGTCTTTCTTCATAAAGAGTAGGGGGTTACCACTGGAGACATGGCTCCACTCTCCCTTCCTTCTCCCATTGACGCGATATGACCAAAAGTGGTTAAAGCATTCTGAATAACCAACCAATCAAGTCGTCGGAATAATGATGTCGTTAATACGTCTAAGCAGCTAAGGACGTCATCAGGACTTCCAATGGGAACCAAAACAAGACCAAACCTGCACGCCAATATAATGACTTCAAGTCGTCGGAATAACGATGTCGTTAGGACTCTCATTGTGGACCAATACAAGGCCAAACCTGGACGTGTAAATAAAGAATTCAAGTCCTCTGTCTAAGCAGCTAACGATGTCATCAGGATTCTCATTGGGAACAATACAAGACCAAACCTGGACGTAAGAAATTTAATGTCGACGTCGTTAGGATAGTACCGTTAGGACTCCGATTGGGGACCAATACAAAACCAAATCTAGACGTCGGAATAAATAAAGACCTCTTCAAGTAGTCTGTCTAACTCTAGTCTGTAGGACTCTCATTGGGGACCAATTAATTAATACAAGACCAAACCTGGACGTAAAACGGAAGACTTTAATGTCGACGTCGTTAGGACTGCCAGGGTGCCAATACCAGACCAAACCTGGATTTAGATCCATTTTTTTTTTTTTAGAGGTATCCCGAATGTGCCCACTTTGACGATATATATGTAACGGCGGGGGTCGGTTTGTTCCCCAGCGGGAGTCGAACTCACGATCTCCCGATCCCAAGTCAACCACTCTTCCTCTTCGGCTAAAGGGGTGATCTCTCTAGCCGAGGCTAGTAGGAATGGTTTGACTCACTGCTACACACCCTACACATTCCCCCCTCTTTCCGAGAGGGCTGTCCTCAGACCCCTGTCCTCAGACCTGGGTTGAGTTGCGGAGCACGATCGACCGCCGCGAACAATTTGTTGCGGGCATATCCACTAAATAATTAACCCTAATTTGAAGGAACAGCCCGCTCTAAATAGTGTAAAACATTGATAAATAAGGGATAATTAGTATGCATTGATATTTACGGGTTATCCCCACGTATTTCAAAAGAATCGCCGTCCAGAGTTAAATATGATGATGCGGGACTATTGTCGCTGAGGCGGTCGATCGCGGTTGATCGTGCTCCGCAATTCAACCCAGGACTACTCAGTCTCAGAACCACCGTGGGTTCTACCTGTGTCGGGCTCCATTGTAACGGCGAGGGCCGGCTTGGTCCCCAGCGGGAGTCGAACTCACGATCTCCCGATCTCAAGTCAACCACTCTACCTCTTCGGCTAAAGGGGTGATCTCTCTAGCCGAGACTAGTAGGAATGGTTTGACTCACTGCTACATATATATATGATCAAATCTATATTTACTGTTAGATTAACACTTGCTTTCCGGTAATATCAACCGATATTGGAACATTAACAGCCTTACCATGGCCTTACTAGGAAGCAGTAACCCTAACATAAAGCCTTTTTCTTGTATCACTTAAATTAAAATGGTTGTTCATAGACTTTTGCGCTTCACAATTTCAACAAAAAAAATGTTTGAGTGGTACATTCGTGCTCCAACTCAGCTTCATATCGACTTCAGATGAGCTAGCTAACCTGATACCTGCATTAGCAGGTATATCACTATTTCAACAGATTCTTGGCCGGCTTGTCTGAATATCAATCATTTGTTTTTAGTTTTCGCTATTTTAACTGCTTGTATTGATCTTTCAGGAAACATCTCTGTGAAGTTCTCAAAGGAATTAGTGACGCTTGAAATTGGCACTGACGTGAACGTAAGCCTCCTATTCAGGTGAGCATAACTTCATTGTTGTCTCCAGCTGTTACCTTCAATGTTCAAAGTTGCAAAGGTTGTAATGTGTCTGGACATGTGAGCAGCGCATCCTGTACGAACTTGTCTGAAGGCATCTATTAGGCATATGACTGCCTCGTGGGCAGGATCTCCCCCGAGGGATCACCCCGTGGCAAAGTACAGGTTGTGCCCTTACGGACTGTACACTGCAAAAGTTGCCAAGCCATCGTTACCAGATAAAATCCCATGTCTTCAAAAAGAGAAGGGGGTCCCCATTGGAACAGGTCGCCTTACTCAGTGACTGTCTGACCCCTTCCCATTGTGGCCACTTGACCTGAACGCCGGGAAGTAAGGAAACGACTTTAAACAACGTAATCGAAGAACGCGGAGACGCATTGACTGATTGTGCAGGGTACTATTTCCATAACCGTAAAGGAGTGGTTTTTGGTGCTCAACTGGGAAACCAACTGAACTATGTAGGCCAGGTTACGTTTGATGTTGCACGAAAACTGCAGGATTAGCACGAAAAATGCGCCTTCTGTAGCACGGGAAAAGTGCGTGGAACTTGGAGAGCGCCATTTGTGTATGCATGTAGTACGGGGAGAGCGTCTGGTGGGCCGCACGGGGAGAGCGCCAGTTGTATAGTATGGGGAGAGGGCCTGGTATGTAGGGCGGGGATAGCGCCACGTGTGTAGTACGGGGGGAGCGCCTGGTGCGTAGTACGGGGAAAGCGCCTGGTGTGTAGCACGGGGAGAGCACCAGGTGTGTAGCACGGGGATACCGCTTGGTGTTTAGGATGGGGAGAGCGCCAGGTATGTAGCACGGGGAGACCGCCTGGTGTGTAGCACGGGGAGAGAGCCAGGTATGTAGCACGGGGAGATCGTAGAGCGGGGAGAGCGCCAGGTGTGTAGCACGGGGAGAGCACCAGGTGTGTAGCACGGGGATACCGCTTGGTGTTTAGGATGGGGAGAGCGCCAGGTATGTAGCACGGGGAGAGAGCCAGGTATGTAGCACGGGGAGAGCGCCAGGTGTGTAGCACGGGGATAGCGTAGGGCGGGGAGAGCGCCAGGTGTGTAGCACGGGGATAGCGTAGGGCGGGGAGAGCGCCAGGTGTGTAGCACGGGGATAGCGTAGGGCGGGGAGGCCGCCTGGTGTGTAGCACGGGGAGACCGCCTGGTGTGTAGTACGGGGAGACCGCCTGGTGTGTAGTACGGGGAGACCGCCTGGTGTGTGGCACGGAGAGACCGCCTGGTGTGTAGTACGGAGAGATCGCCTGGTGTGTAACACGGGGAGACCGCCAGGTGTGTAGTACGGGGAGACCGCCAGGTGTGTAGCACGGGGAGACCGCCAGGTGTGTAGTACGGGGAGAGCGCCAGGTGTGTAGCACGGGGAGAGCACCTGGTGTGTAAGACGGGGAGACCGCCAGGTGTGTAGTACGGGGAGACCGCCAGGTGTGTAGTACGGGAAGACCGCCAGGTGTGTAGTACGGGGAGACCGCCAGGTGTGTAGCACGGGGAGACCGCCAGGTGTGTAGCACGGGGAGACCGCCAGGTGTGTAGTACGGGGAGAGCGCCAGGTGTGTAGCACGGGGAGAGCACCTGGTGTGTAGCACGGGGAGACCGCCAGGTGTGTAGTACGGGGAGACCGCCAGGTGTGTAGCCCGGGGAGACCGCCTGGTGTGTAGCACGGGGAGACCACCTGGTGTGTAGCACGGGGAGACCGCCTGGTGTGTAGCACGGGGAGACCGCCTGGTATGTAGCACGGGGAGACCGCCTGGTGTGTAGCACGGGGAGACCGTCTGGTGTGTAGCACGGGGAGACCGCCTGGTGTGTAGCACGGGGAGACCGTCTGGTGTGTAGTACGGGGAGACCGCCTGGTGTGTAGTACGGGGAGACCGCCTGGTGTGTAGCACGGGGAGACCGCCTGGTATGTAGCACGGGGAGACCGCCAGGTGTGTAATACGGGGAGACCGCCAGGTGTGTAGCACGTGGAGACCGCCAGGTGTGTAGCACGGGGAGACCGCCTGGTGTGTAGCCCGGGGAGACCGCCTGGTATGTAGCACGGGGAGACCGCCTGGTGTGTAGCACGGAGAGACCGCCTGGTGTGTAGCACGGGGAGACCGCCTGGTGTGTAGCACGGGGAGACCGCCAGGTGTGTAGCACGGGGAGACCGCCTGGTGTGTAGCACGGTGATTCCGCCTGGTGTGTAGCACGGGGAGACCGCCTGGTGTGTAGCACGGGGAGACCGCCAGGTGTGTAGCACGGGGAGACCGCCTGGTGTGTAGCACGGGGAGACCGCCTGGTGTGTAGCACGGGGAGACCGCCTGGTGTGTAGCACGGGGAGACCGCCTGGTGTGTAGCACGGGGAGACCGCCTGGTATGTAGCACGGGGAGACCGCCAGGTGTGTAGCACGGGGAGACCGCCTGGTCTGTAGCACGGGGAAACCGCCAGGTGTGTAGCACGGGGAAACCGCTAGGTGTGTAGCACGGGGAAACCGCTAGGTGTGTAGCACGGGGAGACCGCCTGGTCTGTAGCACGGGGAAACCGCCAGGTGTGTAGCACGGGGAAACCGCCAGGTGTGTAGCACGGGGAAACCGCTAGGTGTGTAGCACGGGGAGACCGCCAGGTGTGTAGCACGGGGAGACCGCCTGGTCTGTAGCACGGGGAAACCGCCAGGTGTGTAGCACGGGGAAACCGCTAGGTGTGTAGCACGGGGAGACCGCCTGGTGTGTAGCACGGGGAGACCGCCAGGTGTGTAGCACGGGGGGACCGCCTGGTGTGTAGCACGGGGAAACCGCCTGGTGTGTAGCACGGGGAGATCGCCTGGTGTGTAGCACGGACAGCTAGTGCACAGAGAGACAGAAAGAGCACCGTACCATGATTGGGAGGTGCTCTACTGCAGCACGGTGATGATGCCCTTTTTCCCATATCGCATACATGTGTAAACTGCCCATACAATTCGACATGCAATCGATTAGCAATAAACTTGACGGTTTCAACCTTCCAACACCCTAACTATCTTGGCCGTCCCAGGTTCCCGGGCAATCTGTATAGGAATTGAGTGGCGTGGGTTGGGTAGGCGTTATCCTAGGTGATACCTGTGCTTTTAAATAATCGATGAAATCATCGGACACCTGCGCCACTTTATCTCAGTTGTATTACAAGCATCTAAACTAAAGAAATGTAATAACAAACAACTTGGGGATCAGAGACTTTTGCTTTTGTGTAAACGTGCTTTTGGAACCATAATTGATAGTAGATCATGTAAGTTTTTAATTGATAGTAGATCATGTAACTTTTTAATTGATAGTAGACTTCTTAATTGATAGTAGACTTCTTAATTGATAGTAGACTTCTTAATATATAGTAGGTCAGGCAACTTCTTAGCCTATGGTATGTCATGTAAACAATATAAAATTTAGACTGTGTTTCAGGGGCGTGTGCAGGGTCTGAAAGGGGGGCACGTGCCCCATGTGCCCCCCACCCCTGGACACGCGTCGCCCATGTATTTGCTATGTAAATGAGTGTTATCGTCTTTTGTGTCAGTGTTCCGTTGAAGACCGAGACGCTGTTGTTCTTCACCTACGACGGAGGAGATATTATTGATCCAATAAACAACGTCACCGCTCCTGTCAACTCGACCAATGTCAGTGTCCAGGTGTCAGGGAGACACGCGGGCTCCCTGGCCATCGCAGTCAACTCCACGTCGGATGTCTTTACGGGGTAAGCTATCATCTTAATGTGCACCTCATGGCAACACTTTCTTCAATTTATAATGAACCGTTTTGCCGTTCGGCTTCTTTATGATGATTGAAAATAGAGGGAAAATGTGACTACAATATATGTTGGCCATAATTGTTACATGTATAGAATGAATATATATAATATTTTTCTGAACCTTTTTATATGTTTATATATATTCTTATGAACATTTTTATATGTTTATATATATTCTTATGAAAATTTTTATATGTTTATATATATTCTTATGAACGTTTTTATGTGTTTGTATATATTTATATATATACTCTATAAGTATTGAAAGGGTTTTTCGTTTCAGTTTGGACAAAGCCTTCCTCCGTGTCAGTGTTGTGCACAGTCTGCCTCTAACGATTGTTAACTCTGTGATTGGATGGATCTATTTCATTGCGTGGTCCATTTCGTTCTACCCACAAGTTATCTACAATTGGAGGAGAAAAAGGTAAATACGACATGTAAAACGGCGAGTGTAGCTAGTGTCATAGTACCTTGGTTCGGTAACTTGATAGAACAGATTCCATTGGTACATCATAACAGGTTACAGTTATGTGATGTATTCCACGAATAACGCCTAAGTAACAATAACGATCACATGGGTAGATTGGATTAGATGTAGTTTTCACCACGTCAGTGACTTTTGTCGAAAGTTTTGTGATTGTGCTCGTCAACATGGTGTATACGTTGTTACTGATTCTTTCTTTTTTTAACTTTTGCAGTGTTGTCGGACTCAATTTCGACTTCTTGGCCTACAACTTAACCGGATTTTTGTCGTATGGCGTGTTCAACATTGGCATGTACTTCATTGAGGACATAAAGGTACATTCAGCTGTGGTTTTAGATATTGAATGTTTTTTCCAGTGGAGCTGTTCAACAAAGCATTAGAGTAGAACTTGTCAATGTTTTGTCAATGACCTTGGTCGACTTACATAGATTGCCGCCTGTGTAATGGAGTCAGTGGGAACTATATGGAGGAATCACTGCGTAATTATAGGTACAAATCTATCAGTTGTTGTGATTGATAGCTTAGCACCACTAATATCTAGACGTACGTTAAATATGTTTACATGTTTTCTTCACTTCAGAGACAGTATTTTCTGGAACATCCGAGAGGTGTAAATCCAGTCCAACTGAACGACGTGGTTTTCACGATACATGCGGCATTTGTCACATGTTTAACGATATTTCAGTGTTTCATTTACGAGGTAAGAGTGGTGTGGATTCTTGCGGTGTTATATCAGTAACCGAATTGACTGTTAGAGTATCAAAATAAGAGTTTGGGTTTTCGATACCGAAATGATATTAATTCAGCTTAACGTTTTTCATCAACATAAGAGTTTGGGTTTTTCGACACCGAAATTATATTAATTCAGCCTAAAGTTTTTCACTTAGGACCGCCGTTTGTAATGTACGTAATGCATTATCGCCTTGCTATTATCGCTCACAGAGAGACGGGCAGCGGATTTCTAGGGTGGCCATTGGCTTGCTAGTCGTGGCGTGGCTGTTCGCTGGAGTGACAGTCTTCCTGGCTGTTGGCAGCGTCATCACGTGGCTGACATACGTCTATTACTTCTCATACATCAAGCTGGCAGTCACACTCATCAAGTATATCCCCCAGGTACCAGCCAACCTTAATTGCCGCCGTCGTTAATTTTGCTTATCATCACAGGTACCGCCGTCGTTCATTTCTTATTATCCCAGGTACCGCAGTCGTTAATTGCTTATCATCCCGGGTACCGGTCATCCTTAATTATCTATAATCCCAGGTACCGGCCATCCTTAATTGTCTATAATCCCAGGTACCGGCCATCCTTAATTGTCTATAATCCCAGGTACCGGCCATCCTTAATTATCTATAATCCCAGGGACCGGCCATCCTTAATTGTCTATAATCCCAGGTACCGGCCATCCTTAATTGTCTATAATCCCAGGTACCGGACATCCTTAATTGTCTATAATCCCAGGTACCGGCCATCCTTAATTGTCTATAATCCCAGGTACCGGCCATCATTAATTGTCTATAATCCCAGGTACCGGCCATCCTTAATTATCTATAATTCCAGGTACCGGCCATCCTTAATTGTCTATAATTCCAGGTACCGGCCATCCTTAATTGTCTATAATCCCAGGTACCGGCCATCCTTAATTGTCTATAATCCCAGGTACCGGCCATCCCTAATTGTCTATAATCCCAGGTACCGGCCATCCTTAATTGTCTATAATCCCAGGTACCGGCCATCCTTAGTTGTCTATAATCCCAGGTACCGGCCATCCTTAATTGTCTATAATCCCAGGTACCGGCCATCCTTAATTGTCTATAATCCCAGGTACCGGCCATCCTTAATTGTCTATAATCCCAGGTACCGGCCATCCTTAATTGTCTATAATCCCAGGTACCGGCCATCCTTAATTGTCTATAATCCCAGGTACCGGCCATCCTTAATTGTCTATAATCCCAGGTACCGGCCATCCTTAATTGTCTATAATCCCAGGTACCGGCCATCCTTAATTGTCTATAATCCCAGGTACCGGCCATCCTTAATTGTCTATAATCCCAGGTACAGGCCATCCTGATGTGCACTTTTGGCAACGTAAACGTTATTGGAAACTTACAATGTTAATACATATTTATTTAGTTGAATGGGCTCAGAACTAGAGAACCTTTCTTTTAGGCGTTAATGAACTTTCGGCGGAAAAGCACCGAAGGCTGGAGTATTGGAAACGTCCTTCTTGACTGCACAGGGGGAAGCTTCAGCATCCTGCAGATGTTTCTGATTTCATACAACAATGGTGAGTTTAGCTTCTGCCGACGGTTATGAGAAAGTTCTTTCACTTTATGTTCGCGTCCCCTCAGTGATATATTCAATAAAGTAAAAGTAAAGTTACTCATACAGCGATCTTCTGGAAATCCTAATGAAAGTGGTAAATTGCCGAATGAGCAGCTTCTGACTATCTTATTGTGTATTGATTTGCGCACTAAATATTGCTAGTACATTATGTAATAAGCCATGTTTATTCGGTGTAATGATGAAAAAGAACCAACGATTGACTTATTTATTTACATTCGAAAAAAGGTTTTTGTCTTGTTGTAACGCTGCAGTATGCATTTTATTATTGGAAGCAAGTGTATATAAAAGGTGATGACCAAACTGCCTGTACCGTGGTTGTATTTTAGTAACCTCGGTTGTCTTGTGCGGGTTCACAAGTTTCATTCACTCTGTCGTTACAGATGACTGGGGCTCCATATTTGGCGATCCAACAAAGTTTGGCCTTGGCTTCTTCTCAATTTGCTTCGACATTCTCTTCATGATCCAACACTATTGTCTGTATCGTAACAAATCGCCTTATCAAGTCATCAATAATGAAGACACTACTCACGATGCATAGAGCAAACTGCTAAGACTACGTTCACTTTGTTAGTGTTCTTATGAACACCAGGGACTTATTATGGAGTTAACATTATACATATATCGAACATATTCAATTTGAGAAGAAGTGACGGTAAAATTAAGTCACAAAGATTGGTGGTTTGGTACACTTGTAAGTCTGCACATCGATGTACATTTCCAGGAGTTTAGATATAGAACATTCTATATTTGCCAAACCGGACATTATTCATGTATGATGATAACATAAGAGCATTTTTTATACGTTTTTGAGTCTTGAACAACGGATAGATCAGGGATACCCGTAAATCTTAAAAAAGAATGTGTTAAGTATATGAAATGTATTTTATGAGATCCTTTTCTATGCACGTTATGGTATTTTAAGAGGGATTCGGTATGGCTAGACGTGGGTTGGGGTTATCATGGGGGAGTAGCAATGGTAGGGAGAGCGGTGGTGGGCAGCGGGGTCATAACCCTTGGGCAGCAGGAGGGATTAACGGCAGGCGGGCGGACGCTCTCGGGTAGGGGAGGGGAGTCGCTCAGGGTTGGGTGCCAGCCCAACTTCGGGGGAGGGTAGAGCCCACAAATTAATGAGTATAAATGGAGAGATAGAAAGACTGATCGTGTTGCATGGAATATTATTATGGAATAGTAGATAATAGAAGTAAGAAAAGGAACGACATGTGTTAAATTTCCCTACGCGGCCCGACAAAAGAATCGAAAAGTGTTCTCAAAAGAATTTAACAGTACTCAGCGATACGCAAGAGAAATCACACTTCGATTGGATCGCACACATGGAAGTCGTTTGCAGATAATGTACCCCTCTCATGTCGAAAGAAGACAAAACGATACTCAGTTCAGAACACAGGATTTGATTCTTTGTTTTAATAAATGCATACATGATTGCTTTATCAATAAATTAAATGAAAGAAATGCATATGTGCGGACGTCTTCATTTCTTTAGAACTCTTTAAAAAAAAGCCATGGACTAAGTCCTCACATTAAACTTTTATACAGGATAACATCGTGTGCCCTGGAATCACATTTAAAATGAACTTGATTAAAGTATTGAGGTAGCGCTGGACTTTCCTGGGACAACTAACTTAACTACAAACAGAAGTAAAACAACACGATACAAACTGAGTAAAGTATCATAATATATATGCAAGACAAAATTTTTGTGATATTTAAATTAAGGATTGAGAGGTTTTTTTTTATCAAGGACCTATGCCGTGGAATCGTAATCAAAACTGTATGGGATTGATGGCATTGGGATCACGCTGAACTCTCCTGGGACAAGGCTGAGCGTCATAGGTAACTTGACTGCAAGCACTCGGTTTTGGCCCCTGAAATAAAAGACAAAAAACATAAATACCGGCAATATCATGTTTGTAGGTTTGTTACGGGTCTTTATTTGCCGTCCGCCCCTGCTGCACGGTCAGCACATGTTCATCCCTCAAAATCACTACATTCATGTAATATATATATATATATATATATATAGCCACATCAAAGCTCATTAAAAACCATCAATGTACGTACCTTAAAAGTATCACAAATAAGTTTTAGAACGTTTTGTTGAGCAGCTTCCTGAATATCTTTGTTGTGCACGCCGTTCAGAACAATCCAGGGAACGTATGTGTGTGGTGGATTTAACTGGTTCGTCTTCACTGCCATCTGGTGTTGAAGTTGGTTGCCCATATCGCTGTGTACACAGGCGTCCAATGCTTTCTGGTCAACACCAAACTTGGCTGCACACTTCAACAAAGAGAATCAAACATGACAATCAAATTATGCTTTAAGCAGTAGTTGTAAACCGATGCTACTAGGCAAGTTTTCTGTGCACTAACTAATTCCCTGACTGTTATCAACTGCTCTTTACTGGCGTAACCACACTCACGCAGATACATTTAGTAATAATCATTTTTTATACACCAGTACACACTCCCATAGATGTATAGACTCCCACACATACAGTATATAATAATTACACAGGTAATTATCAGCTGTTGTGAAAATCTGTGCCAAGACACAACTAAATTATATTATTTCATCATACAAACTTACAGAGGCATAGCACTTGTCTGGTGTTTCCTTAGACTTCTCAATACAGTCAATAAAAGGAAAGTATTCAGAGATGTTTCTACTCTGATGGATAGCACAGGTCTGCAAAGAAATGTCTATGAGAATTTTCCATACTCGATACATCAGATATATAAATAGGTATTCTGTTAGTTGTAGCCCATTATTTGTTGCCCTTTACATATGATGTAAATTGTTTGCAGTTTCTAATAGAAGACATTTTAAAATCTGCATTTAGAATCATAATACTAATCAAGTACTAGGTAAAGTTTAATTCATTCATGTAACTAATTATCTGTCATAACACACCTGAGAAATGCAACAAAAGAAAGATTGATCACCTCGATTAAATTTCCCATGCATTCCAAAGGTCCATGTTGACATTCAAATGCCCATTTGCTGCCGTTTTTATACTCCTGGAAATATATATACAAACTTATATTCTTACTTATATGCAATTGCACAGACATCATGGCAAATCGTAATTATCGTTTCACAATGAGGCTATGATACCTAATGGGGCAATGATACCATGATATTATTTCCTTTATTATGTTTAACCAAGTTTGTCAGGTTAACAAATAGAGACTTAATGCAAGATGCTAAATAACATGACCAAATTCTACTTGTCCAGTCACTTAGTGGTACTCATACTTACATTAGCATTTCCATATGGCACAAGGGTAATGTTGACAATGCTTGCCACCTTTGTCCAAGCTGGATAGAGTTGACTTTGGATAAAGTACTTGCATTCTCCACAGAGAGACTCATAATACAGACTCAGTTCAACAGGTCTGGCATCAACAAGGTCTTGTTCCCAAATATGTCTCTCACACTCAGTCTGCACCTAAAACAATTGTATTAAGTGTTTTAATTAGCAGAGAAAGTAGTCAAGCTCATTCAAATGATTAGACTGGCTTAAAAATATATATATACTCATTTGCATTTTTGTTACTCAAACAAGTCTAAAAAAAAGATATCAATGTGATTGACTGTGACCTGGACTAATTGAAACCAATACTTATAATGATAATAGCCTAGGTGGCCTGCAGATCCCCAATATACCCCATTCTCCCCCGAAGTCGAAGTAAATTTTTCTCATTTTACAGGTGGTCTGTGCCATGTCATGATCCACGCTATGTGGGAATACCAACACCGCACAGTCATATCAGAATCGTGTAGAATTCAAGTAGAAATTGGAGCAGAAATGCGTTGAAAGAAGTTTTTATGCTTGCGGCCGTGGACATTAATGTGTAAAGATTCTGAAAAGGGTATGTTACTTTCTGTCCAATGCCCTGCAACATGTAAAAAAGCTCAAGATTGCCAGCTACATCATCAATGGCCAGAGCAGATCACAGCTTTACCAGGCCTGTCTCACAGGGGGCCATTAGAGCCAGGCAGCATTTGCAGTCATTGCAGTGTTGCAGTGCATATATTGGTGCATGCAGCTGGCACTGGTTGAATAAATTTGGCCAGCAAAAGCCCTGATATTGGGGCAAGAACAAAAGCCTGAAGTAACCGCTGAGAGCGCCAAAAACTTCTGAAGTTGCTACAAATCGACACAGAGGGCAAATGTGTAATGATATTATGAAAGCCCTTACCTCAATGAATCAGAATAGTGACATCCGAGCAATTTGCCATATTTGGTATCTGAAAAGTATTCACCCACCCCTACCCCCTCCTCTCGGCAGGCGAGATAAGGCTTCTGCAAAGATGCATATTTTGTCAGATAGTTAAAAACTGTGTGCCCATTTACGCGAAAATATGCGCTGTAACACCGCACAGACAGCAAATGCTGCCTGGCTCTAATGGCCCACAGGCTGCCTAGAGGCTAGTCCCGGGAGACCCACTCCGTAACGACAGAACAGAGTGGGTCTCCCTCTCCCGAGGCTACTGTCTTAGGGGCAGGCTAGTTCCATAGATGTAACATAGTCCGCTCCGATATGGGATCCAGTTGCGGAAGCTGTTGGCGGTAGCCACAGCGGCTTGCTGGCAGGACTAAGGGGCAGGCCTGGCAAGGCACAGCGTTATTCTAACGCTGGAGAGATCATAGCCTGAAAATCAGACGTGATACTAAGTGTCGTGTCGATCCTTCAGACTGTCACGACATTAACCAGGTTAACGTCTGATTTTCAGGCTAGAGAGATCACCAGTGACCAGTGATCACAGCTAATATGCCTACCTCGCAAGCAACCGCGATCTCCTTCGAAGAACACCATAGACTTGGAGGAAATCGGCATGGACTTTCTCGAAATTCTCCCTCCGTGACACAGAGGCATACAAGAACCACAACATACAGGCCTACGGCGCCCATGCTTTAATTCATGGGGCTCGAGTTGAAGATGTATTTGTGTACTGGCTTGTTTGCTTTGCGCCGAAAGCAAATGTGTCACATGATGGAAATTGTCACATGACATTTGAGGGAGTGTGCATTTTCTCACCTTCGTCACTTTCCGACCATATACTTCCGGCGCCGAGCTGTCACGAAAAGCGGGTGGCACTGTTCAAGTTCAAGGTCACTCACAGCTCTCACTTGCAACTTCGCTTTCACCTGTTCACCAGTGTTTACTAGTTTACGGCCGAGTAAAGCAGTACAGAGAGATTGGCCCAAGTTGACAAGTTCTGAAGCAAGCAAAAGACGCTATGAACACTGAAGATATACATCAGGAGTTGAAAAAACTGTTGGAACCTGTGGGCTTCGAAGTTGATCCATTTAAGGTTACTATCTAAATATATTTGGCGCAAGTGCCCCCACCCCAGCCTGCCTGGGGGTAGTTCCATCTCCGAAACCTAGTGGCTCCGCAAGCTCCGCCATCAATACTTCTGGATGGTACTTCTTGATGGCGGAGCTTGCGGAGCCACTGGGCTTCAGAGATGGAACTAGCCTGGAGGCACTTGCGCCAATGTCTATGTTAGCCTGAAAATCAGACGTTAATGTTGTGACAGTCTGAAGGATCGACACTATAAAAAAATATATTTTCGATCCTTCAGACCGTCACAACATTACATTACATTTTATGCATCACCTACAGCTTGTCGGGCAGTAACGGATCACAGGCAGTAGCGGATCACTTCGCTGTTCATGTTGAAACGTTTCTATTAAAAGCCACTAAATGTAATAAATTAGAACTTATTTCAAAGATAATTACCCACTCACTTGAAATAAGTCCAAAAACGCGAGGTTTTGCCAATGTTTACATTCATTTTTACCTTAAATGCACTTCCGGTAGCGAGCTCTTTGCTCCGCGAGTTCTCGTGCGAAACAGCAACTTCCATTTCAACAGGCCATTCTTGCCAAAGTTAATACATCTGTACACAACTGAGGTAATTTTTTCATAGCTGTATATATCATGAACCTTCATAAAAATAATCAGATCCCTCCATAAAGCAGGATTGCTGTTGTCATCTAAATTGCGTTAGCTGCTTTCTCAGCAGGAGCGGATCAGTGACGCACGTCTTTGCCGCCAAGCTTTACCGGTCAGCTTGACCGCCAGGTGGCATGGCATGAATCATTGGTCCCATATCAGTAGCGGTAGGCCCCTACGGCTCCGAAATATCAAAATAAGCTATGAATTATTTTACCAAACTATAAACTATGTACCAGATTAAATCGTCGACAACCTGATTCCATATTTTTGAGACAGTCAATGCATTATTATACCTGTTTACGATCAAAACAGGCCGCAAGATGGCGTGATCCGCTACTGCCTAAAGTGATCCGTTACTGCCTAATACGGTACCCTACAACATGGACCATTTTTAGACAGGTTGTTGCCGGAGAATGATCAAGTCCACTACACATGAAAAGAGCCTGCATTTCTGAAAAGAATGTGCCTAAGATGATGCACCAGGCCTCAGAAAACATTCTCAATCACTTCTTAGACAAAAATGATCCGCTACTGCCTGACAAGCTGTATGCAGAACCAAACATATGTAGATTGTATTCCGGGGAGGAATATATAGTAGGATGGCTTGTTATAAATCTTTTATTCTGTGGACGGGTAGTGATGTAGCTTCAGTCTAGCTCACCTTGGGCATGCAAACCTTCTTTAATACATTAATGTGGAGTGTCATCGCATAAAAAAAAAAGTTGAATGGAGGGGTTAGGATACTGGACCCTAATTAATTTACATCAGCAAGATGTAATAAAGTTCAAAGGTCAGAGGGAAGAGACATGTTGGCATTGTCTATTGTTTGACTGGTTACTGAAGTGGGTAAGAGCACATTAGCATTAAACAATTATAAGGCAAAGTGGGCTAATCTCGATCCTTGGGTAACCTCGACCCCCATGTGCTATTTTTATTTATGATGTCACCAATCCATATTTTTTCGCCGATTTGATTTTTCGATAACAATCTTAGGGATGCCCCTGGTAACTAGACACAGAGATGCTGCATTAAAGATATGTTATTTTTTATCCAATTTGAATTAAATAAGTCCTGCAACCCTACATTAACACAGGCTTTTGCAGCTTATCTCAAAAGTTGCGATACATGAGTTTCAAAAGCAAGCAATATGCCTGATTAACACTGAGTATGATAACTTATTAAATGAAAAAGAATGACAGCAGATGATGTTTACAACAGGTGTGACATCATGACAGTTCTTCCCCAGATCGACCTTGACCTTGGGAGAGATCAAGGTTACCCCACCTTATTCACGACCGTGGTCTAACCTTGATCCCCTCTTTAATTTAACGTCATTTTCGAACAATATGTTTTAAAAATATATCATGTTTTAGTAGTTGATAGCAGCAATTACATGCAACAATAACTGTCCGGCCCTGCTTCCGCATATTCTGACGTTTACTAATATTTAAATGTGTTGTAACAGGAAGGAGTTATTTTGGCTTTGTAACGCAGCTGTTCCAAATGGCATTCCCTCAAAGTATGTTATATTTGCGTTATGACTACCCATGTAATAAGGCTGATAAATATAGTTTCAAGGGGTTGCTTTATCTATCGTTGGGCATAAGAGGCGCAGTTATGTGGATTAATATTATTGCTTTCACACACTAATAATCACGATGTGCAGGTTTAAATCACCCACCTATCCCAGGGGGTCGAGGTTAGAATACAGGGATCGAGGTTCGACCACACTGCCTTTCAGAAAATGAGCATTCCCCACAATCTGCCTAGATTTTTGTTTTTTCTATGAAATCATATTATTTGAATACCACTGGACACTGTTTGAACAAAAAGTAAGTTCATTTCACATTATTAAAAAAATAGACATGTTTTTGTCTTAAGGGGTCGAGATTAACCCACTTTGCCTTACTCTTAGTGAGTAATGCTGTTGATAGAATCTGCAATTCATTATTTGTAATTTTGTTCTATTTTAGATTGGTTGGTACAATGATAAGGTGCTACCTGTATTCAAGCTGGATTACTCCCCAGACACCCTTGCTTTCAATGTCATCAGTACACCAACTATGTTTGACAAGGCATTTAAGCCATATGTCTGTCGTCAAGAGTGCACTGGAGTAGCAGATCCTATTGACCAGTGCATGAAGCATTACTTTGCAAAGGCTAAAGAGGTTTGTTGATAACCGATCTGACTTGTGTATTCAAGTATGAATTATATACAGACTGCCAGCTATATACCATTGTGCTCTGGTTATGATGTGATTAGAGATCAATTTCGGCCTCTTAGGCCAGATCTTGTCATATTCTAGACAATTGTAAATTTAATTAACTTAGTGTAAAACTGCATGTCTTATTTTGGAACATTGTGCTAATGTGTATTTTTTTTTACAAACATTGTTGAATCAAGAAGATACAGATATTCTGACACTATTGCATCACTATGCATCACTGACTATGTATTACTATATAGCTATTCGCAGACAAAACGCTGGAGTGTATTCACGACTTTGAGTTGAACCACAACCGCCGGCCTAAAATCCTCGTACAGACCACTGGTCATGTCTGTGGAGCTTCTCGTTACTACCAGAGACAAGATGTCAAGGACGACCCCTGGGGACCTAACAAGGTACGTGTGAAGACCCTTTGGTTTTCTTATGTGGTAAGCGTATTCTGTCAACGGTAGTCAAAGAATAGTTTAAACTTAGTTCTTTGGTTATTCAAATTGTCAGATATCCCTTAGGTTTTTACGTCTGTACTGGGTTATAAAATATTTACATACACCCGAACTACTATCTGTGGAATTCATATTTAGCGTCTCCTGTGTGGTACATGTAATTCGCTACCAGGCGTGGGTGTTGCATGCAATAATTAACCACCAGACATCGAGCTCAGTTGATCATAGATATAGCACTAGATAAAACATGGAAAACGGTATCTTTCGCTATCCAGTGCGTCCAATCATGACTGATGGCGCTTATGTGCGCCACGTGGCTTCGGCTGACGTCCGACGGCAATCGATAAATCTTCCTGGGATCAAAGCACTTTGGGTTCACATTATTCGTACGTCAGAAAATTTGCCGTATTAATAGTCTGTCAAGTTATTTGTACGTGATTAATTAATCATCTCTATTCTTTTGGAGCCGAGTTCCGTATGAACAATCTGCCGTGTTATTGGTACGTGAGGAATTAATCATCTCTATCTATATGGAGCGGAGTGCCGTATGAATAGTCTGCCGAGTTATTCGTACGTCCGAAAATTTGAGCCGAGTGCCGTATGAATAGTCTGCCGAGTTATTCGTACGTCCGAAAATTTTAGCCGAGTGCCGTATGAATAGTCTGCCGAGTTATTCGTACGTCAGAAAATTTTAGCCGAGTGCCGTATGAATAGTCTGCCGAGTTATTCGTACGTCAAAAAATTTGAGCCGAGTGCCGTATGAATAGTCTGCCGAGTTATTCGTACGTCAGAAAATTTGAGCCCGAGTGCCGTATGAATAGTCTGCCGGGTTATTGGTACGTAAGGAATTAATCATCTCTATTCTTTTGCAGCCGAGTGCCGTATGAATAGCCCGCCGTGTTTATTTTTGTACGTCACATGAGGGCTCAGTCAGCCGGGTCGACGGGGAGTGGGGTGGGGGCTCACATGACTGGGCCCTGATTGGCTTGTTTGGTAGGGAACCGCAGTTGGGGGTGGAGTAGCGATCACGTGATCGGTGCCGTACGAATAGCAAACCAGCTTATTGGTACGGGCTCGTACGAAAAGCCACGGCCTATATATATACGTCTGTACTGGGTTATATATATATATATACAGGCGCTTTAAGGAAAGGAGTCCATGAACAGAGTTAACATACTCAGCCTGTTTTTTATATGATCTTTCAGAAAATCTTTGGTGTAAGTGTGCACCCCATCTACGGAGGTTGGTTTGCCCTGCGCGGGGTCATTATCTTCACAACGCTGGAGGCTCCGGATCTGACTCGGCGGGATCCCCCGGACGTCGTGGCCAGCGAGTCGGACCGCCAGGAGCTCCTGACACGCTTCAACACCAACTGGCAGGACTGGACATTCCGGGACATCATCCCCGTGGCGGAAAAATACTCCGAAGAACAGAAGAAATACTACGCCACCCTTCCAAAAGACAGATTCGAACTGCTGAGTGAAATCACTACCCATCCATCGTTAAGTGCTTCGACGTGATAGATAGTTATCTGTGTATGTTTTGTGCCGTGGGAATTATGTGATCTTGTACATTTCGCGTCGTCTGCCAATTTTTTCAGTGATATTTATGAAAAGGGCATATATGTGATGTAATGTCTTCCAAAGTGACTGTCAAGATGTAAGATAAGATGTAGTTTTACTTAACGTCGGTATAGTCAACAATAAACATTAGCACATTGTGCTATTGACCGACGATGATAAAATGACATGAGCTGAGAAGATAAATCTACATATGATAATGAAAATATTACAACTATTTAACCATTCCATCTTCTCTTTAAACCTTACCCATGAGCTATGTTGCACATTGTGCACGAATTACAGTGACACAAGGACACATCCGAGTTTGACAGAATTTCAGCAGATTTTACTAACTTTGGTTCCTTGTCGACTCCATACCTTGATACTTCACTGAATTTTGGCCATAAGCTGATGTCTTAACACATAGATTTGGTCCATTTTTCAACACGTAATTGCTTTCCTTAAATTATGCTTATCCTGAAGGCAACAGGCCCCAGTCTACTTGTATCTTCGCGTAGCCACCAGCCTTCGACCCGTCAAAGTCTTTAAGTGCGGTGTATATTTCGTGGCTACTTACTGCCAGCAAGTTAAAACCTTCCGCCGTGTCTTGGTTGCCTTCCTTTTTAGCCATATCGGATATATGGTCTTTGTGATAAATTATGGTTTCGCCTATTGGTTGATTATCTGGTATGTCGTCTTGTTTTGGGCAACGGCTTTGATGTCATGCCCCTGTTTCAGAATAACGTTTCCACTTCTGTTGTGTTTGTAAGGTCGATTGTATTCACTTTGTGTTGGCATTCTGGTTACCTTTGAGTTTATAATAAAATTACCAAAAGAAAATGAGTGGATTACTTGGCAAAACAATGACGGCTACGATCTCATTTGAGTTGGACTTATGCGCTTTTTGTGCGCCCTTCCCTGCACTGTGATAAGACATTAAGACGTGTAATCAACTTGTATCTCTGATATGTGCAAGCTCCAAGTCACACACCCATCATATCGCGTCGCCGGCATTAAGTGAACTCGCCAGGGCAAAATCGAGCAGCGACCTCTTTCAGCAAGATGATCATTCATTATGCTGGAAGAGTTTAGTGTGCTCTGCTGTCTCGGTATATCCCTCTCCAAGAGTGAATCTCTTGGGTTGGGTCCTGCATAAGGACTCCCTAGCGATACACCCTTCCAGAGATAAGGCTCTTTTCCATGTATACCGATCCAGATTGAGCAACCACGGTCCGGGGTTATTGCCGGATCATCTATGTTAAAAAGTAGCGTAATACATTAATAAAAAACAAAATTAACTATTTATTGCCATGGAATTACAATCGAGTTGTCAGAAACCTCAGTTAATTTAAAATTACACACCGAAGTGATCGTTGCAACGGGCGCACCAGAATAAATTCTGTTCAATGTTTAGCAAGCGCCGATCAATAGGTTTGATTTGACAAAGAAGCTTCCGATATGACATACATGACAAACGATACGATATTCAATATGCTATGTTATCCATAATACGCGATACATATCTCAGATATACGAGCGAGTAATTGGCGACGATAAATACATCTCCTAAAGACAATCAGGGCTGCAAATAAATTCATTCATTATATAGCAGTTTTAGTCTTGCCAGACTTCCTTTAAGGTAAAACACTTTTAACGTCCTTTTACCCTGTTCGGATCATACAGCAATTCGGATACACTCGTGTGGGCAATATATGGTCCTGTTGATGATCATGAATGTTTGAAACAGAAAAGAGGACAGCATTCACAAAAATGTAGACTCTAAATCATAAGGTTGTCGGATCAGTTATACTCAGCACTCTTCTTGTGTCACCAAAAACCGTTGGTACAATGATGAAACAGCTCTAACACCACTTCTGAATGTACCTGAAACCTATTCAGCACTGGTTATGCGAAAGGGTGAGACGAGCTTTTGAGCTGGATTTACACTGCTGTCGCTGAGCCTTTGGGAATTCGTAATGATATTATGTCGTTTAACCATTTAATACCTGTACCATATGTCGCCCTAGGACAACTGAACGCGCGGCGACAAATTGGTTCGTTTTCCCAGGGACCGCAATAGATCTCTGATCAAACTACCTATGTACAGACATTTTACATAACACGGGGATAGTATCTAACACGGACGCCGACGTCACGAGGTACAAGGATGCGGGGATCCAGCGGGCTGGGCATCCAGGGGGATTCTGGGTCGATTCTGGGTGCAGTCGCACTCTTCCCTGGTGGATCGCTCTGGATCCGCTTGTTGCTGGCAGCGCGGACAACAGGCCGTCAGCTCGGCGGACACACACTGGTCACAGGATAGGACCAGCTGGTGGCAGTGCGCACTACTGCACGGGCGCGGTCGGTCCCACGGCCCTCCGCAGTAACGACAGTCTGCAAACAGGCCCTTCACAATATACATCTCTGCATATGTAATACATATATTATATTTATACCATAATAGCAGCATGTTACACTAATACAATACAAAACCACTATCGTATAATTGCAGCCTAATATAGAACCAGCAGTGAAGTGCACCATCGGATTACTAGCAGCCTAAGTGTTAACACGTTTTTCTACAGGTTGCAAAATCCGAAAACACCCTTTTTGGGTTAACCATGTTAATAAAAAATTCGGTCGAAGTTATTCTAGATGTAGGATCTGGGTGACTGCTAGGGTGTCTTCATCTGACTTATAGCACATTTATGTCCTTAAATACGTTAACGAGTTCATCTAACTGTGGTGCATATGTCGTCGTTAATCCGAACAGTCTTCACGAATGCTGACATTGCCACGAATTAAGTACCAATAGGTCAGAAGAACCAATAAACAGGCGTACTTACTTGAAACTACATCTGAATTGGCTTGGATGAAATAGCGATCGTCAAAGACGAACAACTTGCCACGGAAATATCCCTCGGGATACTTTTCTATGTACTTGTGAATCCCTCCTTGGAGCTGGTACACATCATCGGTGATACCCTGATCAGAACACAGCAAGATATATATATTATATATGTATTTTACCATATGCGTTGAAGCACGCACCTTGCGCGTTAACACTCACCGGACAGAACTGCCTTACTTCCATTACCATGCCGTTACCCAGGATTTTATTGAATCGGTTCCTCTGAGCATCAAAAAGTGTTGTGAATGAATGGTTATTCTTGTATCCACAATCTATGATGATCTATGAAAGAATGTACTCAGGACTAATGCAAATAAAGAAGCAAAAAAAGCACCGGACAGTCACGACATACTTCTTGATATACACATATGGCGTTACATTTAACTACTTCAGATTTGCATACCACAATGTAACAATTGGTGTGCATACATACCTGCGTACGGAGGTAAGCCGACCCTCTCTCACAGCGGATGCCACCCGTACAATACATGAAGACCTTCTTCTTATTAAAGAGCTCCCGGTTCTTGTCGACATACTCAGGCCAGTAACTGAACTTTCTAATGTTTGGGCACAACGCTCCTTTAAAGTGTCCCTGCAAAGAATAATGTCACAAACGTCAACTGACAGAGCTACCGGTATAATACAAATGCTTCCAAAAGGAAATAACTATCCTCTATAACGTTTACAATAAACGGTTGCATAGAGTAGTGAAAAAACGGATTTCCGGAATATTATGGGTAGGTTTATGCCTATGGAATAACTTGCATGATACTGTAATATAAAATAGAACATTATCAGCAAACTCACTATTTGACTTTCATAGTAGTTCCTACAGTCCACAAACACTGCATCATCCGCGGCGTTCTCATCCCCAAGGTACGTTTTCACTGCCTCGTGAAACTCATCGACAGACAGATGGCAACCTGTATAGATCAAATGACAGTTAACTTTTATCTCCAAGTATAGCTTAACTCCATAGTGCTGGTAATGGCTAACATTCGGCTGTGGCAAATCTCATTTCATAGGAGGTGTCGCACCATCGTCAATAAATACACAGGTATAACATATATACAGCTTAATTTAAGCTGAAGTCTATATAAAATGTCATTTAATCAGGTGCCATGTACTAGATATATACATTGCACGTCTTCTTCTAGAAACCAAATTTATGCATTCTGTACAATAGGTGTTAACATGAGCAAATATAAGTTATTGCTTTTTCGACTGATATACGGTTTCTTCATCTTAGTCATATATACCGACTAGTATCCAGAGAAACTATACATTCCAGATGGCATAACACATTTGCCAAGGAAATGTCAGATTTCGTATGCGTCATTACAAGACCCACATATTGTCTATTTATCATTACATTGCATAATTTACTGATATACCCAGCAAAAGTTACTCCGAAATAGGTCATGAAATCAGGTCATCTGATCTTGGATGCATTGGTAAAGTGTACAATTATTGTCTTTCATTGCTCTTCGGCTTGCAATACACTACGGGCTTTGCAATACATGTACATAAACCATTTACGGGGAAACGTTCCTACCGGTACTCTTGAAGGACACCTTGTTCGGCATGATCCCCATTGGAACAATTTCTTGGTACACACCCACTTTAAGGCCATCTGGGAACACTGAAGCATCTCCGCTGCTTACCTGGAAATTCATACGAAAAATAGACGTCAGCAAATGTGACTGGTTACTTGATAATGTCATATCTGCGTAACAAAACTTATACATGCCGTTAATATCATACTACCGGTATATGCGGATTTGCGGAGAAGGAATTTATCAAAACATATTAGTGACAGTAATGTGAGTATCAACATGGATATTGTTTGCACAACTCAATAGTAAATCTGAAAGTGTCTATGGGATATTAGTAAATACCTTTAGAGTTTTAGCAGCATAGAAACGAAATGAGATATTGTCTGATAGTTAGGGGACAAACAACACTGTGTTGACATCCATTAGATGTTATGTGTCGGAGGTCTTACTTTTGTCCAGGTATTTATGAGATGTTTGAACAAATAAAGATATATACCAGTAAAAATATCCAAATATATAAGTATGATTTCTTTGCAGAAAAAGTTAGTTCGGATTAGCTCTGAATGAACTAACCTTGAAATCCTCGTTGCTCATATCTGAAAATAATGGGTGATTCAACACACTGGAGATGTATGCAGCAGTTGATTGTAATGTCCCCGCCACAGTACCATTTATCCCTTCCGTTGCAATGCGTATCTGAAAACATAAATAACACCCAGTAAACTGCAGTGAATCAGTTTTGTCCAGAAAGAAATAACATATGATAAATACATATACCAAAACCCTAGGCTAAATTAAACTCACTACAATGTTCTTTATGTTATTATTTCCAATAAAACTTTACCACTGTTTTTCTCTTGCAACTGTATCACTTATTGGCCTTTGAAAATATATTACAATGCCAATGTCAATATGAAAACTCCCCCTGCATAATTTCTGTTGTAGATTTGAAGGTGTATCACATACTTTATTCCCCATTATTCACATAGTTTCTTTCTTTGCAAAAATCTTTGTTGATGATTTTGCCATTGCAAAAAAACAGGACAAAGATCACAAAAAAAACAAATACATGTAAGAATCTAGTGCCTTACCTTGCCTGCAAGGTTGAGGCGTTGACAGAGTGTAAACTGCCACTGCTTCACATGTTCAGTATTCTTGATATCCCTTGGCGTGGACAAATGAAAGGAATGTGTTATTTCATTTCAGAATAGTACAGTTATCTGGTTATGGGTACTGGAAAGTAAGACATCTTGATATCAATTTGACACTATTTCTTACAAGATATATCTTGGACTATATCACAAGAGCAAAATTTCATGGCCTTAGCATGTGGATGCATGTAAATGAAATACTGCATGAGATAGTGTTTGAGAAAGATAATGGATACCAGTACATACATGTACTTGTAAAACAGCAACACATGTCCTCCCTCATGAGTAGGTGTAGAAGCTTCTTCACTTCCAGGTAACCATGAAAATCTGTCTTCAACATGGAATTCCTTTGGCAATTCCGTCTCTGAGTCGTTTTCATCAACATCTTCATTGTTTGTTTTTTTACATCTGAGCACACTCCAGTGGGCATCAAGGCTACCATTCTGTAGGATGTCTTCAGCTTCTGTCTGAACTTCTGACCCATGTTGTTTTGAAACATGCTTATGAAATTCCCTTTGTTGAGAAAAGTGAATACCACAGCATTCCCACTGACTTCCAGTATCAGATATTTGCCTATCTTTCGAAAACTTTGAAAATGCCTGCAATAAAATAGAGATAAGATAGTTAACACAATGGTACAAATATAAAGAGAATACATCTGTACACAACAGAAGTAATTTGAATGAAAAGAGCCTGCATTTCTGAAAAGAATGAGCCTAAGTTGATGCGCCAGATCTTAGGAAACATTTTCAATCAAGCCTTAGACAAAAGTGATCCATTACTGCCTGACTTTATATAAGCTGTATATTTAATTTTAATCCTTTATGAAAATGTTATAAAATTAGATAAATTCACTTGAGATCACAGATGCAGTAAATCAACTGATACAGAAGGAAGGGGGTGGGGGTGGAGAGGTGCACATAGGCCAGCTATGCATTCACCAATGGCAGATCCAGGAATTTGTGAAAGGTGGGAGGGGGGGGGGGGGGGGAGGAGGTGCCAGACCCTGTATGACTGGGTGCGCGCTAGCCGTTCGCCACATCGCCAATGGCGAAAGGAAAATGTATGTGGCGCAAGATTGGCCCATGCATGTCGCCACAGCGGCGAAAAAAATGGCCTGGTTTTTGATCAATGATAAAAATGCGATCTCGCAAAACGAATTGTCCGCAGTAATGTGGCTGTCATGAGAACAAAGAAAGCCCAAGGCTGAACACATTTCCAATATGACGTATTTCACTTGTACTTATTTGTTAATTTCTGAATGATTAATTGTGGGTTATGTCTGTTTCCACGCGGAATGAACTTGGCGCTCGCGTTGTCTAAGCAAACGGTGACAACATGATCCGTTGACATCCAGTAATGCCTGAGATAGCGCGCTGCCAGATGCTTATAAGCCCTGAGTGGTGAGGAAATTTTTTTATAAAAAAGATACCCATCAGACCTGACATATTCATGAAGTTAAGCCACAGAACTGAATCAAATTTGTATCACTAAGAAATTCTGGTGTACTTCTATCAGCACACAACAGTGTCTATAGCGCAAGTTTGCTGGTAAAAGACAATCCAAGAGGACTCGCATAGAAATGTGGCAGAGAAGGCCGGGTCAATAGCAAACAGATTGATGCCGCTTCAAAGCGGAACTCGCCCAAACCTAGTAATGAATTAAATGCCCACGTGGGTTTGGAGAGAGATTGGCATTCATAGCTAAAAGCGCCATATGAGTGCTCCCCACCATTTAGACTACCCCTTCTTAGCGTCAACAGTCCTCAGCCGAGCTGGAGACAAGAGTGAAATAGACTAGAATTGTATACAGAAAGGGCCCAGGATTCAGGTGGAAAGAAGATTCTGATTGCGATTTTCCTTGCATATCCCCGTGATTTCTGGGTCCGGGGACCTCAACTTTTAACTTCAACTTCTTCAATCATCTGAGACCTTAATTGCTCAATCATCGGACTTGCAAAGAGGCGGAGGTTGATTATGTTCGCAAAATTGACAACCGGTGGGACTAGGGGCCCGCTACTCTACTTTACAGTCCTTGGCATGCCCTTATTGGACATCCACTTGAGGTGGGGGAGGGGTGAGCGGAGGTCCCCCCCACCACCCAAAAGGGGCTTTGGTATCATTGGGCAAGTGCCTTTCAAAGTCCTGTATAAGTGGAGGAGGGGGGGGGGGGAGAACGCCTAATACAATGTCGGGTTTCCGAAATTTGCTCAGGAGGGATATTTTTTTCCCCCAATTGACCAGTTCTATGTCGCTGCTGACAGATGGCTAAGTGGCACTATGGATGCAAAATTTTCGGAAGGAGTCCCCCCCCCTCCCCATCGCAAGTTTTAAAACATCAGGTCAATGTTTTTTGTCAGAAATGTATGCTATCTCAGGCATTACGCTCCTAGAGACCCCACAATGGCATAATAGCCCCCCTCCGGGCATTCATCACTTCACTCGTCCACGTGGTATTGTATATCCTTAAAGGATCCCATGATGCATTCCGCAAGAAAGTGTTATTTGGCTTATGAACACAATGTTTTTGGAAGGGGAAAATGCAACATATATGTGGCTAATGAGAGCTGTATGTGGCTAAAGAAAATTAAGGTGTTTAGCCACAGTGGCTAATTGAAATGACTTGTTAGAGCACACCCAGTATGAGAATATTTTTTCCATAAAAAATTAAATTTTTCCTCAAAAATCCGACTTTAACAGTGCTTGGCTCATTCCTGAAAGGGGGGGGGGTGCTTACTGCTCACTGATCCGCCACCATCAGGCATCTGTGCCTGGCTGTAGTGTACTTTAAAAGTAAAATGCCTACAAATTATCAATAAGGTGCTATAACTTTTTTATTTAATAATATTTTTTCACCAGATCTTCTTTATTAAGTTTCTGATGCACTCTAGTTTCTAGATATCCACATTTGAATTTTTTACCTGGAAAGGCTAACAAATAGGCTATGGTATAGCCTATAGGCCTATTATCGCTCACAAAATGTCACAAATTAACTTACCAGTCTTTTTGCGTATTTCAGAACTTGCTTTTTCACATCACGAGGAGGTTCAGTAAGATCTTGCGTAACATCTGACATGGTATCTTATATTTGACACTCCACAATATGTTAAATGAGAAAGAAATAACCCCGCAAGACAGCCGTTAGCTGACCAAGACAAGATTTCAGCGCATAAATTGTCCCCGAAGCAACGTTAATGGCAAACTGTATCAGCGCGACATACCGCCTTGCAGCGTGGGCCTAGATACCAGGCGGAAAGGGGGGGGGGGGGGCACTCCATTAGTACCGTGGTGGTGGTGTGCCGCCCAGGCCATGGAGAGCGAGAGAATAGTGCGAGACAGGGGCGGATCTAGGGGGCGGGGGGGGGGGGGGGGAAAGGGGTTGCAACTGAAACTGAGGCATACACTGTTAAAGTCGGGTTATCCAAGTCTCCCCCCCCCCCGGTCAGTCTTCAGAGAGCAACACCCCCTTTGGGAACCTAAACATAGACTGTTAAAGTCGGCTTCTCCGAGCACGCCACCCATTCCCCCCCCCCCCGCCCGAGAGCACACCCCCCGGTCGAAAGTTTTTAAGAGAAACCCCCCGCTCTTGGCAAATTCCTAGCTCCGCCCCTGCGAGATTTTGTAGTCCTTGAGAGAAACAATTTTGGTTGAAAAAGGCATCAGAAATAAATATAGATCTACTGACAGTCATGGCGATGTATATATACGGAGGTTAATTAATTGAACACTTTCGATATCAGATGGAGTATATAGTCAAGAGCTGCAATTTTGATAAAACTTCAGTCTCAGATGGGCTCATCGATAGAAAAAAACAAAAAAAAAACATAAAATAAAAACAAATAAAAAACGACATTAGTTTATTTTGGGCTGGAATTTAAGCAAGAATCATTTTTGTGGCTGTTTGATCCATGCATCACCCCGAGCCACTGGAATACAGACGCTCGATACACGTCTAGCTCTCAGGGTCACTGGAATACGGATGCTGGATACTGGCCCAATCCGGATCACTGGAATACGGAAGCTGGATCCATGCAGGTCCACTCCGGGTCACTGGAATACGGATGTTGGATCCAGGCCCACTCCTGGTCACAGGAATACGGATGCTGGATCCAGGCCCAGTCCGGGTCACTGGAATACGGATGTTGGATCCAGGCCCATTCCGGGTCACTGGAATACGGATGCTGGTTCCAGGCCCCACTCCGGGTCACTGGAATACGGATGTTGGATCCAGGCCCCACTCCGGGTCACTGGAATACGGATGCTGGTTCCAGACCCACTCCGGGTCACAACAATGCGTATGGTGGATTTATGCCTAGTCCATGTTGATTGGAATACGGATGCTGGATCCAGGCCCACTCCGAGTCACTTAAATGAGTATGCTGGATCCAGGCCCACTCTGGTTCACTGGAATACGGATGCTGGATCCAGGCCCACTCTGGGTCACTGGAATACGGATGCTGGATCTAGGCCCACTCTGGGTCACTGGAATACGGATGCTGGATCCAGGCCCACTCTGGGTCACTGGAATACGGATGTTGGATCCAGGCCCACTCTGGGTCACTGGAATACGGATGCTGGATCCAGGCCCACTACGGGTCACTGAAATGAGCATGCTGGATCTAGGCTCACTCCATGTTTCTTCGAATACACATGCTGGATCCAGGCCCACTGGGGAACACCGGAATACGGATGCTGGATCCAGGTCCACTCCGCGTCACTGGAATACGGGTGTTGGATCCAGGCCCACTCCGGGTCATTGGAATACGGATGCTGGTTACAGGCCCAGCCTGAGTCACAACAATGCGGATGCTGGATCTATGCCAAATCCTTGTTTATTGGATTACGGATGCTGGTTCTAGGCCCACTCCGGGTCACTGAAATACGGATGCTGGATCCAGGCCTACTCCGGGTCACTGGAATACGGATGCAGGATCCAGGCCCACTCCGGGTCACTGGAATACGGATGCTGGATCCAGGCCTACTCCGGGTCACTGGAATATGGATGCCGGTTTGAGGCCCACTCCGGGTCACAACAATGCGGATGCTGGATCTAGGCCAACTCCATGTGGATTGGAATAGGAATACCAGATCCAGGCCCACTCCGAGTCATTCCAGTGGAATACGGATGCTGGATCCAGGCCCACTCCGAGTCATTCAAGTGGAATACGGATGCTGGATCCAGGCCCACTCCGAGTCATTCAAGCGGAATACGGATGCTGGATCCAGGCCCACTCCGGGTCACTGCAATACGGGTACTGGATCCAGGCCCACTCTGAGTCACTGGAACACGGATGCTGGATCCTAGCCCACTCCGGGTCACTGGAATACGGATGCTAGATCCAGAGCCACTCCGAGTTACTGGAATGCGGATGCTGGATCCAGGCCCATTTTGGGTTACAACAATGCGGATGCTGGATCAAGGGCCACTCCATGTTGATTGAAATACGGATGCTGGATCCAGGCCCACTCCAAGACACTGGAATGCGGATACTGGATCCAGGACAAATCCGGGTCACTGGAATACAGGGCGCATTTCTTTGTTTACCCGAGTGTATCCCTACGGTGGACCGAATACGCACATTACGCATCGGTTCACCGCCCGACGGCATGGGTGCGCGCGCATGCATTCGGTATGCCGATGTGCCCCGTTCTAAACAACACGGGGCATTCGGGAGAAGATGGCGGCTGATTGAAAGGTGATGAGAGTAGGTTGGTTCCAGTGCCTTAATGTGCACCGGATGTGAACGGTGTGTGCATTTCATTGGAATAGGCATATCCCTATCGGCATACTCGGAAGTTCCTTGTCACGTGTTGCGGGCCCGGGGCGGGATACCGAACCTGGCCCAAAGAAATGCGCCCACGGATGCTGGATCCAGGCCCACTCCGGGTTGACAGGGAATTTGGGGTTGAATGTCGGATGTCGATTTTTCATATATTCCTGTGTCGCCCTTTGCATCTTCGAGACCCCTATTGGCATAGACAGATCCAGGCTGACAATCATTCACTGACGTCACTGTTGCTTTTATCCAATCATGTGGTTGAAAAATGTCTTCAACGTTATGTCGGACAAACAAGTCGGACAAACAAAGCAGCATGTCACTTTCTTGTCAGTTTCAGATATGAGTACTTCTCACCAGACATGGGGTAATCATAATCAGTAATCGTAATCGATTGTAATCGATTACATTGGTTTTTAAGGCAATGTAATCGTAATCGTAATCGATTACATTGCTAATGTAATCGTAATGATTACTTTTGATGATTACTTTGCTATGTTCACTCGGGCTGTTTGATCTCCACTTGATCGTCATACTTTCCATGTCGCCTGTATCATATACGGAAACTCGCCACTGCAGTCTTACTGTAGAGATCCGACCCCCCTCGAAACCACCCTGGCCCTTCCTGCCCCACCCGACAAATAAACAGACATAACCAATTAAGCTGGCTGGGGGTGCCACATTCTAATCCCCTCATTATCTTGTTTGCATTTGATAGCTAGAAATAGTCCAGAGCGACTTAGGGGTCTATCTGTTGGGAGCAGGTAGGTGGGTGAGGCTGCGATGGGTAAGTAGGTAGGTGGGGGCTGTGATGGGTAGGTAGGTAGGTGGGGGCTGTGATGGGAGGGTGGTAGATGCTTGTGTTATTGTTTTCTATATATATTGATTGGAAGAGGTGTTGTTATCAAACGAACTCGATTCGGTCAGGATTGGTGCAAGGCGATGTATGGTGTGGTGGCTGGACTAGATTCCCTTGTGTCATATAGCGGTGTGGCTTCCGTTAGTTCCATGGTATTTAACATAGAGGTAATAAGTTTTTACGCGGGACACCTGCCTCTCCGGCGAGAATCCTAAAGTTCTAAAGTTTAAATGAATCCAGCAAGATAGAGGCGCGATTATCCGTCAGTGTTGTGTTTTTTATTTCAATTACGCCGAAAAACAGTCCATGTAATCACGATTGTAATCATGATTACATTGAATGTAATCGTAATCGATTACTTTCATATTTCCTGTAATCGTAATCGTAATCATGAAATTCCCAAGTAATCGTAATCGTAATCGATTACATTTACAATTTAATCAACCCATGCCTGCTTCTCACTTGTACCTGATTCATCATCATCATTCTATGATTGTCAATTTTATACTAACGATTAAGGCAAATGGACTCAAGCATAGGGGCTTAGTGTCCCACTGTGTATATCGGTCTATTCGAACGCAGACCGGCCCGCTATCCCTGATCTCCAACTGGTGCCCCAGCTCTCGCTCCCATCGAGTCCAAAGAAATGTCCATTTCCAACTCCATTTCATGATTCCTTCGGTGCTGCCGTATCTCGTCCGTACGACTCAGTTAGGGGCGCTGTCCGTTTAAAATGTATATGCAGGACATAGGAGTGAAGCACTCGCAAAGTGAGCTGACTCAAGCCTAATGCGGCCTGTGGATCAGACTTTGTGGCTTTATTTGGGTGACGTACCTGGCGATTGACGGTATATGGCTCATTTCGTGGGCGAGATCACTGGCCTATCCTGTTCACGTACGTAGTTTAGCCGGCAACGGGGGCTCAGTCGACAGAAATCGCCCATCCTGTACATGGTAACTTTACCCAACTTGGCCCCGTGGTCGGCTAAACTGCTTTCGTAAAATCTGCCACAGCACAGGTGCACCACCATGTTCACTCATCATCGCAGGGGATAAGACTTTCGCATCCTCTTGGAGAAAGACTACAGCCCTGCTATACGTTACCACAGGTATACGTTATCAATAAACTGACTTGTCATGATACGCAAAGTTAAGGGCCATGGACGAATACATGTCGCACGTATGTGAGAACCCAAAACGTCCGACTGCCCAAAACGTCCTATATAACTAACAACAAACGAAGTTACATTTGACGTTTCAATCATTCACAATCTGGCGATATGAAACCGCGATACGCTCGTTTTGTATCTCTTAGATAGCAATGTCCTATATACGAACAACACCCAGGAAAATCTCGAAGAGGGTGGGGGGTGGAGCGGGGGGGGGGGGGGCGCGGGATAACAAGGCACGGAAAAATAGGCGTTAGGCATAGGCATAGGCAGTATTCTCTTAATTGGTATCTTTGCCCTTTATGGAACTTGTCACAACTTCCGGCCGTAGATCTATCAATTAAAACAGTATTTATGCGAGGTCGGGACCACCTTAAGGACATGGACAAAGTCTGGTCATGGTTCTTGTGATATATTTATTCGTTGATGCTCGAGTTGTATCTAACTGTGCATTATGTTGTAGGTATCAAAGTCCTGATCCTGGCCCGTTTTGGGCAGTCCGACGTTTTGGGCTCTCACACACGTACACTAACCTAATCTCGACCATATCTGGAATTATCAGGATCAATATTCATTATACAATATGCACAATGCATAATGCAATATTAAAAAGGTGTCTAAGGGCAGTATGTATGTTGTATAATGTAAGGTGAATATTGTAAAATGCAGTATATATACATTCTACACTGCAACATTCACGCAGGAATATGATGCGCGTCCCAATGCACACTGGGTTATTTTGCGCTATTCACTACCCGCCTTATGCAACTCAGTAATATACTTCGTTCGTTTGACATTGTGAGAGCCCAAAATATCATTCCGTATCATTTACCAGGTGATATCTACAACCTATTACATGTATTTCAAATGTATGAAGAACTAAATGCCAATCTACAAAGACACCAATGTATAATTCATATCTTAGCAAGGGAGTTCGGTCCAGGCAATAACGTGGCTGTCCATATTATCTCTGTCCAAAGAGAGCTGAGGGGCGGTAACGGGAGCTTGGCCGGGGCAATAACGTGGCTGTCCATATTATCTCTCTCCACAGGAAGCTGAGGGACGGTAAGGGGAGCTTGGCCCGGGCAATAAAGTGGCTGTCCATATTATCTGTGTCCATACAGAGCTGAGGGGCGGTAAGGGGAGCTTGGCCTGGGCAATAACGTGGCTGTCCATATTATCTCTGTCCAAAGAGAGCTGAGGGGCGGTAAGGGGAGCTTGGCCCGGGCAATAACGTGACGGTCAATATTATCTCTGTTCACAGAGAGCTGAGGGTCGGTAAGGGGAGCTTGGCCCGGGCAATAAAGTGGCTGTCCATATTATCTCTGTCCATACAGAGCTGAGAGGCGGTAACGGGAGCTTGGCCTGGGCAATAACATGACTGTCCATATTATCTCTGTCCAAAGAGAGCTGAGGGGCGGTAAGGGGAGCTTGGCCCGGGCAATAACGTGACGGTCAATATTATCTCTGTTCACAGAGAGCTGAGGGGCGGTAAGGGGAGCTTGGCCCGGGCAATAACGTGACGGTCAATATTATCTCTGTTCACAGAGAGCTGAGGGGCGGTAAGGGGAGCTTGGCCCGGGCAATAAAGTGGCTGTCCATATTATCTCTGTCCATACAGAGCTGAGGGTCGGTAAGGGGAGCTTGGCCCGGGCAATAAAGTGGCTGTCCATATTATCTCTGTCTATACAGAGCTGAGGGGCGGTAAGGGGAGCTTGGCCCGGGCAATAAAGTGGCTGTCCATATTATCTCTGTCCATACAGAGCTGAGGGGCGGTAAGGGGAGCTTGGCCCGGGCAATAAAGTGGCTGTCCATATTATCTCTGTCCATACAGAGCTGAGGGTCGGTAAGGGGAGCTTGGCCCGGGCAATAAAGTGGCTGTCCATATTATCTCTGTCTATACAGAGCTGAGGGGCGGTAAGGGGAGCTTGGCCCGGGCAATAAAGTGGCTGTCCATATTATCTCTGTCCATACAGAGCTGAGGGCCGGTAAGGGGAGCTTGGCCCGGGCAATAAAGTGGCTGTCCATATTATCTCTGTCTATACAGAGCTGAGGGCCGGTAAGGGGAGCTTGGCCCGGGCAATAAAGTGGCTGTCCATATTATCTCTGTCTATACAGAGCTGAGGGGCGGTAAGGGGAGCTTGGCCCGGGCAATAACGTGACGGTCAATATTATCTCTGTTCACAGAGAGCTGAGGGGCGGTAAGGGGAGCTTGGCCCGGGCAATAACGTGACGGTCAATATTATCTCTGTTCACAGAGAGCTGAGGGGCGGTAAGGGGAGCTTGGCCCGGGCAATAAAGTGGCTGTCCATATTATCTCTGTCCATACAGAGCTGAGGGGCGGTAAGGGGAGCTTGGCCTGGGCAATAAAGTGGCTGTCCATATTATCTCTGTCTATACAGAGCTGAGGGCCGGTAAGGGGAGCTTGGCCCGGGCAATAAAGTGGCTGTCCATATTATCTCTGTCCATACAGAGCTCAGGGGCGGTAAGGGGAGCTCGGTCCGGGTCACGGTTCCGGTTGTCCATGCGGGACTCACGGTGTCCGGTACCAGTCAGCATGGCACCACAGGAAGGCTTAGCTGTCTTGACAGAGACAAGTTCTCTGCTCCCCAGGTTTGCAGATTCCCTTATATCAGGTAAGAGCTTGATTCATTACAACTTTCTTTTTCTATCTGGTTTTAGGCGTAGGGATTATTAAATACGGTAAGTGCAGAGTAATTCCGTTTTCTTGTGTTCTTCTCTTGCCCTGTATGAAACAGTGAGATGACAAATCGAGTAATATTTACTTATGTATAGGGAATGGAAATTAAATTATAATCGAACGCACCGCAACACCACAGCACGTTTAATTAAACGGCCATCCACTAAATATCCCCTGGCTTGCGAGCCGTTTCACATTTTGCATTTCCGCTCAAAATTCCCGCTCTGCTATTCACGTTACTCAGTTCCCTGAAAGGTTATTGATTTGCTGTAGAAGGCATTGAATGTGACCGTCTCAAATTGAAATGTTATGGAGGATGGATGGGATTTCCTGTTAACTGCACAGTCACTTTTCTGCCGTAGTTGAACACAAGTCTCCTCCCACCGGAGCATCATGGTTATCGTCTGCTTTCATCATGTCCAACATCATAATCGGGATCGGTCTGCTGAACTTTCCGGCCGCGTACAGAGACGCTGGCGGCCTCACGCCCGCCCTCAGCGTCCAGTCGGTCAGTGCTACACGTGATACATAAAAAACACGTTTATCTAAGTTTTACCATTTGCATATTCCCGTATATACATATATTAAGTAACCATCGCAACCCGTTGTTGCTCTTAACGATTTTAAAGACTTTAGCCCCACACCATGGCGTTTTTGAGTACAATATCATGCCCCTTATGTTTTTTTACGGAGATTAATGTTTGGCCGCAAGACGCCACTCTTGGCTGATGTAAGTTTTGGCACCATCAGTCACGTATCTAGTCCATTTTGCAGGTGTGTCTGGTTTTCTTCCTGGTGGGAAGTTTCTTCATTGTGGAATGCTCTGACCTGTGCCAGAAAGATACTTACCAGGAGGTCGTCGGTCACTTCTGTGGCAGACTGGCGCGTATAGTCTGCAACTTCTTCATCTTCTGCCATAACTTCGGCACATGTACCATTCTGCTGATCATCCTGGGTGACCAGATAGACGGAAGTAGGTAACCGTATACCCAATATTTTGGGAACTAGCGGAATAACCGTCCTGAATTTGTCTTTGAGAGCATCATTCGAGTTTTGAATTTAACAAGAATAATATTCGGAGATTAATTCTGACAGTCCGGCAGAAAAATACCGGAACAGTAATAGCTAGGTTATAAAAACAAAGGTAACATTATTTAACTGTTGCAAAAAGAGCCGATTGAAGCCAGAGACACTGAACGCATGTGATAACGTTGACTGGATCGACATGTTAAATCGGGGGTGGGGGGGCGGTATATGCAAGTGGTATTTCCGTTCCCCGGGAATGGGCTTTTCATTTCACCGTGAACTGGGAATGAGGAAAATAATTCTTCGAGAACTGGGAATGGGATATTAGCCGACCGCCGTGATCGAAGATTTTCATTAATCGTGAACTGGGAATTTTAATATTAAATAACCGTGGATTGGGAAATGGCCAATTTATATCATGTATCCGCCTCTTCCATTGTATACGGGGACTGTTCCTTTTAATTCATCGTGACCTGGGAATAAAGAAATGTATTCTTCGTGACCTGGGAATAAAGAAATGTATTCTTCGTGACCTGGGAATAAAGAAATGTATTCTTCGTGACCTGAGAATAAAGAAATGTATTCCTCGTGACCTGAGAACACGACCCCCCCTTGCCTCCCCCCATCTGTGACTGCTCTATGTTTGTTCCATTTGAACAGTACTTATTTACGTCGCCGGTGGTCACTTTTGCTCCTGGTGGTTTATGAGACGGGCCTTTACACTGCCAATCGCGTCAGTCGCGCTCATCTTTCCATTCTGCTTCGCCAAAAAGATAGATTCATTCGCACTCAGCAGGTAAGTTGAACATTCTAGATAGCATGCATTTTATTGTTTTACATCGAATCGAAATCACAATGCGTGAATCTAACCCTGCATATTTTATTGCTTTATTGACTGCAGGCATTTTTGCTGTTAAGGCTCGATTTCGTTATATTTGAAGAACGTATTGGTGTTGTCGTGTAGTGAGAAGTAAGTATATGGAATCCATAACTGCTCAATACTCAATGCTCAATAACTCTATTTACAGCATGGTGTTTATTAGGGAAACATCTTTAACTGTCAATGCAAATGAAAGCTGTTTCGTCCTTTACTATGGAATATATCGTGTGGTTGCAGTGTGGTAGGCGTGGCAACAACGGGGTATATCATCTTTCTGGCGGCATGGAAGTATACACAGACGGATGCCACAAGCGTCGTTCTCAGTTACGAGTAAGTTTGATCATGTTAGAAATGTTACCCATAGCACCGGGAATGATCACGGTAGATATAGGAGCCATATCTCCCACAGTAACCCCCTCCCATTTGCGACGAAATACATGGTATTATTATCTTGCACAAACACGGACATTTGCACAGGTGGGATTCGAACCACGCACCGGCCGCTTGGACAATTCCTTGTGTCCCCTGATCCTGTTCCAGATCCAGACGCTGGGACGACTTTTTTCGCGTCCTTCCCACGGTGTGCTTCAGTTTTGAGGTATGTAGAAAATCTCCGACTCTGCACTCTGATCGCCGCTGTTCCCTTGCGTAACGTCTGAATATATACAGCATATTAGAATCGTGAGATGCTATAGGACAGTGCGGCAAGGGCGGATAGGGGGCATTTTAATTAGTCTGGCGCTATATCTGTAGTACCCGCTGTCGCTCCATCAAAATATCAGCCTTATCACTTTCCTTTGATGGAAATACTTGTACAGTGAACATACGCGGCTTGCTATATTGACATAATGAATGTCTGCCTCCCTTTCACAGGCTCATATCGAAATGGTGCCGATCTACTCCTGCTTCAAGTACCGCCGATTGACTGAGTTTGCCAAGGCAACCACCCTGGCATTGTCCTTATGTTACGTCATCTATACCTTGACTGGGGCATTTGGCTACCTGACCTTCGGCCATGACGTCTCGACAGACTTTTTGACCTCATATCACTTGGATGTCTGGGTCATCGTGGCCTTAGCGATAACTGCTCTAAAGGTTGTCACAACTTATCCAGTAATATTTTATTGTGTGAGGTAAGTTTTCATTAAAAAAATGTGTTAGGTATTTCCTCATAACACCGATATGACCTAATACGAATTAGTTAAAGCCGATTGTACTTGTCGTGCCTTTCGTAGCAATTAATATCACTAACATGAAGTTGCCGATTTAATCCATAATAACTAAGTAAACACTCTGTAGGTGTATTTTTACTTTACAGGTTGATGCTCGCAGAAGAAATAGCCAAGTACGCATCGTGCCCACAAGCTGTTTGCAAAGAGCGCTTCCGCCGCGTCCTGGTGACCGTCGTGCTGTGCTGCGCCTCTCTCTTCATGGCTCTCCTCCTGCCAACCATGGGCAGCGTCATCTCCATCCTCGGGGGCTCAGCCGCAATCTACATATTCATATTTCCAGGTGAGAGCCAATGTCACAAATTACGCGACCAGGCCACGATGGCAGTAAACATAAATATATACCCCGGTATATATAGTGTAGAGGAATTTGATGGGGCTAGACGGGGGTTGGGGTTATCATGGGGGAGTAGCAATTATAGTAGGTAGAGCGGTGCACTGGTGGGCAGCGGGGTCATAAACCGGGGTCAAGGCAGGGGCAGCATGCTGGAGTGATTAGCGCAGGCGGGCGGACGCTCTCGGATAGGGGGAGGGGAGAAGCTCAGGGTTGGGGTAGGCAACCCCAACTTAGCGAGGGGGTGAATCTCTGGGTTGGGGTATGCCACCCCAACCTAGGGGAGGGGCGAGTCTCTGGGTTGGGGTATGCCACCCCAACTTAGCGAGGGGGTGAATCTCTGGGTTGGGGTATGCCACCCCAAGTTAGGGGAGGGGCGAGTCTCTGGGTTGGGGTAGGCCACCCCAACTTAGGGGGAGGGGAGAGCCCCCAAGTACAGACGTATAAATAAGGGTTGAGAGGGGGATGACGGTGAGAGAGGAGACGAGGGAGGGAGATGACCAGGAGAACGGAGATTGCCAGAGAGAGAGAGAGAGAGATAAACGGATCGTGTTGCTTTGAATATTATTGTGGAATAAAGCTGAGAAAAAGAACGAAATGTGTTGAATTTGACTACGCGGCCCGACGAAAGAACCGAAAAGTGGTGTCAGAAGAACTTAACAATATATATATGCTACACGATATTGCTTTGACTGACTATAATTCTTTTCGATAAACAAACATGATGAAGGTCGATATGTTGTTCATGTTTCATCGTTTATCTAGCAGTCAATGCATTTCTCATGCTTATTGTGCCCCAAACCCATGACCTGACCCTCTGACAACCGCCTTAAGCGAGCCTCTTTAAAAGGAAAAACCGACGCTTTATTAATGAAAACGCTGTCGGGTGGTATAGTGGTATTCATCTGCGACCCCACCTATTAAAAGAAACCTGGATCCGCCCATGATGTATGATGTCAAATGACGGACTTGAAATTGTCTTCCGCAAGAATTACGCAATTGCAACTGATACGTATGCAATGTTGCGTGACCTCAAGTGAGGGTGAAATGTTCGGCCAATACCGTGACTTTGGCACAGAGGATGTGATAGTGAGAAAACTTTCTTGGTCCTAGCCGGTATATTTGACGCCCCCGTGTGTGACTCGGCTGTCTGAATCTGTATATTGGCTATATATATTTGGTGGTATCGAGTAGGGATTAACAGCAAAGTAGACGCCTAAGTTTACTGTCTAGTTGTTTCTTAATTAAATAATATCCTTTCTATTTTGCTTTTCCCGCCATGGTGCGAAACATGTCCTATGGGTATTCCCAGGTTAAAAGTCCCTGTCAATTATCATGAGAAAAGCAGAGAACCCCGTTTTGCGAAAACGGCTGGTTCGATTGGTACCCAAATCGCCAACAATGTTCCCATAGTACTATCATGTATAACCAAAAACTAAAGCGGCGATATCACGTCCCAATTTCGCTTCCATGACAACGGAACGTTTGGCCCCATGATAAACATACGGAGTGTGACCATTGTTTTGTTTTTTAAATCCTCAAAAATCGGCAACAGAAGCTGGGGCTATAGTCTTTCAGTTATATGGTACACAAGTTTCATCTTCAGATGTTATATAGGACGCTACGTTCGGGTACTAGAGCGCTTGGAAGGGGGCGATCCACTTTTCGGGCCGCTAATGATGAGTCAATGGAGATTTTGGCCCTTTTAAAAAGATCGTCAAAATCAGAAAAACAGGCTACAGTAACTTTTGTTCAAAATGGTAGGAAACATGTTCATCTCCAGGTAACTGGTAAAAGAAAAATTATTTGTTGCTATCCTACTTCCAGCTTCAGCGTCCTTTCTACATTTCTTGGATATTCGGGTGTCCGTAACGGTGAAGTATAGAATATATATTTTGGTCATTTCGTCAAGTCGTTATACCGAAGGAGTGGTAGGCCTACCGCCTGCCGTCAATGTCAGGGTTGAGTACACAAACGTTCGCGTTTTGCTTCATGAACGCTGTCGCGCGTCACGTTATGAAGTCACGATGACGTCATGACGTCACAATTTAAGTAGCCCCGCTTAGACCCCAAACCACGCTCTTATTTTCAATCAGGAAACTCTGCATATATCAAGTTGGTGAAATCAAGAAACAACCCTCATTTAAACATTTTTGTCATCCTCACCCTACGGGTGTCGTAATCTTGTTTATATATCGTTATTGCTTAGTTTAGCCGTCTCAATGTGTGAGCTAGGGTGTTTAAATCCATGGATGTTGATAGCAAACTTACATTATTTCATTCATTCATCCTTTCACATTTTAACTATTGTCCCGTTGTGTGGCATCTCTGTGATATGGCAAACATGCGTAAAATTGAAAAGATACAGGAGCGTGCACTAAGATTTGTTTTTAATGATTTTAGATCAGCATATACAGAGTTGAGGAAGAAAGCGGGTAGACCTTTGCTATATGTTGAGCGGTTGCGCGGTATAGCTTTAGAAGTTTACAAGAGTATCAACAAGATTGGGCCCAGTTACCTCCATGACATCCATCATTTAAAGGAAAGCAATTACGTGTTAAAAAATGGACCAACTCTATCTATGCCACGCGTTAGGACAACAGCCTATGGACAAAATTCTGTGAAGTATCAAGGCAGCAAGCTATGGAATATGCTCACCAAAGAAATAAAGTTAATGAAATCTGAATATTTTTTCGTTATCATATGTATATTTATCCTTACAACCCATGTCATTGTATCATTGTCGCTCAATAGCCCTTGTGCTCATGTTTATTGTTGACTTTTATATACCGACGTTAAATAAAACTTTATCTTATCTTATCATATCTTATCTTATCTTCGCAAGTGGCCTAAAACGGAGTGGCGGATCCAGCTAGGTGGAGGAGGTGGTGGGTGGGGGGCGATCTCGGTGGTCCGGACTCTCCCCCCTTTCTAGAGCCTCTATTCAATAGAATGCAGGGGCGGATCCAGAAATTTGAAAAGGGAGGGGGGGGGGGGCGAATGAAACTTGCGACGGGGGTGGGGGCGGCTCTGAACATTGCGACCGGGGGATCATCTAATTTGTTGACGACCGGGCTGGAGGGGTCCATGCCGCCTCAGATGACTTAAATTTTGGCATTCTTCCTCTAAAAGGGAGGGGTCCGGACCACCTTGAACCCCCTTGATAGATGTGCACCCCAACTCTCCTTTCTTTGTTGCACTGGACCCCCATATTTTGTGTAGACCCCTCTTCTTTGGGAGTTTCGAACCTAGATACTCGCCGGTGGTGCCGCTATGCAGTTTGAGCCCACCCCCCAAGCATTTCACCCGCCAGGTTGCGTACATGCGTTCAGCAATCGGAGCATTCTTCACAAGCCAAGATGGCGCTATATTTTGAACGATTGCATCAGAATGCTCCGATTTGGTTACGATGCGTTCAACTTAATGGGGCTCGATATAAATCATTGACATATTGAACTTGGGTTTTTCCCTGTACACTGGCTTCGCATATAGCAAACCCGCAAGCCAGGGCTAAATGGGCCTCCCGCACAATGCAGATGCGTGTTTGATAGTTCTTCATATAGTTCAAATTGATTTTATCACCGCATTACGCATAGTAATGCGACATATCAATGCGGTACCACGTACGTACCAGGGTTGTTGTCTCACGGCTTAGCTAGTGATCGAGATGGTCGATGAAATGTTCATCGACATATTTGCTATGCTGGGTAGCGCGTGGGACCCTTATTCGAACCCCAGATTTCACATTGGGGGGGGGGGGGGGGGCGATCTGTTCATGATCCACGTGGAATATGGATCAAGGGCGGATAAAAAAATGATCGATCAATCGTTCGTTCACACTAAAAAGCCAGTATCCGCACCTGTCTAGCAGTCTGGAATGATCTGCTCTGATACACGCAATGCGAACCTGATTATGCAGATATTCTCTGTTGCAGGTTTATGCTACATGCAGGCGTACCACCGTAAAGACACCCGCACAGTCTGTGATACGATCCGAATCGGCGCCGGGGCAGTATTCGTTGCCGTGGGAACCTTCCTTGCTGTTTTCGCAATCGGGCAGAGCGTGCAACAATTCCTCGGAGCAGATATCATAGAAACCGAGTCCCCTTGTCCGTAGAAGGGAAGCATTTTAGCAGAAAATCAGACCCTTGAAAGATATTTAATATCGAAGATTTATGCGACTTTTGTATGATACTGACATGTTTGATATGATGCGCCATTAAAGGATATTCTATGCAGCTTTCACTTGCAGCCTGGAATTTATACTATATGAAGTATAATTTAGCTGCATTAAGTTACGTAACGCAGTAACGAAGAATAATGACCATATTGTTATTTAATTTCTTATAGCTTTGGCGCCTGATCAGATATCAGTAATAAATAATGCGACATCGCGTTGAGCTTGTTGTTAAAAACGAGATGTCATTGCTTGATTGATTGATTGAAATATAAGCACAAGCTGTTCAAGTGGTCATGCAGTTCCTGCACTTTTCATTTATTTGAACATAAACGTATCGTGGCATCGTGTAAATTACATCAGGAAATGTAAGTAAAAATTTGAGTAAACAAGAGTATCCATCCATTTTTCGTACACGTTTTGATATATCACATAATACAATACCAAGAGCTGTGGTTGCATATGTTAAAACAAAATTATGAAGCACCGATCCTACCAGTTCGACAACTTAAAAAAATTGCCATGGTAAGGCCTTTATTTGGCTTTGCAATGGAGTACTGGCAAAACAAACATTACCGGTGTTGCATTTACGTCAGGCGTGGGCTCCGCCATGATGTATACCAGCCCACTCCATCCCGAGGCCAGGTGGGGTGGCTCGGTCCTGTACCTTTCAAACTGCGCTCGTCGGCGGTCGATAATTTAAAATCGATAGCCGTGTAGTTTCATTCGCACACAATGGAGCGTAAACTGTAACAGCAACGCTTTGAAACGATCCGGAGTGTAACGCGAACCATGGGCTTGGTAGGCTGTGTCCGAGCGTTCGGGTGTCTGGTCGGGTCAAGGCGATCTTGACCGATGAATGCCGTGAGTGTGACCCCTGAATGAACGGATACCAACCAATCGACAGCTTCGTTAGATGTCACTTGGCCACCGTACGTTGGCCTGCCACGCCCGGCGTTTAAAAGAAATCAATACCGGTTTAGGAGGACGCAGACGCGGAAAACCTCGAAGGGAAAAACAACAATTGGCGACCAACTTGCACTAGATAATAATATTATTATCAATGCTTGGGATATTTTCGCGGAGAGAGGATTAAGATTGCAATAATAATTGACGAGTCTTTCGTGCGAACTTCTCATCCAGGACTTCATGGCATAATAGTTAACGTATATATTGCATAACGATTGATAAAGGTTCATTCTGAAGTGATTATATGCGACGCGATTAAGTTCATGTCCATTGTGGTGGGGCTAAGACGTCCAAGGCTTTCAAGGATTATTATCGAAACCTAACAGGACGCTATTGGCGTACAACGCTGCATATGCATCGTGGTTAGGTTAGCTTCATTAGGTTAGGTTAGCCTCGTTAGGTTTTAACTTAGATCAATGTCAACAACAATGGCCGAGGAGGAGGACAAAGTGCGATATTTCGCTGTGGTAGGCCTGGTCGCTGGTTTGCTCACAGCCATCTTGTTCCTGGTTTCTTTCGGTACCACGGAATGGCTTCACTTCCCCATATCGGCGTACCATGGCCTGATGTACATCATATCCTTCGGGCTGTGGAAGGATCAGTGGTGCCGCTCTGGACTATGTGGCATCACTCGATTTGAAGGATTCGACGACGTTTATGGCGACTTGATGAACACCCCAGGTAAGTTTTATGTCAAATCTTGTTGGAAGTTAATTGTTATCAAAAACTCTCCATGCAAAACGAAGATTCATATGTCTGAATCTTGTTCGGTTGCAACGTGGAATACTGGTGAACCGGGCATACTCCAGTAACACGTAAGTTGTACGTAGTTTATTGCAACTAGCGCGGCCACGCCCATGTCTGATGAAAACCAATAATTCACCTTTCCCCTGACATCCAGCAAAAGCGGCAAAGCAACTGTTTATTGCGTTTATTGCTTCAGTGCAAATCATCAGTGGTTGAAGGTACATCTAGTATACGTGCCCCCCCCCCCACCCCCACACACCTCACCTCCCTCAAGGGAAGGGCGCAAATTAATCCGCCCACCCCTCCAACAAAAGCTCGTCCATATCAAGATTAGTCTGTGTCGATCAGTGTCTGTATTATCTATTTCACAATTTGTTGTTTACTTCTGTATTGTAGAAGGTAACGGCGTGAAGGGCCTGATGTGTGCGGCGCTGTCCTTCATGGTTGTCGCCGTAGGCTGTAACGTCATCATACTTGCTGTGCCGGGAAAGATCATGGCCGTCTTGACAAGTATCTTCTGGCTTTTGGCAGGTGTGTGTCAATCCAAGCATAAAATTGTATGATATTGTTTAGCATAGCTGCATTACATGCTTGAAAGTTGCATTTTGTCATTTTTACTGTCAGTGGCACCATTAAACCAGTCCATATAACATTTAACGGAGTATTCACATTGGTGGCCCCAATATTTCTGTCAACAATCGCGAAATATGGCACTTATAATAAGCGTCATAAACCATCATCAATCCCCATTACCGATAGTTACAGAAATTGCATCGCCTTTACATTCCAGGTATAGCAAACGCCGTGTCAGTCATCCTGTTCAATCTTCACTTTGGTGGCGCTTACCAGGAGTACTTCGGCTGGTCCTTCTGGCTCTCCGTGGTGAGCTCGCTGGTCTTCCTCATACTCGGTCTGTGCTTCTGCTTCTTCACCTGTTGCTTCCGCTGGTACCGGCCGCCGCGGCACCACGGCCCCCATGTCACGGACGGCACCGGGTCTTCAGCCGTCGTCTATGGCAACGAGGCCAGCACCTCGATGATGACGCCTGCCTTCACTGTCACCCCGCCGGCCAAGAACGACGTGTCCAATTCGGGCTACGGCTCAAATCCAGGGTCCAATATCAACTACAGGATTTGAACCGCGAAATTAACATACGTCATGACCGCAAATTAGAAAACTTGAATTTACTCGAAGGCAAATCGTCTGAGAGGAACATCGCAGGCAGTCACACATTGTGACTGCTGTAGGCTATAGCTGACTGTGCCTTCGTATGACGTCATCATGGGGTTGTGTTCCATCGTCAGCTGGGCGCCGCCATGATGTGAATTTGCCTTATTGCCTACCCAGAAACCTGAGGGGTTATAGCAAGGTTAATGTAATTATATCATTACACCTTGGTGTTAGCTTCTTTGCGTATGGGTCACTTGTTCCGTGGCAGCAAGGTCAGATCGTCGTCTTAGAAGGGGCATCTGGACACTGACATTTTTTGATTGAATGGCGAAGCCCACAATGATGTATTATTGATTAGAGCTTTAACATAGTGATGTACACGTAACTTGAAATTAATGACGATATGAGGGCTAGCGAGATGTTACTATACAAAAACATGTGTAGATGTACCAGAGTTCATTAGGGAAATGTGATATCGCAGTGTTTTGTAAGCAAATTTAATTATTATACATATCTGTTGACAAGGTGTAGGTATATAGGACAACTGTATAACCTTGGAGTCTTATTTTTACATTCTTTATAAAATATCTATTTATTGTATATTTATCGCAACATGTATACTGTATTTCTGAGTTCTGTTAAATTAATGTAAATACATTGCATAATATAAGGTCCAACTATCACATATTCGGTTTGACATCCTGCTGTGTTTGGAAACGGGGAAAAATATTTCTTTTGTTCAGTGACTGTAACGTTATACCATCGTCAAAGAAATGAACCTATATTCCTGCCATAAATATAGGACGATCGCTCGCGAGCCCCCAGCAGGCGAATTGGAGCGCTTAAGCTTGCGGTGTATAACAGGAGTCCTGTTATACACCGCAAGCTTAAGCGCTCCAATTCGCCTGCTGGGGGCTCGCCGGCCAGAGGCCCCCGAGTAACGTCGAATTTCCTATAATATCAAATGTTACCACCACCATTTCATTTGATCTGCAGATCTCCTGCGGTCCAGAGGCTTTTCAGAAGCTTAATTATACTGGTCATTTGTTATCCATTACTTATACAATCTAATCTACTGATTTGTAAATGCATCAATACAATGATAAAACAGGACTTAATTCTTCCATATCTGAACCATTCTGTTCTGACTTCACCCGTACACTGTTTTTTTTTGCAGCCAAATGCGTTGCTTCTTTCTCCCACACCTCAAACCACATGCGTACATATGCCGCCCTAATTTTCGGACACCATTTTCTATTAAACGCCCCCAAGTTTGAAAAATTCGAGGCCGAATATTTCGCCCAGCTCCATATTGTAGGGCCCCTGAGGGGGGGGGGGGGGGTAGCCATGTCTCGTGTCGATTTTAAGAAAAGGTCCATGTCGCGTGTCGATTTTAAGAAAAGGTCCATGTCACGTGTCGATTCTAAGCCGAAAAGTTCCATGTCGCCATGTCGCTAAGTCTTATGTCGCATGTCGATTCTAAGGCAACCCCAATGTCGCGTTGTCGATTTTAAAAATCGCCGTGTCGCTGTGTCAAAAAAGCCCCTATGGGGCCCTTATTGTGGTGTCCTTGCTATTCGAGGTTTACAGGCCCTGGTCAGCATGCATCAGCCTCCACCCCCTCCCCCTCCCATTCCGCCCTACCCCCCATTCCCACAGCTGGCCGGGTACGCTCCTGATAATAACGGTCCTCATTCAAAATTTTCGTGGCTTTCTTCAAGACGAATGTGGCTATAACCCATATATTATAGTATATATAGTTGTTCTTCAACGAACCATGTAATAAAATGGTGCTAATAAAATAGTCCACATCTGATCCCAAGCCCGGTCAATTTGTCACTTTTACCCCACAATGAACACGTAGATTACATGATATCTACGTATTAATTCTGCCACGCTACAGAAACGAAAATATGCATGCAACACAGAACAATTAATAGGCGAATATTATTTATCAGTATAGATCTAGTAGACCTAGATCAACGCCCAACTCAAACGTTTCGCCCAACTGGAGAACTATATATAGAATCTATATTGCTTCTCTCTGCGTAGCTGGCGACGGGAGTGATAAAAGCAGCCTTCATTTTTACTCTTGTTATATTGATTGTCACAATGTACGCGTGACGAAAATATCGCTATGACGAGAATAATGGTTGTCATAACGACAACTTGGAACGTACCATATGGCTGCTTTATGACGTTACTGAATGTTTCCATGGTCACGGGAAAGTTTAACACCTCGCACACACCAAGTCTGCTAAAACAATGGGTTGCCATATCAACTTTTCTTCGATTTCGAATTTAGCTTATATGGAATGTTCTGAAACAGGTTAGAAAATACATCCATCGGCACTATACTTACCATTATTGCCAAATAATTAGCCTCGGATAGAAACTAATTAACACCAGTGAACAAATCATTCTATTGGGCTTGCTTGGAAATTCGTGTAAGTCCTATGTACAAACACTAAAACAGTTATCTCGATGCTTGATTAGTCAAGTTCAAGGCCTATATATACCAGCTCCTATAGTTGCAATCAATATTCTGCAGTACCATATGCAGCTATATATAGATATAAACGAATAATTGGCCGCTTTGTGTTGAACGATCGAATTAAGACTCAAAAAGAAACGAATGGAAGCTTGCAGTATATAGCCTGTTATAGCAACTGATCGATCCTTCCACAGAACGTCAAGCCACGCACGCTGTAATTATTGCGAACGAAATAACAGCGGATCAGATTGGTAAATATGTATTCAGCGCAATTTATTAATTTAAGGCACTGGAAAATATACGTACCAATCCAGAATTTAAGATCGACGCCATGATCGATTGATCGAGAACAATTATTTTTCACTGTTATATATATGTAGCATATCGATGAATCAACACGTTCCTCGATCAACTCTTAATTTAGCCCACAGATGTGCATTATATGGCAGAACATTATGATTTACGAGTCTCATCATACGAGTTTAAGCTACGAGCTGTGCCAAATGTTTTATTGGACACCTGGATAATATATGCTGCTGGGAATATTGGTATAGTATGTGCGCTGCTGGACTTGGAACTTCCGATATAGCACTCCCGTGTGTGTCATTTGCCCAAAATTATTTTCGAATGCAAACGTGCAGGACAAAACTAAACTGTTATGATTCTGAATGCATCCGTCAAGGATGCTGATGCAGATGCATTGACGACATCACAAGGCACTCTTCAAGCTGCCGCTGGGCCATTTTCTCAGCTTGGCGAGGGTGCGGTATGACGAGACGTCACGTGATGCAGTTGGTCGATTCAGTTCGCGTCATACTGCTATTATCAAAAGTATGGACTACGTGCATTTGTTGATACGTGCTTTTGTTTCTTTCGCCCAGACTGCTTGGGGCATTTTCATCAAAATATGAATAAATGTGGGCATTCTAGAAGAATTAGTTCAATAAGTATATAGTTAGTGGACTGGAGAAGAAAATGCCGGGTAACCTAGCTATAATTTAGTGGCCCCGGAATTAAATCTGGGCGTAACATGTTCATAAATGGAATATATTTTATCCCGATATTTTGTAACCTCATCTCAATGCTTTTTGCCGTAAATAAAAACATGTTATAATGTGCATTTCTTTGATAATTTCTCTGTGTGAATTTCGGAATTGCCTAATCCGCATTGAATACTACTGTATAGATATTCCCAGTGTCAATAATATCTTTAGCACCGGCTACTTTTGACCGCACTTGTAACATCCGGGCTACTTGGGAGCATGTCTGCTTGCCTGGATGTTTTGTATCGACATCGAGTGGGAGAAGGCTGCTTGTTGTAAAGAGATCGCCTTGTAGAGGAGACTCTACTCCAAAATTACAATGTGTAAAGGGGATGGAAGTAAGATTCTATCAAATGTAGAGTTAATTCTACCATGGAACGTCGTGGAAGCTTGCTACTCGCTGGAGCCGGCTGGCGGCACCAGTTTCTTCGCCATCAACAAGGAGGAAGAAACCCAGAGCCAAATTTCATTGTTCAAACAGGAGGACCATTCGGTCAAAATCCAGGTCACTGGTACGTATAGTTGTCACTAAAGTTAAGGAAAATTATCCAAGATTATCTTACGAGGGAAAATTTAAGCGCAAAAGAGTGCATAAGTGCCGTTATAGGGTCTGGGTCATACAGGTCCCTTTGATGACGTTGTCTGAGAACATCATAATGACGCAGAAATGGGGCGGGCTGAACGGAAAGCAAAATGGCCGCAGATCCTCCAGCCATACTGTATGATACCTATAGTAGGCTACTGGGGCAAAGTTCAGTGTTTTCAACTTTTCACTTGTTTGCTAATTGTAGGGAAGTGTATTTAATTTGTGAGCAGAGACACTAGACATGATTTATTTATGTAGCTCTGGATCTAGACATATGGTTGCACTTTGCAGACTTTGCAGAAAAAAAAACTAAAAATCATAAGTACCCAAGCTTTGTGGTAATCATGATCATCATGTTTGCTCAGGATTGAGGTAGATCTAATCCATGAACTATTATAAAATGAACATACAAATAAAATAACATCTTTGATAGTATCCATCTGATGCTATGCTAGAATACAGCATTTTATATTAGTAAATGAAAATACTAACTGCAAGGAAATTTATTAAACTTATTTAATTGTATAAAACCTGAATAGAAATCAATTCCTATATAAAGGTCTCTATGCTACAATGAAAGATTATTATTCATATTCAGAATTACTCAATTATTATTATAGTGCTGTTTACCCACTCAAAAAATGCCTTTTGGTCACAATGTCTAGCAGAAAATTATAGCACTCACAATTTTATATGAAAACGAGAACTACTTCTGTTTATTCTGCTAAACTGAGAGATCAAAATGTGACAATCTGATCGGCTGATGCCATGTTGTTTATGAACACTAAAGATTTTAATACCAGTTACTATTTTCATTGGGAAAAAAAAATCTTCGGTTTTCTATGAATTTACCATTCCATTGAAGCAAATGTTTTAGCTCTATTAAATGCTTATTCTAAACTGTTGTTTCTGCAGAAGACTTATTATGTAAAATATTTCAGCGATTCTGATACGTACCTGTCCTACATCATTTGTCACACAAAAAAATCAAATGATGCATAAAAGTTGAACTGTGAGGGGACATCGGGACGCATTGCAAATATATATAAACAACTGGGTGTGAGTAGACCTTACACCATACAGGAACAGATTGGCCATGGTGACCCATGATCAGCTGCTGATAATGCAATTTGCGTATTATCAATTGTAGGTGACTAGGTCTAGGTGCTAGAATCAAAAACTATTTGATATGTAATTAAGGCCAGGTTTTCCTTCAATTGAAATAGCATACAGACTATGCAATGATGTCCCATTATTTTTCGAATGCACCCATGATTTTAAGGAGCTCTGGGACATTGGGACCTAGCCTCATCAGATGGCTTGTTATGGATTTTATCTTGTTCTATGTCCATAACAGCCACACCATAGGTCCCCATGTTTGGTCCCAAACACAGTGAGAGGTCCACTTTACATGTTGCTAGAGGTTTCTATAAAAAACACTAGAACCATTATCTTCCAGGAGTGTCTGACAGAAATAACTTTCCTGCTACTAATACTCGCTTAATTCTTTTATTTTATCCGCTAACAAGTTTTGCTGACAAGTTTTGTTGTCTTGTGTTGTGTCGTCTCACGAGACCGCTAGATGTCGCTTGTCTCTTCCGGTAAACCGCCTCTGGCGAACTGGCTGTGCATTTCCCAAAGACCTGGTTCCAACACTCTTTCTGTTTATCAACAGTGACACATGTTTTTCTGTCAGGTGTACAGAAAACAGGTGAGTAGACACTTTACTGTAGATCAACAGAACAGGAACCAGGTCTTTGACAAATGCGCAGCCAGTTAGCTAGAGGGCGTTGACCGGAAGGAACTAGCAAAATCTAGCAGTCTCGTGGGACGAGACAACACAAGAAGACGACAACGCTGGCCAGGAAAACTTGTTTTATTGGACAAAATGAATGAGTTGAGCTGGTGTTATTTGCATCAAACGTATTTCAATCAGACACTCCTTGAGGATAATGCTCCTGAACTTAAACAAATAAAAATTAGAGGTGAGTGTTTGGTGTCAAAACCTCCAGCAACTTGTAAAGTGGACATCTCACAGTTTTTTAGACTGAATATGGCGACCTACGCCATGGCGGTAAGGACCACCTATCAGCCTGCCGTAACCATTAACGCCATCAGATGGGGCTAATTGGGACCCACCCTTTGGCATACCTATCAGAATTACTGATATTTGTAATTTAATTTGTGTGTATTGTTGCATACTTTAAGCCTGGACAGGGAGGGTGGGGTGAAGGGATGGCAGGATGGGGTATGGAGCTGCTCTTGGGTGTTGTGTCAGGCTTGGCTTCCAGTGTTGTGCCTGTTTGTGTAGCTTCTTGTTAGGACTTAGAAACCTAGAGCCTACCAAATATTAAGCTTTTGCCTGGCCCACTGCCTGTAAGACTGCATCTGTATCAATATAAATCATCCAGTGTTGCTTCTTGAGCCATGCCATGCCACTCTATGAGTATTGTCGCACGGTTGCTATCAGTGTTTGGTGGTATAGCACACTAATTGTATAACTGCGAACTGTGTGGAATGGTTGACCAGGTGTGATGCTGGGATGTCGCTGTTACCCTGTTACACAGAAGACGATATATCCAATTTATAAGAGGTTCTTTATTGATTCAAAAGATGAGTCCCGCGAGGTCTGGATCCAGAAGCCAGCTGACTCCTGAGTATCTAAGTATCCAAAACCCCTGTGGCCCTGGACAGCCAGGATACCCAGTAGCTAATGAAGGCACACAGATGTCCCCTCTCTGACCCCACATTTAAAGGAGCCAATGACACAGGAACCTCTGCATTTGTTTGGGGCTTTAAACTTTAGAAGAACAAGTGTAACTTTGCAGGGATTTAAATGTAGCCTTGCTCTCAGGGACTATCTCAAATATACAGGTTCAAATTCATGTGAGAGGGACCATCTCAAGATTTTAACTGTAACCATAAAATACCAAAGTTGTCTCTGTGATAATATAGTCAAAATTAGTCATGCTGCAAATGATGACAATGGATGACCCCTCACTGTACCCTCTCCCTATGCAACACGGTCACTTGAATTGCTGTAATAAAGTCAGTGGTTTCCCGGACCATGCAACATGTCAACCACCTATAAACAATTGCTGTTAGTTGCAGGGTATTAGCCAGTGCTGCTGAAACTGTCTTGCCTCAGAACTGGCAGTATATCCCCTGGCATGTATACCTCTGATTACCTTCTAAAGTGCTGTCTATCCCACCTTATGGTCTGGGTCTAAGTATCTAGAGTTTATATTTGAGCTATGCAGTGGCCAATCTTGTGCAAGCGTGGCTATCACTGTGCGAATCTCTCCCAGCAGTGCTTCTTTAATTGTCATCCTTTGGATAAGTGTGGCAATTAGGATTTCTTAATACAGAAACGAAGTGTGCGTATTGCCATGTCGTTATTTTCAATGAACTGATATTTCTCCATTGCTATATTATTACCTAGTACATCTTTTGTTGAAAACCAGATATGGCAGAATTTGAAAAAAATTAATCTTGCACACATACTGAAATAAAAACTGTTCATTTTGTGTTTTTCTTACAGGTCATACATACACCTGGCAGTCCAGGGTTTGATTCCTTAGTGGCCATATTATGATTTTCACATCTTCTTTCAAGTAACCTTGGAATTTACTGTTTCAAAGCCCAGGTGTTTCAGTCTCATGTGCCAGAGCATTTCTCAATAGCCAAAAATGCTTTACCAGACTCCAGTTCAAAATGTTAATTACTGTGAAAGTGTGCATATTGCTTGTATTATCACAAAAGTTAGAGGTATTTTGTTTTTGCATCATTATATATCTGTAAATGAACACTGATGTCTGTCAAGTTTTAATAACGGAAATACAGGGACTGCTGAGCAGTGTATAAGAAATGTTCTAAAAAATGTATTTTCTTAATATAACTTCTTGTCATTTATTTATCTGGAATAATGTTGCTACATGTGCTATTTGAAGCATACTTTTTGCTTCTATTTTTGTTCTAGTTTTTCTATATTTTCATTCCTACTTTTGTCCTACTTTTCCATGAGGGTGTGCTGGATAGCCTGTAAAAATTAACCTAGCGATTCAACATTCCAAAGCCCACTTGATTCAGTTCCTTCTGCCGTAGGAAACTGTGAAAAAAAATACCAAAACTCTTCAATCTTTCACTATCTCGTCCTACATATCCAGTCTCTCTAGTTTTCCATTTTAGCAACTAAAATCTTTGGCTTAATTGAACATGGATAATATTCTTTGGCTTAGACAAACTTATAATTAGATACACTGCTCAAACATGATAATATTGATTAATACTCCCAATGAGGAGTTTAATCATGTATACTAAATGTTGATATCTCTTGCATTAACCAGTATTCAAAGCTTTTTTTCTTTGGCTTAGGCAAACCACTAATTCAGCTTTAGCATTTATCGTGCGACAGTCTGCTAATAAAGCACAAGGTCATCTTATACTTATTACATTGTGTATGAATTGTAAGTCTATCTTTTTCCATAGCCTTGGAAAGGTTCAGCATAATGTTTGATATGTAGGTCTTTTGTCTTACTGAAGTATGCGGTATTGGTGTCTGGCATACATGTGATTCATGGCATAAACAGTGGCTACACATCCACTCAAGCAACGTTATAACAGCACCTTTAATTTGTTAGTCTATTTATTTCCTTGGAGGAAGGGTAAAGAGAGACATGTGATGCTTTCTACAGTAGAACAATTTTCCATATATGATACAACTGGCATACATGTACTTCTTACTTCATCAGTGCTCATTTTCACTATTGCGGGAGGGAGATAGCACATTTAAGTATTGTTCAGTGGACTCTGCTGGGCCAGCTCAAGCAGCAATTGTTTGATATTGCACCACATCCGGACAAATATATAAAAAAAATAAAGATAAGGCAAATGTTCCAGTTGAGATGTCTAGATTCTGTAAGCTCATATACCTATATTGTCATGATATTCAAACTTGTTATCCCCGAGACATTACATGTACATTTGTGTACAGCCCCAGTGACTGATATTTCTCTTGAATATCTGGACATGGGTATCATAAATGTTCGAGAAGAACTTTCATGTATAACTTTATTGCACCAGTCAAAACGCTAATGTTAAGAACTATAGTGGTTCATTGGCAAGCTGAGGTTGTGGGGTGGCGAGCTATGTAAGGAAAGTCATCATTACCTGATCTATAGGTGGTTGTTTGCTTTTATGCAGTGCCGCCAGATGGTAATGTTTGATAAAGTAAGCTGAGGTTGGCTGGTAGTTTTGCTGATATTACTGACACACATTCAGAGCTTGAGACATTTGTCGGAGGAGTGTTTGGAAGAAGGGAGCTTGTATGATACAAAGGAATATTGCAGACTGTCGACAGTGTACCATACTAGTCTTTTTGGAACAACAAGTTCCTCTGCTCTGCTGTCTTTTTATGATTTTAAAGTTTATTTTTTTTTTACAAAAAGCAAGGTATTTCAAGTTACTTATGGACATCTAGTCATTCTTTGAAAAGGTAAGGAACGGTCTAAACTTGTAATTTCATGCATCACATACAGTATGGTTATTTCTTATTGGTTTCAGTTATGGCCCTTGCAGCAGAGGGAGCTGAAGAAGAGGACGAAGAAGAACCGAGCCCCTCCAAAGACAAGGGGGGGAAAGAAGAAGGCCGCGCGCGCTTTACACGGTTGAGGCAATTCAGCCCGCGTCAGGGTGAAGGGGATGGGGATGGTGGTGGTCAAGAAGGTCAGGGAAGCCAGGAAGGTCAACAGCCTAAAGACGAGGAAGATGAGGAAGAAGAGGAAAATAGGTCTAAGAAGTTCCGCCCCAAACCTCGCCAGGTCAGCGCAGGCAAGCCGACGTTGATGAACAAACGCCTGACTGCCATCTGGGGTCGAAAGAAGAGGAGAATCAGCAAACACCAGCAGCTGCTAGCCGCGGCCCGCCAGCGTCAGCAAGGAAAGGGCCCTACGCGGGTTGTGGCCCCTGCCAAGCGGAAGCAGCAGAATCTGGCCGACATGGGTGCTGTCGTCACCAAGGGCGGGCTGATCAAACGCCGAGGGTACCAGTTCAAGGAAGAGGAGTGGACCGGGGAGCCCATTCCCCTGAGAGAGCCTGAGGAGCCGCACATGCCCGTGCTCGAGGCGGAGGAGCATTACTTCCCTCCCCCGCCACCCGCCACCAAGGAGGAAGAGGAGGACATGCGCTACTGGGCCGAGGTGAAGCGTCAGTACCAACTGCAACTTCACCTGCAGAAAGAGGCAGAAGAGAAGGAGCAAGGTCTGCGCAAGGTGAAGAAGGAGACACAGAAGCGGAACGGCGAAGCTCAGTGGGATAAAATCACCGCAGCCATGTCCAGCAACAAAGAGAAAGAAGGCCGTTCAATGATTATTATCATTAAGCCTGACGAAGAGGAAGAGGAAGAGGAGGAGCAGCGCGCCAGCGGTAAGCGGGGCCGCGGTGGCAAGAGGCGTCGGACCCGCGGCAAGGACACGGATGACGAAGAATCTACGCCCAGGAAGGCAGGGCGCCCTCCCAAGAAACACAAGAAGGGTTCTGCGGCGGCTGCTCAGGCGGAGGAGGATGAGAGGACGACGCGGGTGATCTACATCCACACCCCCTCCAAGGACCCGGTGCCCGAGCCCGAAGAGGAAGAAGTCGGACCCAAGAAGAAGTTCTTCAAGGGGAAGAGGGACAAGACGTCCAAGCGCATAAAGAACCCTGTGGCTGACTTTGTCAACAGAGACGGTGAGCCGCACTGGAAAACGTCCAGCAGCGGCAGCAGCAAGAAGAACAAGCTGCCCAAGATCTATGACGATGGCACGGACGCCAACATCCCGTGCCAGCTGTGCACGAGCAGGTTCAAGAACCACGGGTACCTCTTCCGGCACGTGCGCCTCTTCCACCACGACCACCCCAGGGTCAAGGACTACATGGACGAGATCCGCCCCCTGATGAAGCTGCCGTGCCCCGTCTGCGGCAAGCTGATCAGCTCCATCGGCAATATCAGCGCCCACATCAAGCAGTGCCACCCTGAGGGGGACATCTCGGTGGATTGCGACCTCTGCGGCAACACGTATAAGACGCCCGCCTCGTTGAAGCAGCACATGCGCCAGCGTCACAGCCAGGACCGCCGTAAGCACGTGTGCATCATCTGCAAGGCGGCCTTCACGGAGCGTCGCAGCCTCAACGACCACATCAACTGTCTGCACGAGACGACGCAGGTGTTCACCTGCACCAAGTGCTGGAAGGTGTTCCTGACCAAGAGCCGCCTGCGGCGCCACATGTACATTCACGGCGACGTGCGCCACTCGTGCAAAATCTGCGGCAAGGGCTTCCACATCAAGGACAACATGAACAAGCACGTGCGCATCGTGCACGAGAGGTTTGACGGCGAGCACCACAGATGCGAGTACTGCGGCAAGGAGTTCCTGGTCAAGGGCAACTTGACCCAGCACGTACGCGGCGTCCACCTCAAACAGTTCCCCTTCAAGTGCGGTAACTGTCAGGCTGGATTCCGCCGCATGAAGGACATGATGCTGCATATGGAGAGGTGCGTGGAGGACGGCGGCGACCCGGCCATGGCGGCCAATGGCACGGAGACCCCCAAGACGGCGAAGAAGGGTACGCGAACCCGCACCCCCAAGGGCAAGAAGGGCGGCAGCGCCAAGAAGAGCAAGGAACTCATCGAGGAAGACGAAGAGGAAGACTTCGAAGACGAAGAAGAATATCTGGATGAGCTCGGCGATGATGATGAAGAGGCGGATTACGAGGATGAGCCGGTATCGCCAAGGAAACGCCGTCGGGTGGAGATCGAAATCGTACCCTCTGAAGAGTACGATGGAGAAGGCGAAGTGGTGACGAGCACTCCACGAACGACTGCCGGGCGAACTCCCCGGCGTTCCTCGGGACGGACTCCTGCGCGGACCGCCTCGGCCAAGGGGAAGAAGGGTCGCAGCACGGGAGGAGGACGGGCCAAGAGAGGAAAGAAAGTGGCACTACAGGAGGAAGAGGAGGAGGAGGAAGACGAAATGGAATCTTACCTGGATGAGGAGCTGTACGAAGGAGAGGACGGCGGAAACAGCCAGAGTGATGATAACCCCATTCAGGAGACCCTGATAGAGATAGTGCCAGCGGAGGATTACACTGGCGAGGGTGAGCAGATCGAGAGCACGGAGATTGAGATCCACCTGAAGAACGACACCCCCAGGGACGAGGGCGAAAGGACTGCTCAGGAAATGCTGGAGGTGATCGACGCCAGCGAAGAAATCGCCTAATGAATGTATTGATACTGACGCATATCGGGACGGTTTTGGTGGTAACTCTTGACAGCCTCGGGATACTAAGTAAAAGTATTGATACTAAACCGCGTGTATATTGCCCCCACCCCCCCCCCCACCCCCATCCCCCATCCCCCCAATCCCACGCGCCTCCAGGCCATCCGTGTTAAGAAGTGAGAGTTCGATAGCTAGCTTTACAGGCATGTCTGACGGTTTGTTGGGGATCTCTGGTCCGCCTCTGGAGGATAGTCGAAGAACAAAAACAGGTTATATCACACTCTTTTCATTGCGAAAAGTAGTCTGATTAACAGAACCGTATATGACCTTCTGTACTGTAGAGCGTCAAGCGATTGATTTCAAATACTTTTATTCGGAAAATCTGCCCAGAGCTTCCGAGATTGATGATGAAATGACGGCAACTCCTCTAGTTACTGTATTGGTTTTCGTAGTACATACCCCTGTCAATTCGGTGTATATAAGTAGTCTTAGAGAGATTGAAATATTAGGGAAAAATCTATGCGTGATAACCTATTTGGTCTTGTAACATAACTGAATGATGTGTGACGGATGAATAGCCATGATTTTATTTCGTCGCTATTTGAGGAAAACAAAACAATTCTTTTAGGCGTTTTATATATATTTGCATTCAAGTGACCTTTGTTAACAGATATTTTACGCATGTTTTTTATTATGGGTGGAAAGAAGTTCATTCAGACGGCGGTGCCTGTTGTTCTCTGATATAAATTGTGATAGAATTAAACATAAGAAGGTTTACCGAGGCAGCACGGACACCTAAGCTTTTTTTTTTGTATGTAGTTTATTCTGCACACGTTCTAGCTTCGTCGCGGTTGGATTTCCCAATGAGCTTTGACCGATCATCTGTGCAGACTTTGGTCCAATAAATCCAACACTGCAATATATGTTTTTATTGACTTTTTTTTTTACTAAGTTAATGATAGCGGGAGTCGAATCTCTTTACACCAGCTCTGGAACAAATTTCGTGGACCCTGGAACCTTGGCCCGGTGCCTTGATTAGTATCTCACATATTTTAAAAGCGTCTAAGAATAAGATCTTTGTACAACGGTACTCACAAATCTTGACTACCGTAAATATGGCCGAGAATAAAACCTTCCAATTTGTGAATTTCGCGCCACTAGTGTTGTTGGGCTTATGAACGTCACTAGTACTAAATATTCAGTTTCGGGGCTAGTGTAGGACGAAAAGGCACTTTCCATGTGAAACGGCTGTTTCGTGGTTTATATGGTAACTAAGGTTAATCCTGGAAGTTCGGTACCGCAGGCAATATTCTCCTTTGCGCTAAGATTCGTGTTTCTCGGTTATACGGGCCGCGTTTGGTGTGACGACTAATCTAATATTAAGATGATTTACCAATGTATCGTGCGGCGACATTCAACACGATGGGCAATTAATCACACATAAAATTGTGGCTTGGATATTCTCCTTTGCCTTCAGCTCGGCACTCTTGTACATTCATGGAGAGCATCTTGAGCGTTGCTTTAGGCGGTTTCCTTATTGCGCTAACACGAAATAACTTCGGAACAGACATACGGTTGTGGTTGTCAATTCTGACTCGACACATGATGTATACATCAGAACAATATTTTTTGTTTTGATGATACTCCGTGGCAGTTCCTTCTTCACAGAATCTTGTACTAATCTAAGTTAGTGCATGCCGCTCCCTGTGGCCGTGCCCCCCCCCCCCCCCCCCCCCCCAGTGGACCCGCCTGCTTGACTGGCAGTCCCTGACAAACGTGACCAGCACGTTCACATTTAAAACCTGCCAACACTGGCTCCTTGACACTCCACGATAGTCCTGCAGAGGAAACTGTGTGATGGGCGGACAGCCGTCGTCGAGCCTGCCTTCCCGGTTTTCTGACTGCTGCGCCATATGTGAAGGTTGGCTCTTCCGCCGACAACCCGCTGCCAGGTGACTGACCTGCCCGCAATGGTACCAAAGACGGCTTTCCCGACGTTGCGTATCTGGGTCGCCGCCGCCGCCGCGGACAGTGGAGCCGTCTCGGTCGGTTGCCCGACGCCAGGGCTGCGTACCGCAGCGCGATCGACCGCCGCGAACATTTTTGGTCCCTCCGAACTTGCTACGGTACGACATTGGTCACATCGAACTATTTCCATTTGTTGCGGGGATAACCACCAACTAATTATCCTTACTTTGGAAATAGTAACACAATCTAAATGGTGTAAAATATTGATAAATAAAAGATAATTATGAAGCATCGGTGTTTACAGGGTAGCCCCACTTATCTGAGAAGAATCGTCGTCAAGTTCAGAGTTTAATATTATCATGCGGGACTGTTCTTGATCGCGGCGAACCATACCCCACTCCTGCCTCAAAATATAAATAATTGCCTGCGGAATTACCGAGAACACATTGCCTACTCAGCAACATATTCTTATATTTCCGAAAATATGGGGTCTAGCTAAGATAGAGTTCTCTCGGTGTGGGATACTTTATGTCAATAACAAAACAAACATACAAACAAATTTACAAACCGAGCTGAGTAGTATACTGACAGAAGTCTTTAGACTTCTGTCAGTAATAAGGGTATTGCAACGCTTGCGTTTCTGAACAGACTTAATAAAAGACTGCCTCGTTGATCCTAGTAGAAATTAGTGGGCCAAAGCGCGGGAAAAAGTGAGAAAATCTCGAAAACGATGGATACATATTGGCAGATGGTAGGATATAAATGGGGATATAATGCGCGATAATTGAAAGGATGTGTTAAAATTAAAATTTGAAAACTGCTGTATGGTTAACTGGTGATAAACTGGCGCAGTAAAAACCGTGCAGAATCGGGGTTTAGTGTTTTTTATCCTGTTTATGGGACCGTTATGACCATAGTGGGGGGTGTGGGGCATTTTACTGACGAGATTTGTGCGTCAGTGGCAGCAGTCTTAGCAAAAACCGGAGCCGGTTACATTAGGATAATGAGATAATCGGATTGGTTGAGCGAACAGTAACTATACAACAGTCATTGGTTTGTACTGTTCATGTAGGGATTGCTGCTGAAACTAGCTTTAGTCAGTTGGTCCCTTTGTCCAGACGTATATGTATAGTCAACCAGCAGGAACCGGCTGGGCTCAGTGTCTCCCAATGTTTCTATCGAATTAGGTCTATTGTAATCGACTGTTTATTCGATTTATTAGGGATGTGTTTGCTTGTATTATTACTCTGTCCATATAGACTCCATCCTCTATACAGGAAATTCGTTATAAAATCTTCAATTCTAAATTTTCGCAATAAATTCAATATGAAAGCGGAGACGCGGTGGTATTCATTCATTTTATTTTGCATACATGAACAAAGCTAAACATACAACTAATATTGGCACGACGGATAAGACAGCCAAAAAACACAGTGACCATGTAGTTTACTACAATGGGAATTTACGGGCAGGCAGCAGACAGAGCCATCGCAAGTTCAAAGGAAGCTTGTCTTTACCTTAAATAATATTAAAAGGATCAAAATGAAAGTATTTCTCCGTAATCTACACCATATGAACAAATGCAGCAAAACACCTTATTGGTGACACTTCAGCGTTACAACAGTCAAGCTAGTCAATGGAATGTACACCGTTAGCATAATCATTAATACACCAAAAGTGCTCAGACCGGGATAACACAGGATATTTCGCCTGACTAATACCCATTGGTGATCAATCACGAGGTTACAGATTAAGTAATACATGTATATATAAATAGGTGTCGAAGTCACTGTAGTGACCAAAGGTTAGTGCTTACGGATGATCACCCGTCAGTGGGAACCATCTGTGTAGATGAGATTTCTCTGGAACACTACGTTACTCAGCTTCTGTCGCACGTTCGGTAAATGCTGAACCTGAAAGAAATAACATGGTTTACGACACAGGAAACATACACGAAGATAATCGTGAAACCATCGTAATGGCCCGAAATACATGGACTCATTTCTTGTAATTACCTGCGCCTGGAAACTTACTTGCATAATGCCCATGTCCCTTAGTTACTCAAACTTGTATTTAAAATGTGTACTAAAGGAGCGGAAACTAGTCTTTTTGTACAATTAGAGCAATCTAATTTAGCCAATTCAGCACTAGCAGCATTGCTGCCACGTGATATTGGCTCGCCATATTCTTCTTCCATTCCAACAGCATGTCTAAACAACGTGCCGAGCGTTCACATAGCATCCTACATCGTTTCTTGCAGAGTATAAGACAATTATACAGATAGAATGTATAACTTACGTAGTCGAACCACCTTGAAAGATGAATAAACTTCTGCTTCTTGTAAAACGGTAGATTAGACTGTAATGAAAAGCATTTCCATAAAGATTTCCATAAACTAAAGTGACTTGTAAGCCCTAGGGCTGGGCGAACCTGATATTTACTATTGTTTCTGTATCATGTATATATGTTGGCATGTCACTATAATAACAAATATATGAACTTGAACTTGAACTTGAACATATGTTTTATGTGGCTATCTACTTACGACTATGTCATGAAGTGCAATATACAGTATGACATCTGCGACTGTGAGGCTGAAGCCGGCGAGAAAGACTCTGTCACTCATGTGACCATTCAACTCCTACAACGACAAACAACACATAAAGAAAACGACACAGCAACACACCATCTGCCCATCTGTCGGTTGTAGCAGGACGCAGAAGGAGCTCATTCTCCCACACGAACATGGATCTCCTACGACACACTCGACGCGAGCCGAATATGGCTACTTTTGGCTGCCCTCCGATCTGATGAAAATCATCTATTCGCACAAGAAAGAAACAATGCGTCCGGGTTCACATGACACTACCAGTTTCCCTATCTGGTGCAGACCTATTCCACATTACCGCCGTTTAAAAAATATAACTTCGACACAAAAACGTAGAAATCCTGAAGCAGGGATGTACTTCTTCACAACAGTTCCACATACCTGTAATATTGTAAGAACATCCTTCTCATCTCCAACACGGTCAACCTGATTCACCCTATATTCCAACCACTGATTGACTAGCGCTTGTTCCTCCGGTGTACGGCCTGCAAGGAGTTAGCAAATCCGCAAGTATAAGCACCATAAATTTACTTTAAACTTATTAAGTAGATCTTATCATAGCCATGATGCTCACACAGCGGGAAAGGTGAAGTTACACTGTTGTGTGAAAGTAAGGTGACATTGTTCTGTGAAAGGTGAGGTTACACTGTCATGCGAAAGATGAGGTTACATTGTTATGTGAAAGGTGGTTACATTGTTATGTGAAAGGTGAGGTCACACTGACGTGTGAAGCTATAAGGTTACATTGTTATGTTAAAGGTGTGGTTACATTGTTATGTGAAAGGTAAGGTCATAATGATGTGTCAAGGTATAAGGTTACATTGTTATGTGAAAGGTGAGGTTACATTGTTATGTGAAAAGCGATCTTATATTGTCATGTGTAGGTAATGCTAATGGCAGTTACATTGTAACATGAGTGGTGAGGTTCAATTGCATAATAACTGTAAATGGGAGATTACATTGTAGTGTGAATGGTCAGGTTACAACTTTATATGGACTGTGAGATAACACTCTAATGCCAAGGTGACTTTACATTGTAACATGAACCAAAAGGTGACATCATAACATAACTGGGGAGGATAACAAAACAAAAATCAGTCTCAATAGTATACAGTTTTACGCCACAATTAATACTTGCAGTTCAAATATTCGTCATGAGAGAAAGATCCACATTCAATTTCAAATTGGTATCACATCTTTATGCTGAATTAACAATTAAATTAATAATTTGTTACCTAAGAGCTCAGGCTTCTGACTTTTTTTCACTAACAACTTTACAGCAGTAGCCAGTCCTTTGACTTGCAAACCATTTTCCACCTGCAGACATGGTACCTGCAATCAGAGGAGGTGAAATGAAAATGCCTGTACAGGTCAGTAGACTGTCAGCAGATTGCAGTGTCAGAACATATACACTTATTTCAACAAAACTATTTTACACTCATGGAAGCACCAGCAATTGTTAAAGAGGTAATTAATCTATAAGTAAGTTTAATATTTAACCGTTATGCTCAGAAGTGTTTATATATAGTCCTGCAAGCAAGCCGCAGGGATGAGGTCACAAACTGCAAGACTACCAAGATCTTTGATAAGGACCTACATAGATCTATTCATAATTAAAGCATCCTCAGAGTCCTCCTATCTCCTCAATCTTACTAATTTCCTTGGACACTCAGGAAATGACTTCAGATGTTTTATTGCATCCTCTATAAAGTCTAAGTCTTAACGTATAAGGATTCCCATATTATTATTACCATATGTCTGATGACATGACATGTGGTATTCATATAGTCAAATTCATTAATGCTGTTCACATTGTTTTTAGCCGATATTTTCATTAAAATTGGACATCAGCTATTAAACAGACTAAAAGAAAGAACGTCCACACAACGTTGCCTAGTAATGGTTGCCATTGTATGCAACTGAGACAATGGAGACAGTAGACATCATAACAGGCATTTAGCACAAGTGCCCCCAGCAAGCCTGCTTCTCTAGGGGCACAACGGTAACAATGTTAAAATCCTTCAACGTTAGTAGGGAATTGACTGTAGCTTTTATTATAATGTGTGCTCAAACAATCATGGTGTTTACGTATTCTATATACCTTATTCTATCTGTTTGGAACTTTATTATACTGAAAGGCCATCGGCCCATAGTACATATAATAAACAATAATTAACAAAAAAAAACACCTGTAGTGACATATACTATCGATATACATATTACTCGCTGAGGTTGTCGTGCAGTATGAAGGCGTGGTAAACAAATGCAGCTAGATTAACATGGTGAGTCTTGTTTAAGGTGGATAATAATGAAGTAAACCCATGCTGGGACTTTACATGATACGGAATGTACTGTTTTCTGAGTTCTTCGTACAGCGGACATTGAATTAAAAAATGGTACTCATCTTCAACAACCTCGTTATCTTTAGACAGGCAATAGTTGCATAGGCGGAGACTTCTGTGAGTTTGCCCTCTCATCCTTTCAATACGTAACGAATGGGCAGAACATCGAAATTTAGTTAATGCCATACAGTGTTTTGGAATCGTAACAGATGTGAGATATTGCTCTGGTTCTAACAGTGACTTGAACTTACTATAAGAAGATAGTTTGGATGTAAGTTTAACTCGCTCACCCCATTCTTGCATTGCAATATCAGCGACTCGTTGTTTAAATTCACTGATAAACATATTTACATCGCCTACGCTCTGGTTTAGCCACACGTGCCCAAAGCCGTATTTACACAAAAGCTTTTTAATTTTTGCGGGCCAAGTTTGTTTTCCAGTGGCTGCCAAGCGAAACAAGATTTCATAGCATGACTGTGTATATCGAGAGGCGACGCTTTGCACCACACGCAACCAAAACTTGATGCATTTTGTCATGTAGATAGTATTAAGTGGCGTTCATCCGCATTCTCCCAAGACGGCACAAGATGGAGTTTGGGGAGGCAAACGCAAGTACCTTTTACAGAACTGAACATGCATAGTTTCTATATCGCTTTGATACTCGAAGCCCCATATTTCACTGCCGTATAGAATAATAGGGAGGACAATTTTATCGAACAAATCAAAGCAGATCTTTGGAGGAATAAAACCACACTGCGACATCACATTTCTCACCAAAAACACACCCTTGTTACCCTGTAAGACTAGTGTCTTTAACGCCCTCGACCAGCTTAATGTCGATGAAAAAACTATACCCAAATACTTATAAAAAGAGACGGTCTCAACGCACTGACCATCGATGTACCACTTCTCGTTTGGCCGCAGACGTCCGCCATTTCTAAATACCATAATTTTAGTCTTATTCATGTTAATTTTAAGCCCATAATCCTTGCAATATTTGCCCAGTACGTCTAATTGCCTTTGTAACCTGCCAACAGTATCGTTTACTAGAGCTAGGTCATCAGCATACATTAGTACATATAATCCAGGGTGAATTTCATCAAGGTACACGCCATCGCATGAATTACTTCTAAACCGGTTTTCCAATTCATCCAATCTGCCCATATCTGGAGCCGATTGTTTAAAAGTTTTGTAAAGATTTTACCCAAGACGTTAAGAAGTGATATAGCTCGATAGTTATTTGGATCCCTTTTGGGCCCTTTTTTATGCAGCGGAGTAATCAGTACCTGCCCCCATGCCGTTGGAAACTCTCCAGTATTTAAAATGACATTGAATAAACGACATAAGGGTTCCTTTAGCATTTCTGAACCACTTTTAAACATTTCATATACCAAACCGTCGGGACCAGGAGCTTTGCCATTTGGCAGCTGTTTAATCACACCATCAACTTCAGCTACTTCTATATCAGCGTTCAATACATCTGGCACATTAAAAGTATAATCATTACATTCTTGGTCGTGAATCCTCAACGTTTCATTAATTTCATCGTCAAACTCAACGGGGATTTTATCAACAGTAAATAGCGACTCGAAATAACATTTCCACTCATCGTTAGTTATGGGTGGGCAAGAGTTTCTCTTTTGATTGATAGACTGAATAAAAGACATCTGACATCAATAAAGTGTGTCGACACTAGGTTGTTTCGGTAATATTTTCGCGAAGAAATGTTGGAGCACACAACTGTTCCCGACTAGCCATCCGCCATATTTGCTTTTGGCGGATGCCGGTACCTATGAATGCGACTTGGTTCCTCCTCTCCATTAGCATATGACTCTCAGCTAGAGGGCCTTGTCAGTCGCTCACTTTGAACTTTAAGACAACAGCAGCGTCCTCTTTCACAGGGGATTGACTGTTAGAAAGTTTAGGACCCAGGCTACAAATGGTTCAAATGGTGGTGGGATTCGCCAGGTGGCGCTGCATATACATGGCGGTTGGTAGGGAAAAGTTGCATGCTCCAACATTTATTCGCAAAAATATGACTGCAATAATCTAGTATTGATGTCAGAAGATAGAACAAGGTATATAGAATACTTAAGCAATATTATTGTACGCGCACACATTATAATAAAAGCTACAGTCGATTCCTTACTAACGTCGAAGGATTTTAACATTGTTACCATTGTGCCCTTAGAGAAGCGGACTTGCCTGGGGGCACTTACGTCAAAACAGGCATATGCTCCTTGTTTTAGCTTATTTTGAGGTTGGCGCAAGTGCCCCCAGGCAAGCCTGCTTCTGAAAGTGGCACTTGCGCCAAATTTTGAGGCAGACATTTGTGGCCAATGGAGCTTAATCACGTGCAAGATTAGTTTGGATATGATAGGAAAAATAGAGTGGCACATAAAGAAAAGTATGATTGAATTAGTTGGGTCTCTGGGTTCTGCAGCCTGTCCGTAAATTTCCGAGCGCTCACTCCAATTTTAACGAAAATATCGGCCAAAAACAGTGTGACTGGCATCAATGAATTTGACTATAGCCTATGAGCGGATCCAGGAATTTGAAAAGGGAGGGATCTATTGTGGCATTGAAAACTTCCAACTTCGGTGGGGGGGGGGGGGGGAGGGTCCACGCCTTAGATGGCCTAAATTTTCAATGTTGCCTCAAAAAGGTGGAGGAATCGGGGGGATCCGGGTCCCCGGGCCCCCACCCGGCCCCCCTGTGAGTGTGACAACATAATTAATAATGCCGGGCCAGTGGACTCGGTATGTGTTGTTTCACTGCATTCATTCACGCATCGCGAATGCAAACTGGGTTTGTATTGTTTCCTTGGGGTTAGAAGCTGCAATCGTACCCGTGTGTCGGCATTAATAGTGACGTGTGAACAATCCACACACAGAAAAGACGCAATGTGTTGCACTTCGGCGTCCATGCTTGTCAGTCACCGGAAGCGGCCGTGTTGGGTGAGATCGATTTAACTTGGTTTGGGTACCACTTGAAAACATGGATGGTAGGCAAATAAATGGTAGAGGGTACTTGTTTACCAGGTCACCGAGTGGAAAATAATGATATTACTTTTGTAAGTTGTCGCTAGACACTGAAGTACGCAAAATATGTGACGTGAAAATAAATCTACCCCGTAAATTTACACCGGCACAAAACAATCGAGTGCAAGTTTTTCTTCTTACGTCTGGCCAGAGCGTCTAATGCTCTATATATCTAAAATGCGCTAACTGCTCTGTGACGTAGAAATTATATATATGTGCATATCGTGCGCAGAAGGTTGTCGAAATTCTTCAATAAATTGACACACACACTCGACGGTCAATACGATCGGCAACCTCACACACTGAACGCGGGGCGCTGCAAAAGTGACAAGCAGAAACGAACGTTGCTAATTTCAAAGTGCCCTACTGCCAAGCGCTTCAAATATGACCAGTCAGAAAATAGCAGTCGCATTTAATCTGGGTCCAGCTTTGTCGTCTGCTGTGTGCATTTGACCCTAGCTCCTTTCAACAGCAGCATCTATATATCTTTGACAAATAAAATTCGTTCTATCCATACATCCTGACCAAGGATAACGCGTGGAGAACAATAGAGGAATCCTTGGGTGTAGTGGATCTATTGGCGAAAATAGATCGACACTGTGACGAATTGGCGTACCTTACATCATTTTATCATCATAATATTAAAGGACTTCTACATGGAAAAAGGGAGTATCTTGCGCTAATACATCTCAAATTGGAGACGATACTGGACGCGCCTGCGCCTGCGCAAGCGCCAACATTATTTTCAATGACCCCACATACCGGACGCGACGCGCCACCCTGCAGCGCTGCATGGCGCGCGGCTTGCCACAGTAGCATATTACTATATTATAAATTAGGTTCAAAAATTAATTGCCGTTGAGGTAATTAATTGATGATTTATTGCTTTAGACTAATAATAAAACGTTTTACCAGGCAAAGATAATATGCCTGTTCATCTCATTTATTCACAACTCGCTAATAGCCAGTGTGTGATATCTCCCGGCCCGGCCCTCTGTGGACCCCTCTAAGGATCTATATTCCTGTATACGGGGACCAAGGGTCACGAACCGACCCGGAAAGTTTTGGGTTCCCGCCATGGCTCGGGTTCGAACCAACGACCTCTCGCTTCCCAGGACTTTCGGAGCGTAACGTCAAACGCGATGCGACAAAGGGATAATCCCGTTGGCGCAGGTTGTTTTTGGTCTATTTATGTCGCACCGGACCGGTACCGAGATACTACATACCACTCTTTCCCATTGGACCGCGCCCTCGCGGTCTATCCACCACGCCCTGCGTGTGAATCCAAGCCTACGGCTCCTACAGGTATCCGGGGAGTGACAAGGACCGCGTATTGCCGCATTAAGCGGAGATCTACATCTCCTTCGTTTCACCCGGCCCAGTAGGCGACCGTTTGAAAGGGCGGCCCCAGGTTCGTTTTCCATTGGCACCAGTGATATCTCTCGGTCCGGCCCTCTGTGGACCCCTCAAAGGACCTACCCCTGTATACGGGGATCAAGGGTCACGAACTGACCCGGAAAGTTTTTGGTTCCCGCCATGGCTCGGGCTCGAACCACCGACCTCTCGCTTCCCAGGACGTTCGGAGCGTAACGTCAAACGCGATGCGCCAAAGGGATAATCCCGTTGGCGCAGGTTGTTTTTGATCTATTTATGTCGCACCGGAACACTGCATCCCGCGCGCTGCGATCGTGAGCCTTACATCATCACTATGACAGCACATCAGGCTCACCTTTAATTATTTAACACCACGCCTTTAAATAATTAAGGGCATGCGTGTAAAGTTAACACCGCGCCTTTAATTATTTAACGGCACGCATGTAAAGTTAACACCATGCCTTTAAATAATTAAGGGCGTGCGTGTAAAGTTAACACCGCGCCTTTAATTATTTAACGGCACGCGTGTAAAGTTAACACCATGCCTTTAAATATCCCGTCAATCCCACCATGGACAACGAATCTCCATCTGAATTATAGCCAATAATTAATTCAGTATGCTAATTTAACAGAAATATTTATTGACACGATTGAACATATAGAAGCAATCCTGGCTAGGCAGGAACCAAATTGCTTGACTTCTGTTAATACGACCGAAATGACCGGTAATATGAATAGGCATTGCCTAAGTTGCGAGCTCACCCAAATAAAAAAAAAATAAAGGCCTAGCTCTTAAAGCTGCTGTATCAACTGCAGCAGCCAGCTGTCCTAATCTTATAGGTTTCTAGACAACTAGACTCAAAACCAACACAGGTATAGTTGGTTTGAGGTTGAGTTAGCTTGGGGTCGAGTTGGCTCGGGGTTGAGTAGGTGATGGGTTGGGCATGTCGTGGGTCGAGTTGACTAGATGCTGTCTTATATCTGCTGTATTAGCTGAAGTAGTTTATATTCTTAAAACTACCTGTACTGAAATATCTTATTTAAGTTATAGAACTGATATTTTTATCTATTTCTTTTAATTAAAAATAAGATGGATGGCTTAGTTGTTTAACGGTAATATTTGGGCTTAAAGTCATATATGCAGAGAAATACAAAAATAAGTAGTTGCTTGAGTCTATAATTAATCATATTAGATCTATTTTATGATAATTAATATCTTATTCATTTTTTTTCCTTTTGCTAAAATTATATATAGGTTGATGAGATATTTTTAAATCAAGTTTATACCTGGTCATAGATTTATAGCAATCTATACCTATCTATGTACCAGGTATATGTTCATAAAAAAGCTAAATATGCCCCAATATGGCCAACAAAAATTGATGACAACATGTCCATAAATATTTTTATTTATATTAGAAGGACTTTAATAGATCTATATCATTTCTATTAAAACTATTTTCGAAGGTAACTCCTTCATGAAAAACATATTTTCATTGCCTGTTGTGACCTATCCATGAGAACAGATACTGAACAATTGCTAAATACACCATGAGTAAGCTTCTTGAACACTCACACCATGTCAGAAGTATGTTTTATCATCATCCTTCTTCTTCTACCATTCTAGCAATCTATAACATGTTTTATAGCAGGCTTTATGCGGTTGTGACCTGTCCATGAGAACATATACTAAACTGTTGCTATATACACCACGAGTAAGTTTCTTGAACATTCACCACATGTCAGAAGTACAATGTATGTTTTATCATCATCCGTCTTCTTCTATCATCCTAGATCCGTCTTCTTCTATCATCCTAGATTAATTTGCTACCAATGTAATATTGGTATCTCTCACAAAAAATGTTTTTAGAAAGTAAACATAAAAAAAGATAAATAAACTGGGCATATGTTACCAAATTTCCAGTGTATAAGTCACACCCACCGATTTTGAGAAATTATTAGACTTGAGCCATAGATAAGTCGCACCAGTGTATAAGTAAAATGAAGTAAACTGACCATATGTTGCCTATTGCCTATTTATCGGTAGACACTTTTACATGCTAAACCCTGTTTATTATGTATACTTGGTATCTCTATTTGAAAGTAATACTGCTTGAGTAGGAGTAGTCCAGACCGTTTTCTGATCCTCAAAATGGTACACATTTGTGTTGCTTATCAATATGAACTACTAAAACCGTTGTTTCAGTAATTGTTGCCTTTTTTATTAAACTTTTAATTCAATAATTGTTGTTTTTTTCTATTAAACTTTAAATCCAATAATTGTTTCCTTTTTTTATTAAACTTTTAATTCAATAATTGTTGCCTTTTTTATTAAACTTTTTATTAAATAATTGTTGCCTTTTTGATTAATATTTTAATTATTTGTCAGCAAGGGGATGTTGACAATACAAAGTACAACCATTGTTTGTGTGAATATACTCAAAGCTTGACATTTTAAGAGGGGCTGTTTAGTTTCGGGAAAAGGGATTTCATTCAATAACTGTTGATATCCTAGCTATATTTTTGCCAGTGATATGTTTAAATTTCATGCCCAAATAGACTGGAAGTGAAAATATTTGTATGTCCTATATTGTTTTGTGATGGTTATCTAGATCTATATGTGTCTGGCAGGGAAACCAGTTTTTGACATTTGACATGGAAAATGATTGTATTGGGACAATTTTAAACCTAAAATGTTGCTTTAAGGGTAATAAAATATATAATTCTGCATTTGATTAAAAATCGTAATAATGGCATTAATTTAAATAAGTTAAATAGATTAAAATCATTTGAAAATTAACAAAAATAGCCCTGAAAAACAGCTATTTTTTCAAATCATAGATGAGTGATATGGTTGTGAATAAATCTGAATTATCCTGGGGTGTCAAAAGTAGGCAAAATGTGTCAAAAAAAGGAAATAGTAAGTCATGTGAACGATATATAATAAAATATTCTTAAAATATTTACAGTTTTGGTTTTAACTCCTGTTTAATTTTTCTCAATTAAACTCTTCAAATTATATATTTCAGGGGTGGAGGCATTTGAAATATAGGTTTGGAGTCTAGAAACCAGAATTAAATTGTTATATTTAAAAAGACAAAAACTGCAGCTGAAATTTTGATGTCCTAGATATATGTGTCAGAATTAGGCAAAAGGTGTCAAATGTTAGGAAATAGTATAGATCTATGAACAATATATACCGGTAATAAAATATTTACAGTTTTTGTTTAAAATCCTATTTAATCTGTCTCAAATAAACTCTTCAAATTAGAGCTATATATATTTCATGGGTGGAGGCATCTAAAATATAGGTTTGGAATCATAATAGAGACCAGAATTAAATTGTTATATTTAAAAAGGGAAAAACTGCAGCTGAAATTTGATGTCATATGGAAAATTTAGTGTTTACCCTACCTACTTTTTAGTTTTACAGTCACAAACAGTGGTTTAAAGCCAAAGGCCCCAATTGGCCCAAAATAACTCGGTATAAACATGATTCCAAAAACATAAAAGTAAAATCTGCATTCCAAATAGCAATAGGCCTACTTCTGTCAGGGTAGCCTGAAAGTTCAGACGCTACAGTCCTGACACTTGTTCTTGGTGACTGTCACCAAGAACAAGTGTCAGGACTGTAGCGCAGTCACCAAGAACAAGTGTCAGGACTGCCCTAGCGTCTGAACTTTCAGGCTACTGTCAGGGTCACTGACACTGGTGTAAACCACAGCTATGCTTGTTCTTTCAACCAGTCCAGATTGATTTCATCAGACATTCCTGTCTCCCTGACCATATCCATATGATATCTATGGCTAGCCTGAATGTTCAGATGTTACAGTTTGACAGTCTGATGCTTACTGTTACAGTCACAAGAACAAGTGTCAAGACTGTACCGTCTGAACATTCAGGCTAATCGATGACTATCTGACTTGTTTTAGCTTGGACTAAAACTTTAGTTCAAGATCAAAATTAGCCAAAGCTGTCAAGTTAGATGGTTTTATATCAAAATACCAACCTTCATCTCAACAAAACGTACTGACAAGTAGACGTCAACAAATCAACGACTGAGTCAGTTATTTGTCTAATTTGACCAGGGTTGACAGTGACACGACAGTTTGACAGACCGACGCGAAGACGACACTCGACTTGGTCACTTATCTGACTTAAAAAATTGACAACCAGGGGCTGAAATATTCATGAAAACTGTCATAGCAATCAGTTGAAATAAACAGATGACTTTCAAAAATAATACACACCTCGTCTAAATTTCTTATCACTTAGATCTATGCCAAACAGCAAAAACAAACAAAACTTTGAGTCGATTTTCGAACGCGTTCGCCAGGGTTCGCATTTGCCGGATGTTAGCATCAATGTCCCAACAGAGGGCGTTCCGCTAGTAGCCGGGAGAAATGGTGAATAAAAATGTAATCAATGTTTTATAGTTTTCATAATCATAATCCTTCAATATTCAGACAAATAAAGCAATAAAATTATAATTTTAGGCGTATATTCTGTTATATAGTCTGGAACTTTGTGAAATGGCTCCTATTATCGCCTTCATTCTCGGCCATGACGCGCGGCCGACGTTTTTTGAATCGCATAGTATGGCAATGTATGGCAAGCCAAAAAAAAATTATTTATTTATTTATTTTTTATTTATTTATTTATTTATTTATTTATTTATTTATTTATTTATTTTTTCTCTTCGTATACGTTACCATAATAGCTCGCTAGAGCTCGCTAATATGTTGTAGGTAAAACCTAGAAAGCGAGCGTAGACTTTGACTTTATTGTGAAGCAATTTTTTGGACCCCCACTGATGATAACTGGGCTAAACTGTTTCTCATAACCTTAGTTATGACTTGTTCTTTTTAAAGGTGAAGTTTTACATATTATGCTATTTTGTATATTTAATATCAAAGTTTTGGTACTGAAAAAGTAAATCTAGTAGTTTAGTAGTACATTTGATTTGTAGTCAAGTGACCTGCCCCTGACCGAATCTGTCATGATTTAGGTTCCTATTACCCTAGGTTGCTTTATTTGTGATCTGTAAAGTTTCGTTCGAGAGAAATTGCCATCTAAAAATAGGCTAAGGCAATGAAAAAATCAATTTCCATCCCCTGGTACATTGACTGACCGAAAATGTTTGTTCTCAAAGTTTAAAAGTGCCGTATTTTGTGGGGAGGGATCATTGCATGGTGTAGGTGGAGTGCCATGGTCAGATAGATGTGGCCGGCAATAGTTATGTTCCTGCCTTCCTGCTCCCTGATTTGGATTTGTAACTTCATGACTCAGCTCATGTAATGAGCTTGAGTAAAAATTATGCTCAAGATCTCTAGAATTTGAAACTGGACGACTGGTTGACTGGATTGTGTTACGGTTACCCAGTGTGAAGCAAAGTACTGTGAATATTTTTTTATGTAAGGGTGGTCCGCCATTATTCAACGCAGCAAACCCAGCAAGAAGTAGTCTACGATAGACTACGACTACGATAGTCTACAAGATCCCAAATGACAAGCAGCTGTGATAGATCTAGAAGCTTTTAGTTTTGAAGTAGATGTGCTAGAGAAGGGGAGCACAACTTGTTTTGATTTGATAATTGGACTACTGCAAGAACTTACTACTTTTTAAATATAATGAAGAATGCTAATGGATAGATGTTCGAAGATCTTGATAACTTAATTATCTCTAGATGTAGGCTAATCTTAACTGAAGGGTTTGTTATAAACCAAAAAAAAAGCTGGGATCCAGCTTTGTATATTACCTTCTAGCTAATCTATATTAGAAATTAGTTATTTGACGGATCCTACACGGACGCCTAATGAACTTTCAAACAACCCGTTTGAATGAACACAGATATTGCTTTGATTCGATAATTAGAGTAAGGTTACTTTTTAAAGTAAGCTTATATTAAAGAATGCCAATGGATAGATGTTCGAAGATCTTAATAGATCTAACTTATCTCTAGATGTAGACTAAGCTTAATTACATTTTTTGTTAAAAATCTGCCAAACAACAGCAATTTTTGCCTCAATTTTTTTTCAAGCTTTGATCCAACTTAAAGTTGCATGTGGAGTTGTTTCGCTGTTTTTGAATGCCAAATTTGCGTATAAGAACACAAGCCTAAGGCCTTAAGGTTCATAACAGACAATAAACACCTACCATATCGCTCACCAATTATCTGCCAATGGCAATGAGCAAAACATTTCAAATTCATGAATTGTCCGCCACAAAAATGAAAACTGGTGCTGATTTGAAACGTCATAAACGTGTGTGAGCAAGTCGTTTACCGGTGCCACCGACAGGGGGCCCAAGCGCTAAATTATATGAGACAATAGAAGCGTCCGGAGCGCCACTTTTTTTTTGGCGGTGGCTGTTGACACTGCTTGTGGTCAAAGGTAACATTTCCTGTTTATGTTTATTTTGGTACAGCCGTTGCAACGGCCAGCTCCACGTGTAACTTTAAGCTTAGTAAGTCTTACATTAATTTCCAGTTAGATCTGCATTAGAAGTCTATTTTAATGAAAGGCTAAAAGACGGTTGTTCCAATCAAATGGTTCAAATAAGTAAATAAATAAGTGGTGAAAGTCATATGATTACAGCCTAAATGTGACGTTAGATCTAGCACCTTTTGGATCACCAACCTTGATCTATATTTTCAAAAGCTGAACTACATTGTAGGCCTAACGCCAGTAACGGATCTAAATTTAGATCTGGATCTAGGCCTAAGCTTAGATCTAGAACATGTAATGCGTTAACGAAGCAATTTTTGCCTCAAATTGTTTAAAGCTTAGATCCAACTTAAACTAGATCTAGGGAACTTACATTAACTTAACTTCCAGCTAGATCTATATTAGTCAATTAGAAGTCTATGTTACTGAAAGGCTCAGTAAACATTAGCTAAAAGAGTCAAATGGTCCCCTGGTCAGGGTCAAAACTGTTCTATGCCCGACTATGGATCCTACACTGGCGCCTGATGAACTGTCAAATAGATCTAACTCCTAGGCTAGATCTAAATATTACACAAATAAGTTACCTTAGCACTTTAATGTATCACCAACCTTGATATAAATTGACAAAAGCTAGACTAGACGTGAAAATGTTGTAACATCAACGAAGCCTGGTAAACTGCTGACAAATCTGAAACTGTCGTCTGCGCGTTCGACTTGTGCTGCCACCAAGCGAATGCAGCCCGCGCGCGTGTTGAGCGCCCTCTGTCATGAGAGAGGAGGACACATGCATGTTGTCGCTATGATCAGCGTTTCATCAGTTGGAATTATGTTTTTGTATGTGAATTATCTACCAATTATGTATATTCTTTAGTGAATGTGCGGGTTTGGGCTGCATATAAGTTTTTGACAAAAAAATAAACATGAACTTTCCCGGAATGCATTTAAACGCATGCGCATGTCACACCACTGGGGGTCGACTACCGGTTGATTTTTTTTCGCGCTTTACAGTATGGGATTGAGATACAGATTTTGTCAGTTTTTTACGTGTGTGTTATCTAAAGAGCTCACTACGCTCGCTAATATATATATATTTAATTCGATATACCAATATGCTTAACAAATATTGCTTTCTTTACCTAAATGCAAGCTCGATGACAAACGAAATACATAGAAGTAGAACCAGTGTGGCAATTTCCGGCCCTTTAAGGCCTAACTCAACAAGGGTTTCGCACTGTTGCCTAGTTATATTGAACCGTTCTTGTCCGGACTCAGCTCGCACATTTGCTGCCTGGTAGTGAGCATTTCTAAGAGCTGGTAATTCAGATTCAAGTTGATCAATCAATGCCTGCAACACATGAAATGCATTTAACTTCATTGGCAAAAAAAAACCATGCAAACGAAAATCATATAAATAAACAAAAATGGAGTGACACGAGGACAATGTACATGATCAGGGATTCGAACCTGGTAAGTTTCGACGAGGCTGTCCACTCTAGACAAATTTCTCGTGCATTCACGCATTCGCCTGACAGCTTCATCTACTATCATGGTGTCTTGACTGCGCGATCGGATGACATCTACTACGATTTGGCGAATAGTACCGAGGAAATCATAAACCGCAGGGTGATTGTGATTATTCATATTGGCCTGCTGCTTTCTTTGTGAAGGATAGAGCTGCAGGGTACGCTTAGGCCGCGTTTGTCTCGCGCTCGGTCATTGGCTGGCATTGCTTGGAATACCGATTGGTTAAAAATTACAGGTCCGATGTTAAAGTTGCATGTGGAGCTCTTTCCCGCCAAAACTAAAGAGGTCAAATTACAAATAAGAATCTCCTTGAATCATTCAAGATTGGTTTTGTCTAACCTCCACCCATGCCAGACTGCCAAATAGTGTCTCTTAGCCTTGCCCGTGATATCAATTTACCACAAATTTTCATTTCAGTGGTAAACGTCATCAGTTTGTGTGCTCCGCGATGCTTTGTTATAAGTAGCAGTGCCGCGACAGAGTGCTGTGGTGTCGCGGGATAGACACGTTTGCCACACCACAGCCGAAACGGCGAGGTTTATCAGGTTTCTGAATTTATGCAATGGAACAATCGAGTTTTCTGCAGATTTTGATAAAAATTTCGCCTGGACTTAGTTTTGGCGGGAAAGAACTCGACATGCAACTTTAACTTTAAGGGCGTGCGTGTAAAGTTAAAGGCATACCTTTAAATAATTAAGAGCGTGGTATTCACTTTAGGCGCACGCCCTTAATTATTTAAAGGCGTGGTGTTAACTTTACACGCGTGCCTTTAAATAATTAAAGGCGTGGTGTTAACTTTACACGCACGCCCTTAATTATTTACAGGCGTGGTGTTAAATAATTAAAGGTGAGCCTGATGTGCTGTCATACATCACGCCACAATACAGTAACAACGATTCTCAAAACTGGATTCGGAATCAGGAGGAAATGCTTGTCTTAGCTGCTGCCCATGTTCTATAATATAATTAGACAAGTACTTGCGCAGGTACCAGTGATTGCGCTCCCATCAAAATATGGTAAGCAACTAATAATTTATTGCTTAACCCAATAATGGATAAAACCAGGCAAAGATAATAACATGTGCGTGTTCATCTTATCGTCGCAACTCGCTTAAAGCCACTCCACCTACTTAAATGCTACTAGCCAACTACGCCCGTTTGGTGGTTTGAGCTCGGGTGGGGGCGGGGATGGGGGCTTCTATTTCCTTTACTCGCTCAAAAATCCTTTAACTTCCAACGCCCCCACATTTTAAAGTGGCGATGCCAGGGCGCACCCAAACCTGTATACACCCTCACACCCCCCTCCCAAGATGGGTTGTTGATTATGGGGTCAAGATAGCCTACTGCCGTATATTGCACGTCTGATAGAACCCAAAACGTCATAGTGACCAAAACGTCATACTTTGGTAGAATGAAATATACAGTTCAAAGTTTAATTTCAACCACCCCGGTTATCGCTCACACAACCCTGCGTGGCGTTTCTGAAGACAGGGCGGGGCCACTCGGGGCTGAAGGATTGATTGACAATTAGAGACCTCTTAGAGGCCGAAATTTGCGAATTAAGGCGCAGAAAAATAAGGAAATCTGAGGTTTCTTGGAATTGGAGGTTCCAAGGGATGGACCCGGAGGGAGGTGGGGGGGGGGGGGGGGCGATACCCATATTCCATTGTTTATGAAAGCCCTTGAATATATCTGAAACTGAAGAGTTACTGCCTCATATATTCATAGCCCCCGTCAACAGACACTTTTGTTTTGTTAGTGATAACATATGTGAATACTGTCTGACGCAACATGAAGATACTATCCACTACATACCCAGAAACCAACTTTGTGAAGACCTATTCTTTCTAGAACGGTACAATGTAAGACTAATCCCAACTACCAGAATTAATTGTGACATCCTATCTGCGACCTGCTCCTCCACGGTTCGTCTGCATTTACCATTGAAGATAACACATCAATGTTTCATTCTATTATTCGCTATATAGTCGGTGCCAAACGTTTCCCGTGATAATCTTTTCCTAAGATGTCATACGGATTCTTGCCCTACTGTTCAATTATGTCACATGACTGATTTGTTTCTGTATTTGCATTGCTGTTGATCAATTTACATTTCTGTTTGTTCTATCCGAGGTGAACATTAATATGTGAATTCGCTGTTGTGAACCTCGTAAAATAAATAAAGTTTATATAAACAAAAACCGACACTGCGATCGAGGCACAGTGTGAAACTGTACATTTGCTCCTAGATGGCTCAGACCGTGTGATCTGACGTTTTCGTCACTATGACGTTTTGGGCCCTAACACACGTCTACTAATGGGACATGTACTCTCATAATATATATTCATAAGGGGTAGACCGGGAAGGATGTACAATTGTCTAATGCGTCACAGTGTCTGTTTGTGCCAACATAAATCATTTAGCAGACGAAAAGGCATGGACTCGGACTAAATACGACTCTGATTTCTTGTTTCTGATTGGTCATATAAGAAGCGGCTATAGCCACAGCTGGCTATTGAAATTAGCAACGTTTCCATTTTCCACTTTTGCAGCACGGCAAGCCGAGTTCCATGCAGCGCTGCAGGCCGGGCGGTGCTTCCAGTATGTGGTAACATAATGCGGGCTATTTGCAGATGTGGGCGCTGGCGCTGGCGAGGGCACTGACGCGGACGCTGGCGAGGGCACTGACGCGGGCGCTGGCGAGGGCACTGACGCGGGCGCTGGCCCATATAGCCTCATAGTAGGTGCGCGCAAATCACAATTTCCTTGTAATGGAGCGAACATTTTATACAATATTATGCCTGCCCTAGCAGTTTCAAATTAGATTAGACTTCGTAGCAGCCGATTAAAAAGTGTCTGAATTTATGTTTTGAGGCGTTTGAAATAAAAGACAGTTGTTCAGCTTGATCTCAATGTCTTGACATGAGTGTTATTCGACTTGTGTCTGCGAAAGTTGTAAATCAAGCGTTCCGGTTGGAAACAGAAGGTCAGAGGAATGTGTAACGAAGAAAATCTAAGGGGGGAGGGGTGGGGGTGGGGGTAGCCCTGATACATGACTCTCATACGCGCTGGTACCCGACGCGCGAGAGAGTCATGAAGTACAACCCGCATGAGACCAGGAATTGGTGGGGGTGTTTGTGCATCATGTAGCTATTTGCCCTTATCACTAGATACCCTACCACCAAAAGTGATGGAAAGTAATTCCACAAGTGTTAAACTTTTCTTTCGTGGCTTCACATTCAATGTCAGCCTTTTATACATGCACTAAATAGCAAGTTTACGCAAACTCGCTCCGTCACTTTGAGAATCTCGCAACGGAAGATATGCCAAAATGGCGGAGCGAGTGTCGAGAAAAATGTGTTGTTTATGGCAGTAATGACACTTTTTTAAATCCCCCCAGCGAATATAAGACAACGAAAGAAAAGTTCAACAATTGTGGAATTACTTTTTATCGCTTTGGAAGGTAGACGATTTATTGATAAGGGCAAAAGCCTACAAGATGCACAAACACCCCCACCAATTCCTGGCCTCATGTGGGGTGCACTTCATGGCTCTCTCGCGCGTCGGGTACCAGCGCGTATGAGCAGCCATGTATCAGGGCTAGGGGTGGGGGCAAGGGGTAAGCTATTTGCGTTTCTCGTGATTGGGTTTTTCATCTCACCGTGAACTGACTGGGAATGAGGAAAATAATTCTTCTTGCACTGGGAATGGGGTATTAGTATTGTGTATCCACCTTTCTATTGCATGTGGAGTGTTATGCTTTTAAGTCATTGTGACCTGAGAATAAAGGAATTTATTCTTTGTGATCTGGGAACACGACCTCCCCCTTGCCTCCCCCCCCATCTATGGCTAGCCATAAGTGCTCAACTCCATAATATATTCGCCATACAATACAGAATATACATATGTATATTATTATGTATTGTAAGGTAGGTAATACTGGGCGAGAAAATTCGGGATTTGGCGATAAGAACTTCCTGAACACTCGCCAAAATGGCGAATATAAAATTTCAACTACAAACACATTTTTATTCATGTTTTTTTCAACAAATGGAACCAGAAAATCCTCGAACAAATATTTGGCTAATTTTGGCTAATGTTTTTCAACAGAATTAGCCAAATTGGCCAATGAAAAAAATATCCTAGCGCGAGCCCAGCAATATAGGAGGGGTAGAAGGCTTGTACGGTCAGTCAACCCAAAAGCTTCCGTAGCCGTAGCCACCACAGGTGCGTGTAAGGGGCAGGGTGGGGTAAGGGCATCACACAGTATTTGACTTCCTTGCTTCCTGTCAAACAAAGCCTGGCACGAGGGTAAGGGGACCGGTCGAGAAGGAGGGGGAGGGGTGGGGGGTGTAACAAACTTAGATTAGTGTCGGTCAACCAGCTCTGATGGAGAGAAGAGAAGCGGAGAAATACGCGTCACATGGCTAGGCAGGGGTGGAGGGTAGTGCAGACAGAGCAGTCAGGCAGCGCAGAAATAAAACAATGTATGCGGGTCAGGGGGAGGGGGCGGAAGGGGGTGCAGCCCAGACATATGTACAATGAACGCGCGGGTACCGTGGCCACCGCGAGTTTTGACTGACATTTGATATGCCCCGAAAAGAACACAACTCCTTTACAATATTACCCATTTGAGTAGCTCGAGTGATATTGGATGGGCGGTAAGCGTGGGAACTGATGCCTAAAAGTTGGGAGGGTGCTGGATCGGAGGTTGATACTCCCTTATTCATTAAAGTAGATGCAGTCAGGTAACAGACAATGTTACAATTCAATGTTATATGTCTTATATCTTCACGGCCGCGACTTAAATAAATAGATATATTTTCGGAAAATTAGGGTGTTCTAAAACATTGATACAAAAAAATTACCCACCATCTGTGGTGTTCCAAAACATACAGCCACAAAAAATAATTATTTTTTCCAAAATTGGGGGTGTTCCAAAACATGGGGACATTTTTGGTGTTCCAAAACATACGTAAATGACGGTATGAAACCGCAGCCCAAATGAAGAGCTGCTGATCTGTGATAGGGTGGGGGGGGGGGGGGGAAGAAACTGTATATACACTCCCACTCCTCCATCTACAGATCTGCAGCCATCAAACTGGCCATATGTAGTTTCATGGTTTGGAGCAAAGCATTTTAGTTTTTTAATTCAGTTATACAGCGCTTAAAAACTAGATCACACACTGGCTGAATAAAACATTCTAAATCATTATTTCTTCTGCTCAGATCTGCTTACACAGGCTAGCTTTGTCATCATATAGCTATATATGCAAGAATAACCTTGATACATTTATATATTAGTCTATATATATGACTGAACTAGTAAATATATATATATAACCTTTTCGAATAAGTTATATTTATACCTATTTTCAGGCTATCCACAAGATGAGGCAGCCAGTTATAATCAGCTGCGCATCAGACAGAAGGAAGCTCCGAATCTGTTCCTTGGACTCTTTGAGGGATCTACTTTGATAGGGGTTTGTACAAAGTATATGATATGTTCTGTATCAGATTTAACTTGTATTTGACAATCATGGCAAAGCAAGTTACCCATTATTAACATTCAATGTTGATGTTTAACAGTTTTAAGAGATACCACTGTCCATTAACCAAACATAAACCTGATATATATCGACATATGTCTCTTCAGCAGTGAATATATTCACTATAATTAGTAGTGTGCACAGAAAAGTTACTGTATTAAGTGTTATTACCATAAAGTATTGATACAAAAATTATGGCTATTGATTTAACTTGAGGCCCTAATTGTTTTACAGTTTATCTGTGCAACTCGATACCATGGACCTCGATTCAAGGAAGAAGCTATGCAGTACCACATTCCTGATGCAGGTTATTAATATAATATTGATTGATAACCGTTACTTTCTAATTTGATATGCTGCCCTATCTGTGTTAATATAATTGATTGATTACCGGTAGTAATTATTGTTCAGATTATTTGGAAATACAAAATGAAATATTGGAATAGGTTATAACTGGTAGAGTATAGAGCTGAACTAAAAATACACTGGTAGTAGTAGCAGTTTTTGCCTACTTCCCATTCCCAAACTTGGTGGTTTTAGGTGAAGTTGTTGCAGTGCATTATGCCATATTTTGCAAAATGCCTTAACTGAAATGAATAATGTTATTATGTTGTAGCTTGCGTTTGTATTCATTCCGTCTGCGTCAGCCAAGCTCGAAGGAGACAGGTATAAATTATGATGTCAGCTAACCCCGTCAATGACGTGAGCTAGACACATTGTTAAGCAGATATAAAGCATTATTTTAGCATATAAATGAACATTACCACAATGTCATAAAATACTATTCACTGGGTTAATCCTATAAGTTAAAATAATTACATTGATTTGCCTCTGCTTTATGTATAAACTGTTTACATTGATAAAAAAAATTGTATATATAAACCCATATAATATCTTCCACATAAAATCAAAAGAATGAACATGTGATCTAGCTATATGACAATTTTTTTACAGACGGGGGAGGTAATTTTTGCGGTGGATTTCCTGTTCAATCCACCAACATCACATTGACAAAATTGCAGCGTTGGTGTTTACTCACAATGCACAGTGTTTAACCTTCTCTCGCCACAGGGCATAGCACTGAAGCTGCTGGAGGCTTTTAACGAGCACGTGAGGACCACCGAGCAGGGTGCGGTAAAGACGATGCTGATCTGTAAGGCAGTCCTCATCCCACTCTACACCCGCGCCGGTTTCACCTTCGTCTGCAAGTCTTCCATCGTTCACGGTAAGCCAACGCCTTGTCTATTGCACGCCAACTTCGGGGGAATTTCGGAGGAACTTCGGCTGATTTCGGGCGCTGTATGATCATGGTCGCTTTCAGAATTCGTAGTCAGCATACCTAGTCCTGGTCGACGCCAAAAACGAGCTACCGGGGGTATAAATCATCCTGCAAGACATAGAAATCTTGTGCACATGTGCTTTGGTCTACTAAGACCAGAAGGCAATATATATGTTAGATTGAACCAGAGTGAATGCAGGAGGAGTTCACATCAATCCTGATCACCGTGGTTCGCGCCCGAAGTCGCCCTTAAGCTGTTGACTCGTCAGCGCTGCCTCAGTTCATAATGTTTGTATTTGTGTTTTATTTCAAATCAACAATTCGACAACATGGTACATAAAAGTATATAACAGCCGTAAAGCGGGGTCACATCGAAATGTCTATTGATTAATGCATTCTGAATCCACGTTTTTCCATTGTTGTGGGCGGCTGAAAGGTAATACATGTTATAATTTCTTCGTATTTATTATATCAGGGGACTGTTGGGTATGTGCGTGGAAGGGGGGGGGGGGTTGCTTCATTGCTGGGCCTGCGTATCCTGCTGGTATTTTGTATACATAGGTTAAAATCGCTATTTAAAGCTACCTTATGGGGTCCAAGTGGTTAAGAAGGATGTGATTATCGACTCCTCGTTGCCGTGGGCTACAGGTTAAAGGCCTGTTGATTGTTGAGGTCTCGTTCATGGAGGGTCATATGGGTTGACCGATACTAGATGGATTATTTTAAAGTCCTTATCTACTTGGCGTATAAAATTATTACGGCCCCATTTATCTTTAAATAGAGTCCGTGCGTACTTCGTATTACGGGTACAAAAATGGTCATCTTTTATCTTGGTGTGTAGAGTATTGTTAAAAATTGCCCAAGTTGGGGATATCCTGCCTTTAGCTTTAAGTTTTCGGGAGAGCCACTCGGAGTGTTTGTATAGGTTAAGTAGGTAGCTAATAACGTTTGAGGGTGCCTGTGCATGTTCGATTTGGGTAAAGCCGAAACATATCGTAAAATCATTCAGCGGATTTCTAGTGCGCAGGAGTTTCTTGAAAAACACTTCAAAAAGGGCTTTTGATTCTTTAAAGTGGCAGCATTTGGTGAAGCAGTGATAGATAGATTCTACCATGTCGGACAATTGGGGCTATCTATGATTTTGCACTGGCGCAGGTATTTATTGCAGTTTAACGTTTGATGGCATAATTTTCATTGAAAATCCGATAATTGGCGGTTCAAAGACTTCCTGTAACTATCCCCGAAGATTAAATCCGGGTCTAACGTTGTGTGAAACACCCTTTCCCAATTCAATGCACCTGGTGGAACCGCGCATTCGGGAAAAGTGTTGTTATACAGTGTCTGTAGCGTGAATTTGTAATCTTCAAGAGGTTGGTCCGCCTCCCCCAAGAAGAAGCACGGTCTATTCTGTGGTCCTTGATACCTGCGGTCCAAGGCTGATAACCAAAATTTGGGAATCGCCTTCAGGAGCCCGCGGTGCGCCGCCGCCCCCCGCCTAGAAACTTCCAAGCGGGGCACGGTGCCCACCTCGCGGAGCCCCAGGAGGCTGACTCCGTCCCATAGGTGGGATACCTTAACGATACCGGATTTCAAGTATTCTGGATAGAAGAAACAGTTGCCGTTGGGTTGCTTAATTAATAGCGGCTGGTTTAATATGTCATGATATACCGAAGTAGCCATGTGCTTTTTAATTTTCAAATCATGCCATGCCTTAAGTACTTCCTTGTAATACATTGGTATATTTTCGACATTTTTCTTCTGTAGGTTATATTGTAACGTTAGGATATCTACCCCCAGAGAGACATCTCTGTATTGGCCTATAAGGTCACCTTATAGGCCAGTTCATAATGTTGGCATCCCGTGGTCATTGAGAGCTGTGCATATATAGCATGATTTAGAAAGACATTCCTACAACTTCCTGAATACTTGACCATGGTCAACGCCTGAAGACCAACACACGATAATTAGGTAGTTTAAACGAGGGGCTTAACCCGTAGTTGCTTGAGAGCTTGAATGACTCAGTCAGTAGCGGGCAGCATTGTGGTATGCGATATACGGAATTAGCAATGAAATGAAAATATTCCTCCCCCATTGAAAGCCTGGAGTTTGAGGATGTTGACAATGTTAATTGTGGGTTATTGATTTCTTCGCAGGCCGCAATACCTGGCACGAGATGGAGAAGTTCATATGAAGAGGAGAAGCAAACTGTGACGTCACTTTTATTTGTGAGAAATATATATATATATATATATATATATATATATATATATATATATATATGGTTTACTGATTATGCAAGTATCATAAGTATTAGGCCACAAACACAATCGATATGTCACTGAACTTCCTCCTCGGTGTGTGTACGGTTGTATAAACTGTTTCTTATATTACAGCATTACCGGTTAAAAATCAATGTAAACTGGCCATCATGAAAGCCAAAACGGTGCTAATATTGAGCATTGGTGTCGAGTGTCTGTGGTGAGTACACACCCTAATCAGCATGGGCGTCATTGTGAAGATACAAGTGCAATGTCATGAGAATAATTACGGTTCATTTGAAGTAAATGCTGTGAGTAAAGGGAATATGTCTAAACCAGTGAGATGTCATGTAAAGTGCTGAGTCAGCGATGGAAGATATGTTATATTAGTGATACCAAAAGGACTGGTTTCGCGCCTTCAAGCCTGGGCTATGTTCAAGCTCAGCTGATGATATCGCAATGATATATGATAACCAACAAGACAATGTCTTCTTTTCACATACTTGTGTAAAGTGTCACCTGCGTGGACATTTCTTTGGCTTGTGAAGTTTTATCGCTAAGCCAGTTCAGTGCAATTTTTACTCCGCATTCCATTTGTCATACATGATCGGTGAACACGATTGTAAAGGAAATCAATAAAATGAGAAACCCGTGACCTTTGTTTGGCCTCTGTTGTAAATAAGGGGTCTATTCATACAACTTGCAACATTCCTGATGGAAGTTAATCAGTTTGCAGTTCCCCAATGAATACGTTAACAGCATGAAATTTGACGTAAACACATAAACGTAGGTATATTGATATTTTTATTTACAACAATGGCAGTGGAAAGAACAATGAAAGAACTATAGTGCGTTTACATATCGAGTTACCCAAGATAACGATCCCATTGAAACTCTAACAAACCACTTGCAATGCTTGACTGGAGCATATGTTTGCAAATCATGATGTAGACATTTACTCTGCGAATGGCTACAAGACAAATCGGAGTCTCAACAGAACACTTGTGAATTCGTCATATGTTATTAGAACAATGGCTATAACACTGGAAATACCTCAGAAACTATATCTATATATGCACCGTGAGCAGTTGCATGAACACTGGGAATGCCCCATCATTTGAATACCGCAAACTGACATTTATCGCAACGGCGCCAAAGGTATTTGTGCTGTTCGCGGGGACCGTATGTCCTGCCGGCCAGACCAATGCTCGCACCGGTATGAATTTAGGCTTTTTGGCTAGGCTGCAGTCGTAGGAGGGGAACATATTCAAACTGATTTAGCCACATTGATCAGACCTTCATTTATTGCTTGAAACTACACATGTAATGGAACCCTGAGGTTTCAACCAGCGTCGTAGCTGGTATCTCCAACAAGTTTAATTAACGTGCTTTGTTATATATCTGGTTTCTACGTGAACCAATGGAAGGGTATTCACTATTAAACGAGGACATCGATTGCGATATCAACATTGTTACTGTCCTGTCCTGAATTACATGACGTAACCCAACAACTTGAATCTCACCACAATAGCGAAGGAAATGACAAGAAACTAGCCGACACGTTTACGAAACCATGACAGAGAAGAAGAAGAACCATGACTGCATAAGATGGAGATATCCATATACATATATATCATTGTCACGTCACGTACATTGATGAAGACTGGCGTCAACATGGCTGATGTGTGCGACATAATTGTTTCAAATATGGCAGGGTCTGCATGAAGAGCGTACATCTCTAGATTTAGGCCGCATTTATATCTATAAAGACTATATCTTCTCTTCAGCCTCTTCAACAGTAAGCGCTCGTCGGCGTTATTAACAACGTGTCAGCTTAACTACTTGATATCCATGATATAGCGGCTCATATGACCTACTTGCTGAGTCAGCGAAAGCCTGTCGCCGCAGGACCAGGCTAGTCGCCATCCCGGCCCATACCAAGGTTAGCGTATAATAGAATTATACAATATTCTTGCCCATACTGGGGCACACGCGATCTCCGGGCAGAGGGCGTTCCGCTTACGCTAAGAACGAGCTCCCCCTGCTGGCGGAGTGACCGTGATGTTCACTCTTGCGACGGCAGAGGTCGCTCCTCCCGCGCCATACATTTACCCATATAATTGTAAATAAGCTCCGTTGGTCTTAGCGGTTTGGGTAAATGTGAAAATATTTAGAATTGTTATTTTAGGTGTGATGATGTAAAATTAAATAGAAGTCGCTGGGGCCTTATCTATAGCGATAGACGGTAAAATAGTGGTTAATTCTGAAGTAGGTACTTGAGGGACTTGAGTGGAAACATAAAGCCCGGCCTGTACCTCTAATGTAGAACGCTGGTAAGAGTTTGTCGCTTGTCATGATGTACGTTCCAAAGGGATCAATATATTACAATATTTCGGAGTCGTAGGACTCTATGAAGAGAAATCGTTTGTAAAGTACACACGATGCTACTCCCAAATATGCGTCCATTTATTGCCCCCCAAAACATAAACTGAATATCTTAATTACACCGATGGACGACATATCCACAAGTTCAACAATGAATATATAAGCGGCGGTGAGGTGTCTGATACTAACTAAAGGTGTCTGACGAAGCGTGTCAGCGGTTTAGTCTCATTGCAAACCCGGGGATCATATAGTCTAATACATCCCGGTTTGTATAGAAATATAGCATATTAGGTTTCCTTGTTAAAGTTTTCACACAGAGCGATAAACCGAGGACATCGGTTTACGTCATGACGGCATAACGTCATAACGTTATAACGACGATATAGTCCATGGTTTCGGTGCTGGTGTCATAACAAACCTTTGCGCACGTCCTGTGATAGACGTTTGTCGTCACAAATTCTTTCAGTGCGTCCAACACGTGAACCAACAGCTAGCTATCAATCAGCTTAGAGCAATTAAGCCTCGTGTGATAGATCCGCGCGTCCGGTCAACGGAGCTAATCTCATCTGGTCAAATATCAGTCTTTCCTGGTACAGTTTTGGATTTATCGTTGTAACGCCAAGGCTGGCGGGATGTGGGAATACACGCACACTATCCCCGCCATCCGATAACAGTGTATACGCAAGCCAGGCGCATCATCGGTCAACGGTGGGTCAGCTCGCGTCGTGCACGGCGAACCGGTCGATCAGGCTTCAATCACAGATACTCCTAGCGCCTCCAGCAACACGGCGTCCGTTTTGAGATTGCAGTTCAAGTATTTCAAGAAAATGTGTTTGATATCATGTAGATTGGTCTCCTGCCTGACGCATGGTAAGTAGACGGCGAGGAAGTCCTCGACGAACTGGCAGAGGCACTGTCTGCGCTTGGTGTGGCGTCGCTCCAGGGTGTGCGGCAGACGTTTGAAGATGAGGCTGATGGCGTATGCTGAGCTCATCATGACGGCGAGACGTACAGCCAGCGGCCGCTGGAAACCAAGGAGACGACGTTCGTGTATAATACAGTTCAATGGTGGGGTACATCATATACAACGTATGCACGACGTATACAACTCATTAATGGAAAAAAAACTGGGGCAGGGCGAGGAGGGTCCAACGTTCGTTAGGACCATTTTACCAGCTATACGGTTATATCGCGACAATCGGAAGGGTCTGGTGGAGCCATGTCTCCTGGAACAATGAACCCCCTACTCTTTGTGAATCTAGGCTAGGGATCTTTATCATGCACAACCCTTTGTACACGTGATATTTGAAGCACGCACCGGACGCTTGGGCTGGCTGGCCCACCAGCCCACACGCGGCAGTCGTGGCATGAACATGCTACCCACTAGGCTACGGGGTGATCCATCATTCTGGAGTAGCCTTGAAAAGCACGGCGCTAGAGGGATATACTATGCCGTAACGGGGTATAATTTAGCCACTCACGTCTTCCAGGTAGCCCGAGTTCAGTGTGTACACTTCAACCAGTTTCGATAGGTTAACCATATCTCCATCTGAACAGTGCGTAAGAAATAGTTTGATCCGCTCCTGCAAAGGAAGAAGAATATATTATATACTAAAGCACGAACTTAATTGGAACGATCCGGGAATCATATGTCCTTTTGTCTTGCCATGATGCATACATGAACATGTAATGAAAAGATAAATGTAAAGATAAATGTAAAAATAAACGTAAAAGTAAATGTAAAAATAAATGTAAAGATAAATGATTATGATTGTATTTGTCTTGCATCTTGAAAAGAAAATTGCATAGTGTAAACGGATGTGGTACCTGAGATTTAAAGTTCGATCAGTAGGGCGCAGGTCAAGTAACAATCAATAAGCGACCAGAAGCATCACCTACCATTGCAAATCACACTGAAGAAATTGAAAATGGCATGGCTCGCCGCATGCCCCAAGCAACCAGCGTGGCTAGGTAAATGGCCAAAAAAGTTGCTAAATTTGTTTTGTTTATTTTGTTGGTATTTTTTGCGTGTGCGCTGACGGCATAATGAGATAAACCCGTCAATGCTGGTCATTAACCCATCCTACCCCACCCCCAGCACCACGTACCACTTGCCAGCCCCGTCAATTCCTCCTCCTCCAGCCCCGTCACTTCCTCCTCCTCCTCCTGCCCCGTCACTTCCTCCTCCTCCTCCAGCCCCGCCACTTCCTCCTCCTCCTCCAGCCCCGTCACTTCCACTCCCCCCCCCCCTCCTTCGTCTCGGCCATCCATCCTGTTCAAAGCGCCAATCAGACAGAGGCTGGCGATCGATAGGGCTACAAAGGCGTGCATGATGACCTGTCTGGTGTGTCTTTGTCACGGCTTCCTCGGAGCCGAATTAGGTGAATACCAAATGGTCCTCGAGCCAATCTCCCCCGCCGCGGGGCCGCCTGTGCGCCTTGTTTTAACAGCGCCGGGTCACCCTCTCAAGGCCCTGCCAATCCATTACTCACGCAACCAGAAAATCATATATGGAAATATAATTCACTTCATATCTGGAAACGGCTTCGGTGCGTGTCGATGGAAAAAAGAGCCCCGTAGAATTGGTTATTTGGCTGGTAAATACCCTGGTCTGCAGGTTGTGGCGCTTGCTGATGGAATTGGACAGATCTTTTAATACGCAGGCGGCGTCGCGGTTAGTGAAACACGTGCTCACCAACAGTACTTGCGGATCTGTGACGTTCAGAATGGCACGTTGTCGGATAGATGTACTTGACACATGTACTTGTGTCATCTCGACACACATGAATAAAGTAAGAATAACAAATACTTACTATACATTCAGTTCTGTTATAATACAGGAAATAAATCTGTGTAATTAGGTCAAGGAAATACGTTGTATGTTACAATTTACATCTCAATATAATCTTAAAGTTGAGAAGGGAGTACAGCATTTGGTGTACTTTGGGCTTCTAAAACATTAAACGTATATTTTCTAAATTGTTAACATAAAAATTGTGACATTAAAAGTAAATTTTCTTTCATTCGTTAGATTGCTATTAACTCATACATGTCCTGCTGAAAGCATATTTTTCGTTCGTTAAATTTCTATTAACCCATACATGTCGTGTATGTCAACATATAAGACGTCAATGAACTTAACCAATATCACCATGATGATAAAACAGCTGTTAGATCAGAAGGATACATAAAAATGGTCGTCCCGCGTTCGGGCGGTAGAGACTATCACAGACTTTGTCTTCTGATACAAAATGCGGTTGATGTGGACACTTCGGCTGAACATACACATGGAATACTGTAAAAATGCACCAAAAATACATATATTTAATAATCACATTTTGACCACGGAAGACGAACCCATTGCAATGACAGATGATATATGTGTAAAGAGTTATGCCTGTGTGCTCTGCGGCGTTCAAATACGAACGATCGACATCAGTAACAGTGACGCTTGCAACAGGCCATTCAAAACTGCCCCGGTTACAAATTGTTCCTCATAGCCTTGGACGTTAAGAATAAAACGTCAATGGCTAGCCTCTGTATGTCAATGTCAGTTTGTTTATTTATTTAAATCATGCGGCTAATTAAGAATAGAGCAAAATACATACCACATTTTATTTCATAATAACATGTTCCATAGTGGAAGATCTTATTATTATTATTTTTAAATATATGTATTTCTCTATAATGAAATCTCTATATCACATCATAAGAGCATCGCAGCGGATTCAAGCTACATGTGCGTCACACACAGCGAGCAGGTGACCAAGGATAGTGTATAATAACTATCCTCCAGGTGACTGCTGGGTACGGATCTGCAACGAGGATCACGTGACCTCACCTTGTCTTTGGACTGCTTGAGTCTCCGCCATCGGAAGACACATCCGAGGACGATGAATATGGCAGGCAAGGAGAAGACACACAGCCTGACGGGGAGTGTGCCTGAACGTACCAAGGCAAGGTTATTTATTAACACCCCTTACATTGCCAGATGACATCCAAGAGAGTCGCGTGTTACTGGACTAACAATGGTATTTCTATTATCGGCTTGTATGTAGGCATGTAGAGATAGTTGCATAAGATAATACTTGACGACAATGGCAGGGTGCCCCCAGAGGTTCGGCTCCCCCTTCCACCCTTTTAAAGCAAGGATGTGCTAGTATAATACAAAATATACACCATCTTGCTGTGCCCTCCCCCCCCCCCCCGGTTTTGTACAGTGCCCCATCCACAACCCTTGTATTTCACCATACCTACCGAAAGTGCACCACCCCATCTCCCACCCCCTTTCACAATCCTGGACCCTGAAATTTCAATGCCATTTCAATGCATAACTGTTAATCATATATCGTATGGCTACTAGGTTCGCTAAGTAGGTGGCCACAAATGTGCATTCTTGCATAATGCCATGCCATCCGTCCCGATAATAGGGCTATAAAGTCTCGTTCGATCAGACTTCCGGTTTACTCATTTTGGGGACAAACAAACGAAGCACGTGTTCGGAACGAGTTTAGAATCTCTGCGCACACTGGTATCCTGACTATCTGTGACGTAGGCGTGACGTGTATGTTACGCAAAGAGAGAGACTGGGAACCAGACTACCTGCGCAAAAGCCAGGCGCCGAGGGGTGGGTCCATTGCGGAAGGCCTGGCGCTATGATTAAGAATATTTAAGAAATATAGCTTCACAAAACGGATAGATGCCATATTTTTTATTCGTTTGCGCCATCACAATGACGAATATTTGTTACGAGGGGACAATACGATTGAGAAAATAACATTTTTTTGCATTTCCTACGAAAACGAGGCATTGTGATGTCACACGGATTCTCCCCGGTGACAACGTTGGCGCAACGCTTCAAACAGAAAACTTACAAAAATGAAGAAACTTGGTCTTTTCGTGATCCAAAAGTGATACGAAAACATCCAACTGCTCTTATTTTATCTTTACCATGTGATTTAATGACGCACCCGTGTGTTGTTACTCCATGCACTGCACATTTTGACATCGGAATGGTTAAATCGATCACTTGCTCTCGCCATTTTTGTTACCGCGGAGGCACGCGAAACTCTGTGACGTCACTCTCTGCTTGGTGAACTTGCGAAAGCCCGGGTGCAGGGCTAAATTTAAAACTTTATTTTTAGCTTTCGAGTGTTTGGAAGACGGATTTTTCCTTGTATATTCCCAAAGTTCTGCGCTTCATCGCCTCCAAATATTTTAACGTATATCTCCCATAGCCATGTTTAGTGAAATGGTACTCATAGTCTTTAGAATAAACCTGGAAAAAAATTGACTTATAGCTGCCTATAGTTCAACATGGAGCACGTGTGCTTGTTTGTCCCCAAAACTGAAGTCTCGCGGCCCGATCGCGAGAACTGTATAGCCCTATATAGGCTATCTATAATGAATGCATTAACCCCCCCTGTTCGGCTATTAAGCTGACGAAGGCGATATATATAGATACGTACTTGGAGCATTGTCAGGAAAGAGGACGATGACGAGGATGAAGGCCACACACCAGCAGACGAAGACGGAGGCGAGGAGGATGGTGGGCAGGGCGGAGAAGAGCCAGGAGAGCTTCTGTCCGGCGTCCTCCCGCCCCACGCTCTTCATGATGTCCGCGTACTCATGTCTGGTCAGCTGTGGGCGACACACAGGGGAACAGGAGGGTAATTAAGATCAGTGGGAGGGAGACATCGATACGTTATCTAACCCCCAGTATATGTGATAATGCGTGAGTATAAGGCATCTATCACAGGGAGGATACGACCCTCAGTTAATTCTCCTTCCTTGCCTTCTGATGGTCAGTTGTCCATGGCTCTCGCGTTGATGTAATTAGCGTCAAGGGAACCTGGCGGGGAATTGATTGTCTTACGGTAAGGTCACCCTAGAGGGGGTCCACGTGAGAAAGGTAGGAAGGGGCCACCTGAAGCGCCAAGCGGAATAAACGGCGTGCACATGCACTGGTCCGACCATTAATCAAGAAAAATAGGCCCTGGAACCAGCCAGATATCACGACGCGGTAAATCACAGCGGTATAATAAATATCCCTCCGCGCCCTCCGCAGGCACACAACCTACGCGTGTGAAGGAGGTGGGAGGGAGGGCCCGCCCATGCCGTGGCCTGACGTGTGTATGACCTATAAGCTTGCCAGAGTCAGAGAATAACCTTTTATTTTTGTTGTTGCGATAAAATTATCCAGGAAGCATGAAAGACGATCAGTTGGTAGTCTTCCCAGTTTGCCTATGGGGCAATAATCGCCTTATGTTGTTTTTCTACGTTGAGTTATTACGTAGTATCTGCCCGTTGTGGAGCGGTTTTCAACCGTGAGCTGAGCGCCAGTGCGTATGACACAACTGTTGTAAACTACCCCAATAACGCGTGTGTGACGTCATCACACAGGAAACCATTCCAAACCACCGACTCCCTGGGACGATTACCCTTGACAACCACGCGCCAGTGCCTAGCGCGCCGCTTGCCATTATTGCAAAGCGATGATGCCCGCAAGGTGCTATTGAGGCTCGATAGTAATAAAACATACACATTCTGAGAAGCAAATTAGATTCGTTATGCTTTGTCGCGCCCACGCATAGGATAGCTGTGTTTCTTTTTATTTAATTAATGCCACTGAACAGGCGCTGATTGAACTTTATTGTACCACATGTTGTTGTTACTAAGGCTGCACTACACAAAATGTTATATAATCGTTATTCGAATATTGTAATCATTCACTCAGATATTGGATTTTGCATCAATGTCCGTATTTTTATGTCATCACCCAATGGATATGCATTGAGACATCCCCCAATGGACACACACTTTGAGACATCCCCCAATGGACACACAAATAATTTTAAGACATCCCCCAATAGACACACTTTCAGACATTCCCCAGTGGCCACACATATTGAGACATTCCCCAATGGACACACACATTGAGACAGCCCCCAATGGCCACACACTTTGAGACATTACCCAATGGCCACACACTTTGAGACATTACCCAATGGACACACACTTTGAGACATCCCCCAATGGACACACACTTTGAGACATGCCCCAATGGACACACACTTTGAGACATCCCCCAATGAACACACACTTTGAGACATGCCCCAATGGACACACACTTTGAGGCATCCCCCAATGAACACACACTTTGAGACATGCCCCAATGGACACACACTTTGAAACATCCCCCAATGGACACACACTTTGAAACATCCCCCATGGACACACACTTTGAGACATCCCCGAATGGACACACACTTTGAGACTCACCCCCACGTCGAAGCCGCTGAGGGTATCGGGGACCTCGTCATAGTCGAACAGGAGACAGGGGCGGAAGAACCCAGTGACAGTAGTGGAAATGGTGGCCAGCACCTGCGCGTTGTGGTAACCTAGGATACACACCCGGGCATTGTTAATCAATGCGCGTCTAAACACTGTACCTACGTCATCATAAGTATCTTTACATCTACTATATTCATTTTATGACCATAAACTCCAATCGTTCTGAGCTTCACTACAACTGCAATCTTTACACAAAACTCATGTACAGACATTTATATTATGTCGCAGATATATTCATCATACGATGCTTTTGTTAAATTTTATTGTCACTGATGGTCGTTCTCACATGCTGATAAGGCTGGTGAAAGGACGCCTTGTTCAATATTCAATTTAATATTCACCTGATGACTGTGAAGAAAGTGACCGGACTGTATAGAGAGATTCACTGTAGGGCAGGCCATCTGAAAAAGGGTATTACATATTATGGGGTAAGTGCACTGAAGCGGAGCTTGCTATGAAGACTCGACGTGTATCATCGGAAAAGCCGCCACACCGTCAATGTCGTAATATTCGCTACTGTGTCGGTACTGGAAGCGGTTTATTGCACAAAGCGGAATTTTAATGTTTGCTCACAAATACTGTAGGCGTATGTTCGGTCGTTAGGACCTGCATGTAGCTGTAAATATACGTGAAGCCATGCCATTCTTGACAGTAAACCCCATACGTTATATCTACTGATACTGCTCCATAATCTCGCCTCATTGTTGGCATAAACGGCAGACAAATAGATTCTGAAGCGTCTGACGTCATAATCGGTAGGAAAGCGTCTGCAATATTGCATACGCCGACGCCATCTTTAGTGCGTGGACGCTTAAATATTCCACACTTCCGGGTCGCATGTTCACCTTCACACTCCGTGAACTTGAGAGTACATCTGGACTATTGCCGTTTTTTTTCTCATACGGGGTCCCAGGTCGCCCATCCATCGACCATCCAGCTATCATTAAACGCTTTATGTCCTAGATATGTCGAAGTGCCGCCGCTTGAATTATCGACCTGCTGGGCGTTTGAAGTTAGTGACAGCCAGGATTAGATTATCGCCATAATCGGTGCAGGGCTTCTCGCACTACTACCAGGCCTGGTCTCTCCTATGGGGCGCTGCCGCCAGAGGGCGCCAGTGGAGCACTCGCGGGGAAAGCGGTAGCTTTACGACGTGAGCGAAGAGGCAAGCGATTATAGACGGCTAGAGAAACGGGAACTTTTGCTGTAAACATCATAAAAGTGGTCTGATTGCGGCCTCAGATCTGGGAGAGCTTCAAAGTATTCGCGAGCTGTTGATGGATAATCGTTATCGTGTCATTCATTGCTGCGTTAGAAAGCAATATCAATTATTCTTAAAAGCAACGTTAGTCCCAATACTCGAAGAGTTGTATGGACCTCGAGGGGGTACTTAGATATTAAAGAATAAGTGCCTCCCTCCCTATAAATAAACGAGGATGCCCCTTTTCAGCGCCATCTTAGGTGTGGCCTACATCCCCGCTTCCCCCCTTTTTGTATATATATTTTTCTTATCATCCAAAGTGAATAACCCCTTTTCCGAATCCTGGATCTGCCCTCTCCGCACCAAAGGCACCTTGTCCTGGACATACGTCTTTCATTATTTAATTATTTTAAGACCGCTTGGTGCAGACGGCCGGTGATAAATGGGAGAACAATTGACTAGGACGCGCAGCAATGGCAGCCTACAGCCTGCTATAATATTACCGGCCTGAGATTAGCATGCATTAATATTGTATTTTATTATATCGTGGGTGACGGGGCCGAGACAACGCCGTTCCCTTCCATATCGCCTGGGGACTGGGCAAATGGACTTGGGGCGGCAGTACAAAGCATCGCGCTCAGGGCAACTGGGACGCGAGTGTCGTTTGAAGTGCACAAAAACGGCTCAAACCTGCAAAGGATAGTTCCCTGGGCCTTTTGAAATGAAGTCAGTTGATTTCCCAAGGACTTTAGTGTCAAACTGTGGCATAATTTGCTAGCGTTCTGCATTGTTTTAACGTACATGTATTCGGCAAACGACGCTATCGTTCATGCTCAAACAAAATTAAGAATTTAATTATCATCTAATATTCTCAAGAGGAAATTGTGACATTTGCTGATCAAAGAGAATATTCCATCACAAGAAAGACGCACTTCCAAACAGCTACACACAAGCGCGCGCGAGCAATTCTATAATGACTTGGGGCGCGCCGGGTAAAAAGACGAAGGTTTACTGTACCGAGCTGGAGACACTGCAGCAGGCCGTCCCAGAAGGCGTCATGGCTGACGTCGACTGGCTGGTAGGTCTTGAGGGACTCCGGTATGTCGCACTCCTCCAGGAGGACTGGCAGCACACGCTGCCGCCGCTGACTCAGTGACGTCAGGTGAGTGATTGTCTCCTCGTACAGACCCCACTCCTCAGCCACGAAGCTGGGCGTCAACACCACCACGATCCGCTGACTCAGCATTATGGAGCACAGCACGTTCTGCACGCGCGTCACCTTGTCGTCCGAGTCGCGGTCGGCATAGCAACACTGGAAGTTGTAGGGGTCGGCCTCCAGCCGCCTGACGACGTCCTCCACCCAGGGGCGGTCCCGCTCGTGGTAGGCGAACAACAGGTGGTAGCGGTATTTGTGGTCCAGAGGGGTGGCCGTGACCGTGGAGACGGTCGACAGGGTGGTGCAGTCCGAGGGGCTGTCCAGACCCTGGGGGAAGCCATAGCCGAAGCGCAGGCCATGCAGGGCCAGCATGCTGCCCGTGATGTCCAGGGCAAGCTCCTCTGAGCTGGCTGAGCGACTGAAGCCATGGTGTCCGCCGCTCACCTCGCTCTGCACCAAGATGGCGGTATCTGCAAGACAATACAACAGTCCATATATATATATATATATTAGTATATATATGTATATATATATACTAAGGTTACTGCTTTAGAAATCAGCGTTTAAGCAATGGAAACCTTTCAGATGTGAAACACCTGGCTTCATGTCCAAAACTGCATTTCGTGACAAAACAAAGCCCTTTTATGAATTGGATGCAAATGGTTTGCCGTTGAGCTCAATATATTATATTTACGTTTTTCGACTAGCCGGTGGAAGTGGTAATGGCGCAGGTCAGAGCGCCACCCTGCGGCGGGGGTTGCCGTTGATCTTATTGGTATGTCATAGGCACCCGATTTGTACTAAAGATGAAACTCTAACTAAATGAACAGCGCCGATGTGGATTTATGACGATTCCGAGATTGTATTTGGCAAACTGCGCAGTTTCCTACCATTTATTATTTTGCCAATGATAGTAAATTATTGTTCTGGCGTTTCACACTTCTCATGTGTTTTTTCCACCAGTAAGCACAACACAACAATAAGACATTATCCTCACAACAGTCTCAGTCTTGTACTCATCAGCTCCTACACCAATACATGTTCTTAGAAAGTACCAAAAAGAAGTTCTGCAAATGTGCAATAGAGCAAGCACAAAATCATCTCCATTATTGCATGCCATCTTATATGTTAAACGTGCTAAAACGCACTAATCGATATTTGTCAATGTACGAATGATCGATCGTCCACCCGCTCACGACACGGCCTGAAGGCTGACCTAATGGCTGTTACAGCGTGTGGTGTAGCCCGCTCACGACACGGCCTGAAGGCTAACCTAATGGCTCTTACAGCGTGTGGTGTAGCCCGCTCACGACACGGCCTGAAGGCTAACCTAATGGCTGTTACAGCGTGTGATGTAGCCCGCTCACGACACGGCCTGAAGGCTGACCTAATGGCCGTTACAGTGTGTGGTAGAGCCCGTTCACGACACGGCCTGAAGGCTGACCTAATGGTTGCTACAGCGTGTGGTGTAGCCCGCTCACGACACGGCCTGAAGGCTGACCTAATGGCTGTTACAGCGTGTGGTGTAGCCCGCTCACGACACGGCCTGAAGGCTGACCTAATGGTTGCTACAGCGTGTGGTGTAGCCCGCTCACGACACGGCCTGAAAGCTGACCTAATGGTTGTTACAGCGTGTGGTGTAGCCCGCTCACGACACGGCCTGAAGGCTGACCTAATGGCTGTTACAGCGTGTGGTGTAGCCCGCTGACGACACGGCCTGAAGGCTGACCAAATGGCTGTTACAGCGTGTGATGTAGCCCGCTCACGACACGGCCTGAAGGCTGACCACATGGCTGTTACAGCGTGTGATGTAGCCCGCTCACGACACGGCCTGAAGGCTGACCAAATGGTTGCTACAGCGTGTGGTGTAGCCCGCTCACGACACGGCCTGAAGGCTGACCTAATGGCTGTTACAGCGTGTGGTGTAGCCCGCTCACGACACGGCCTGAAGGCTGACCTAATGGTTGCTACAGCGTGTGGTGTAGCCCGCTCACGACACGGCCTGAAGGCTGACCTAATGGCTGTTACAGTGTGTGGTGTAGCCCGCTCACGACACGGCCTGAAGGCTGACCTAATGGCTGTTACAGCGTGTGGTATAGCCCGCTCACGACACGGCCTGAAGGCTGACCTAATGGCTATTACAGCGTGTGATGTAGCCCGCTCACGACACGGCCTGAAGGCTGACCTAATGGCTGTTACAGCGTGTGGTATAGCCCGCTCACGACACGGCCTGAAGGCTGACCTAATGGCTGTTACAGTGTGTGGTGTAGCCCGCTGACGACACGGCCTGAAGGCTGACCTAATGGCTGTTACAGCGTGTGATTTAGCCCGCTCACGACAGGGCCTGAAGGCTGACCTAATGGCTGTTACAGCGTGTGGTGTAGCCCGCTCACGACACGGCCTGAAGGCTGACCTAATGGTTGTTACAGCGTGTGGTGTAGCCCGCTCACAACACGGCCTGAAGGCTGACCTAATGGCTGTTACAGCGTGTGATGTAGCCCGCTCACGACACGGCCTGAAGGCTGACCTAATGGCTCTTACAGTGTGTGGTGTAGCCCGCTCACGACACGGCCTGAAGGCTGACCTAATGGCTGTTACAGCGTGTGGTGTAGCCCGCTGACGACACGGCCTGAAGGCTGACCAAATGGCTGTTACAGCGTGTGATGTAGCCCGCTCACGACACGGCCTGAAGGCTGACCTAATGGTTGTTACAGCGTGTGGTGTAGCCCGCTCACGACACGGCCTGACGGCTGACCTAATGGCTGTTACAGCGTGTGGTGTAGCCCGCTCACGACACGGCCTGAAGGCTAACCTAATGGCTGTTACAGCGTGTGGTGTAGCCCGCTCACGACACGGCCTGAAGGCTGACCTAATGGCTATTACAGTGTGTGGTGTAGCCCGCTCACGACACGGCCTGAAGGCTGACCTAATGGCTGTTACAGCGTGTGGTGTAGCCCGCTCACGACACGGCCTGAAGGCTGACCTAATGGCTGTTACAGTGTGTGGTGTAGCCCGCTCACGACACGGCCTGATGGCTGACCTAATGGCTGTTACAGTGTGTGATGTAGCCCGCTGACGACACGGCCTGAAGGCTGACCTAATGGCTGTTACAGCGTGTGATGTAGCCCGCTCACGACACGGCCTGAAGGCTGACCTAATGGCCGTTACAGTGTGTGGTATAGCCCGCTCACGACACGGCCTGAAGGCTGACCTAATGGTTGCTACAGCGTGTGGTGTAGCCCGCTCACGACACGGCCTGAAGGCTGACCTAATGGCTGTTACAGCGTGTGGTGTAGCCCGCTCACGACACGGCCTGAAGGCTGACCTAATGGTTGCTACAGCGTGTGGTGTAGCCCGCTCACGACACGGCCTGAAAGCTGACCTAATGGTTGTTACAGCGTGTGGTGTAGCCCGCTCACGACACGGCCTGAAGGCTGACCTAATGGCTGTTACAGCGTGTGGTGTAGCCCGCTGACGACACGGCCTGAAGGCTGACCAAATGGCTGTTACAGCGTGTGATGTAGCCCGCTCACGACACGGCCTGAAGGCTGACCAAATGGCTGTTACAGCGTGTGATGTAGCCCGCTCACGACACGGCCTGAAGGCTGACCAAATGGTTGCTACAGCGTGTGGTGTAGCCCGCTGACGACACGGCCTGAAGGCTGACCTAATGGCTGTTACAGCGTGTGGTGTAGCCCGCTCACGACACGGCCTGAAGGCTGACCTAATGGTTGCTACAGCGTGTGGTATAGCCCGCTCACGACACGGCCTGAAGGCTGACCTAATGGCTGTTACAGTGTGTGGTGTAGCCCGCTCACGACACGGCCTGAAGGCTGACCTAATGGCTGTTACAGCGTGTGGTATAGCCCGCTCACGACACGGCCTGAAGGCTGACCTAATGGCTATTACAGCGTGTGATGTAGCCCGCTCACGACACGGCCTGAAGGCTGACCTAATGGCTGTTACAGCGTGTGGTATAGCCCGCTCACGACACGGCCTGAAGGCTGACCTAATGGCTATTACAGTGTGTGGTGTAGCCCGCTCACGACACGGCCTGAAGGCTGACCTAATGGCTGTTACAGCGTGTGATTTAGCCCGCTCACGAAAGGGCCTGAAGGCTGACCTAATGGCTGTTACAGCGTGTGGTGTAGCCCGCTCACGACACGGCCTGAAGGCTGACCTAATGGTTGTTACAGCGTGTGGTGTAGCCCGCTCACAACACGGCCTGAAGGCTGACCTAATGGCTGTTACAGCGTGTGATGTAGCCCGCTCACGACACGGCCTGAAGGCTGACCTAATGGCTCTTACAGTGTGTGGTGTAGCCCGCTCACGACACGGCCTGAAGGCTGACCTAATGGCTGTTACAGCGTGTGGTGTAGCCCGCTGACGACACGGCCTGAAGGCTGACCAAATGGCTGTTACAGCGTGTGATGTAGCCCGCTCACGACACGGCCTGAAGGCTGACCTAATGGTTGTTACAGCGTGTGGTGTAGCCCGCTCACGACACGGCCTGAAGGCTGACCTAATGGCTGTTACAGCGTGTGGTGTAGCCCGCTCACGACACGGCCTGAAGGCTAACCTAATGGCTGTTACAGCGTGTGGTGTAGCCCGCTCACGACACGGCCTGAAGGCTGACCTAATGGCTATTACAGTGTGTGGTGTAGCCCGCTCACGACACGGCCTGAAGGCTGACCTAATGGCTGTTACAGCGTGTGGTGTAGCCCGCTCACGACACGGCCTGAAGGCTGACCTAATGGCTGTTACAGCGTGTGGTGTAGCCCGCTCACGACACGGCCTGATGGCTGACCTAATGGCTGTTACAGTGTGTGATGTAGCCCGCTGACGACACGGCCTGAAGGCTGATCTAATGGCTGTTACAGCGTGTGATGTAGCCCGCTCACGACACGGCCTGAAGGCTGACCTAATGGCCGTTACAGTGTGTGGTATAGCCCGCTCACGACACGGCCTGAAGGCTGACCTAATGGTTGCTACAGCGTGTGGTGTAGCCCGCTCACGACACGGCCTGAAGGCTGACCTAATGGCTGTTACAGCGTGTGGTGTAGCCCGCTCACGACACGGCCTGAAGGCTGACCTAATGGTTGCTACAGCGTGTGGTGTAGCCCGCTCACGACACGGCCTGAAAGCTGACCTAATGGTTGTTACAGCGTGTGGTGTAGCCCGCTCACGACACGGCCTGAAGGCTGACCTAATGGCTGTTACAGCGTGTGGTGTAGCCCGCTGACGACACGGCCTGAAGGCTGACCAAATGGCTGTTACAGCGTGTGATGTAGCCCGCTCACGACACGGCCTGAAGGCTGACCAAATGGCTGTTACAGCGTGTGATGTAGCCCGCTCACGACACGGCCTGAAGGCTGACCAAATGGTTGCTACAGCGTGTGGTGTAGCCCGCTGACGACACGGCCTGAAGGCTGACCTAATGGCTGTTACAGCGTGTGGTGTAGCCCGCTCACGACACGGCCTGAAGGCTGACCTAATGGTTGCTACAGCGTGTGGTATAGCCCGCTCACGACACGGCCTGAAGGCTGACCTAATGGCTGTTACAGTGTGTGGTGTAGCCCGCTCACGACACGGCCTGAAGGCTGACCTAATGGCTGTTACAGCGTGTGGTATAGCCCGCTCACGACACGGCCTGAAGGCTGACCTAATGGCTATTACAGCGTGTGATGTAGCCCGCTCACGACACGGCCTGAAGGCTGACCTAATGGCTGTTACAGCGTGTGGTATAGCCCGCTCACGACACGGCCTGAAGGCTGACCTAATGGCTATTACAGTGTGTGGTGTAGCCCGCTCACGACACGGCCTGAAGGCTGACCTAATGGCTGTTACAGCGTGTGATTTAGCCCGCTCACGACAGGGCCTGAAGGCTGACCTAATGGCTGTTACAGCGTGTGGTGTAGCCCGCTCACGACACGGCCTGAAGGCTGACCTAATGGTTGTTACAGCGTGTGGTGTAGCCCGCTCACAACACGGCCTGAAGGCTGACCTAATGGCTGTTACAGCGTGTGATGTAGCCCGCTCACGACACGGCCTGAAGGCTGACCTAATGGCTCTTACAGTTTGTGGTGTAGCCCGCTCACGACACGGCCTGAAGGCTGACCTAATGGCTGTTACAGCGTGTGGTGTAGCCCGCTGACGACACGGCCTGAAGGCTGACCAAATGGCTGTTACAGCGTGTGATGTAGCCCGCTCACGACACGGCCTGAAGGCTGACCTAATGGTTGTTACAGCGTGTAGTGTAGCCCGCTCACGACACGGCCTGAAGGCTGACCTAATGGCTGTTACAGCGTGTGGTGTAGCCCGCTCACGACACGGCCTGAAGGCTAACCTAATGGCTGTTACAGCGTGTGGTGTAGCCCGCTCACGACACGGCCTGAAGGCTGACCTAATGGCTATTACAGTGTGTGGTGTAGCCCGCTCACGACACGGCCTGAAGGCTGACCTAATGGCTGTTACAGCGTGTGGTGTAGCCCGCTCACGACACGGCCTGAAGGCTGACCTAATGGCTGTTACAGTGTGTGGTGTAGCCCGCTCACGACACGGCCTGAAGGCTGACCTAATGGCTGTTACAGTGTGTGGTGTAGCCCGCTCACGACACGGCCTGAAGGCTGACCTAATGGTTGCTACAGCGTGTGGTGTAGCCCGCTCACGACACGGCCTGAAGGCTGACCAAATGGCTGTTACAGCGTGTGGTGTAGCCCGCTCACGACACGGCCTGAAGGCTGACCTAATGGCTGTTACAGTGTGTGGTGTAGCCCGCTCACGACACGGCCTGAAGGCTGACCTAATGGCTGTTACAGTGTGTGGTATAGCCCGCTCACGACACGGCCTGAAGGCTGACCTAATGGTTGTTACAGCGTGTGGTGTAGCCCGCTCACGACACGGCCTGAAGGCTAACCTAATGGCTGTTACAGCGTGTGGTGTAGCCCGCTCACGACACGGCCTGAAGGCTGACCTAATGGCCGTTACAGTGTGTGGTATAGCCCGCTCACGACACGGCCTGAAGGCTGACCTAATGGTTGCTACAGCGTGTGGTGTAGCCCGCTCACGACACGGCCTGAAGGCTGACCTAATGGCTGTTACAGTGTGTGGTGTAGCCCGCTCACGACAGGGCCTGAAGGCTGACCTAATGGCTATTACAGCGTGTGGTGTAGCCCGCTCACGACACGGCCTGAAGGCTGACCTAATGGCTGTTACAGTGTGTGGTGTAGCCCGCTCACGACACGGTCTGAAGGCTGACCTAATGGTTGTTACAGCGTGTGGTGTAGCCCGCTGACGACACGGCCTGAAGGCTGACCTAATGGCTGTTACAGCGTGTGATGTAGCCCGCTCACGACACGGCCTGAAGGCTAACCTAATGGCTCTTACAGTGTGTGGTGTAGCCCGCTCACGACACGGTCTGAAGGCTGACCTAATGGTTGCTACAGCGTGTGGTGTAGCCCGCTCACGACACGGCCTGAAGGCTGACCTAATGGCTGTTACAGTGTGTGGTGTAGCCCGCTCACGACAGGGCCTGAAGGCTGACCTAATGGCTATTACAGCGTGTGGTGTAGCCCGCTCACGACACGGCCTGAAGGCTGACCTAATGGCTGTTACAGTGTGTGGTGTAGCCCGCTCACGACACGGTCTGAAGGCTGACCTAATGGTTGTTACAGCGTGTGGTGTAGCCCGCTGACGACACGGCCTGAAGGCTGACCTAATGGCTGTTACAGCGTGTGATGTAGCCCGCTCACGACACGGCCTGAAGGCTAACCTAATGGCTCTTACAGTGTGTGGTGTAGCCCGCTCACGACACGGCCTGAAGGCTGACCTAATGGCTCTTACAGTGTGTGGTGTAGCCCGCTCACGACACGGCCTGAAGGCTGACCTAATGGCTGTTACAGTGTGTGGTGTAGCCCGCTCACGACACGGTATGAAGGCTGACCTAATGGTTGTTACAGCGTGTGGTGTAGCCCGCTGACGACACGGCCTGAAGGCTGACCTAATGGCTCTTACAGTGTGTGGTGTAGCCCGCTCACGACACGGCCTGAAGGCTAATCTAATGGCTCTTACAGTGTGTGGTGTAGCCCGCTCACGACACGGCCTGAAGGCTGACCTAATGGCTGTTACAGCGTGTGGTGTAGCCCGCTCACGACACGGCCTGAAGGCTGACCTAATGGCTGTTACAGCGTGTGGTGTAGCCCGCTCACGACACGGCCTGAAGGCTAACCTAATGGCTCTTACAGTGTGTGGTGTAGCCCGCTCACGACACGGACTGAAGGCTGACCTAATGGCTGTTACAGCGTGTGGTGTACCCCGCTCAAGACACGGCCTGAAGGCTGACCTAATGGCTATTACAGCGTGTGATGTAGCCCGCTGACGATACGGCCTGAAGGCTGACCTAGTGGCTTTTACAGTGTGTGGTATAGCCCGCTCACGACACGGCCTGAAGGCTGACCTAATGGCTGTTACAGCGTGTGGTGTAGCCCGCTCACGACACGGCCTGAAGGCTGACCTAATGGCTCTTACAGTGTGTGGTGTAGCCCGCTCACGACACGGCCTGAAGGCTGACCTAATGGCTGTTACAGTGTGTGGTGTAGCCCGCTCACGACACGGCCTGAAGGCTGACCTAATGGCTGTTACAGCGTGTGGTGTAGCCCGCTCACGACACGGCCTGAAGGCTGACCTAATGGCTGTTACAGCGTGTGGTGTAGCCCGCTCACGACACGGCCTGAAGGCTGACCTAATGGCTGTTACAACGTGTGGTATAGCCCGCTCACGACACGGCCTGAAGGCTGACCTAATGGCTGTTACAGCGTGTGGTGTAGCCCGCTCACGACACGGCCTGAAGGCTGACCTAATGGCTGTTACAGCGTGTGGTGTAGGCCGCTCACGACACGGCCTGAAGGCTGACCTAATGGCTGTTACAGCGTGTGGTGTAGCCCGCTCACGACACGGCCTGAAGGCTGACCTAATGGCTGTTACAGCGTGTGATGTAGCCCGCTCACGACACGGCCTGAAGGCTGACCTAATGGCTGTTACAGCGTGTGGTGTAGCCCGCTCACGACACGGACTGAAGGCTGACCTAATGGCTTTTACAGTGTGTGGTGTACACCTCCAGATCAAGATGCCACGTAAAGAGTCCCCCAGATCTCCGGATTAAGATGCCACGTAAAGAGTCCCCCAGACCTCCGGATTAAGATGCCACGTAAAGAGTCCCCCATACCTCCGGATTAATATGCCACGTAAAGAGTCCCTCAGACCTCCAGATCAAGATGCCACGAAAAGAGTCCCTCAGACCTCCAGATCAAGATGCCACGTAAAGAGTCCCCCAGACCTCCGGATTAAGAGGCCACGTAAAGAGTCCCCCAGACCTCCGGATTAAGATACCACGTAAAGAGTCCCTCAGACCTCCAGATCAAGATGCCACGTAAAGAGTCCCCCATATCTCCGGATTAATATGCCACGTAAAGAGTCCCCCAGACCTCCGGATTAAGATGCCACGTAAAGAGTCCCCCAGACCTCCGGATTAAGATACCACGTAAAGAGTCCCTCAGACCTCCGGATTAAAATGCCACGTAAGGAGTCCCCCAGACCTCCGGATTAAGATGCCACGTAAAGAGTCCCCCAGACCTCCGGATTAAGATACCACGTAAAGAGTCCCCCAGACCTCCGGATTAAGATACCACGTAAAGAGTCCCCCAGACCTCCGGATTAAGATGCCACGTAAAGAGTCCCCCAGACCTCCAGATCAAGATGCCACGTAAAGAATCCCCTAGACCTCCGGATTAAGATGCCACGTAAAGAGTCCCCCAGACCTCCGGATTAAGATACCACGTAAAGAGTCCCGCAGACCTCCGGATTAAGATGCCACGTAAAGAGTCCCCCAGACCTCCAGATCAAGATGCCACGTAAGGAGTCCCCCAGACCTCCGGATTAAGATGCCACGTAAAGAGTCCCCCAGACCTCCGGATTAAGATACCACGTAAAGAGTCCCCCAGACCTCCGGATTAAGATACCACGTAAAGAGTCCCCCAGACCTCCGGATTAAGATGCCACGTAAAGAGTCCCCCAGACCTCCAGATCAAGATGCCACGTAAAGAATCCCCCAGACCTCCGGATTAAGATGCCACGTGAAGAGTCCCCCAGACCTCCGGATTAAGATACCACGTAAAGAGTCCCGCAGACCTCCGGATTAAGATGCCACGTAAAGAGTCCCCCAGACCTCCAGATCAAGATGCCACGTAAAGAGTCCCCCAGACCGCCGGATTAAGATGCCACGTAAAGAGTCCCCCAGACCTCCAGATCAAGATGCCACGTAAAGAGTCCCCCAGACATCCAGATTAAGATGCCACGTAAAGAGTCCCCCAGACCTCCGGATTAAGATGCCACGTAAAGAGTCCCCCAGACCTCCAGATCAAGATGCCACGTAAAGAGTCCCCCAGACCTCCGGATTAAGATGCCACGTAAAGAGCCCCCCAGACATCCAGATCAAGATGCCACGTAAAGAGTCCCCCAGACCTCCGGATTAAGATGCCACGTAAAGAGTCCCCCAGACCTCCAGATCAAGATGCCACGTAAAGAGTCCCCCAGACCTCCGGATTAAGATGCCACGTAAAGAGTCCCCCAGACCTCCAGATTAAGATGCCACGTAAAGAGCCCCCAGACCTCCAGATCAAGATGCCACGTAAAGAGTCCCCCAGACCTCCGGATTAAGATGCCACGTAAAGAGTCCCCCAGACCTCCAGATCAAGATGCCACGTAAAGAGTCCCCCAGACCTCCGGATTAAGATGCCACGTAAAGAGTCCCCCAGACATCCAGATTAAGATGCCACGTAAAGAGTCCCCCAGACCTCCAGATCAAGATGCCACGTAAAGAGTCCCCCAGACCTCCGGATTAAGATGCCACGTAAAGAGTCCCCCAGACATCCAGATTAAGATGCCACGTAAAGAGTCCCCCAGACCTCCGGATTAAGATGCCACGTAAAGAGTCCCCCAGACCTCCAGATCAAGATGCCACGTAAAGAGTCCCCCAGACCTCCGGATTAAGATGCCACGTAAAGAGCCCCCCAGACATCCAGATCAAGATGCCACGTAAAGAGTCCCCCAGACCTCCGGATTAAGATGCCACGTAAAGAGTCCCCCAGACCTCCAGATCAAGATGCCACGTAAAGAGTCCCCCAGACCTCCGGATTAAGATGCCACGTAAAGAGCCCCCCATACCTCCAAACACTTGTTGCTTTCCTCCCTCGGCAAGGAATTTTTTCGAGCCACCGACTCGTTCTCTCCCCACTTCGGCATATTCTTCTCTGCCGTCCAGTTACGTTTCGCCCTCATACCTCGCCACCTCCTCCTTCTCCTCCTCTTCCTGCCTTCTTCCCCGATCTCGTTCCGCTACTTGCCGCTCCATCCTCCTACTTTACGCTCAACCTCCTACTTCCCCCTTTCTCCTCCTACTTCCCTCTCCGTCGTCCTAAGTGCCCCGCCCCCTCCTCCCTGGTACTGGCTTCGTCTCTGCCCCGCCTCTCCCTCCTCCTCCCACTTTCCCCTAACCTTCCCTCCTTTTCCCCCTCCTCCTTCTCCTCCTACTCCTCCCCCTCCTCCTACCCCCCCTCCTCCTCCTCCTCCTCATTCTCCTCCCCCTCCTCCTACACCTCCCCCTCCTCATCCTCCTCCTCTTCTTCCCCCTTCCCCCTCCCCTTCCCATGTACCGGTTTCATCGCCGCACCCACTTTCCGCGGAGATACGATGGCGAGTCAGTCTTTATGCAGCGCCAGATATCTCGCACACGACCATAAAGACACTATTTTCTGGGTAAATGGAGCAACTGCCGATAAAGCTTAGCCGCCACCACGTGTCGGTAGGTGGCGCTACCAGACGGGGGCTCATGTGCGTGATCGCCGGGCGCCAGGGAATGTGGTAATCTCGCGGGTCAATCGGATAGCAATGCCGGGATACATGAAAGGCTGACCCACGCATGCGGGAGCTTGGCGTAGATCCAGATTGCAAAACGTCCGGAGAGCCAAACACTTGACGTGATATTGGTGGGTGAGGTGTTAAGAGAAAGGACAGTTGAACAATATCGTCTGCGTTTATTGTGATTTATGCCGCTACCCTGTAAACCAGATTTTGACTTCTTTTATTCCCTGATGTACAGATACCTGTCCTCGTCACGTCGTTTTGTAGTTGGCCGAACACAACCGAACATCGAATCGTACCATCCCCAAGAATTAGGGAGAATAATATCGAATCTCTATGCTGAGCGCGAAAAACAAAAAAATAAAAGGTGATATATCGCATATCGTTGAATTTACAAACTGCTAAAACGGATCGCAGTAAGCAGCGAAAAGGTCTTTGCGTTGAACCAGTAATTTGTGCGAATAACGATCCCCAATAAATGCCAACAGCTAATCGCAAATTTCCAAGAATTCCTGTATGCCTATGGCGGAGACCGGAAAAGGTACCCCACCCCCCTAGATATCGGTCCCGTGGCTCAATGTCCTAGGCAACGTAATACACGGGTTATCAAGGTCAGGTCAAGGCCAGCTAGGGTTTAAGGTAGGCTACTTAACAGATGTCGGTAAAACGGTGAAACCGGAAATTATTTCTACATCCGGGTCATTCCACGTGGTCAAGTGCCCGTGCCATTGCTAAGGCAACGGGCGCTATGGCCCCTCAGAGACCACCCCATCCCCTCCCTACCCTCCCGTTTGTTGTTAGGGGTCCAATCCCCTGGCACTGCCACTCTCTCCTGGCTGACTGCTGGTGCTGACACGAGGGGCCCCGGGGCCAATTAGTGTAATTGTATTTGCCTGTAGAGCGGCAGCCATTTTAATCCAGTTGCCGTCCAATGAGCAGACAGTGAGCCATTAACCGACTACTTCTGAGGCTGCCATCGAGCTACTCGCGAGGGGAGCGTGAAGAGGGGGATCGTCGTGGTGAAGTGGCAGCCCCGTGGAAAGCGCTGCAGCCGGGTTGTTGGCCCGACAGAGTGGTCATTTGTCTAACCACACAAAGGAGCGTTTTTAACACGGAAGAAAAGGGTTAGCCGCTAAGTGCTGTCGGATCCACAGACAACATGGGTTGTATTCCTTGTTTAAGCAGATCGCCCCTCCCTCCTTGGGGAAAAATGGGATTGTGTTTAACATGTGGGAGGTAACAACTTTACAAGGCACGGGAGGGATGGGAGGAAGTAGGGTTTCCCAACGCACTGAGAATTGTCAGGCTCTAGGGTCGGGATTAAGTGCTTCGTGGCTTGGGCGTCGGCCTTGGGATGATATAACTTAATATCATTTAAATAATAGCAAAATCATACATGCGTCTTTGGATATAGCTTCACATAAGATAACGTTTTATATTATATAATGTGGGTATTTAAAGCACAATTAATATTCACCAACAATGACAATATGATATTAAGTTGGTAAATTATGCACGTATAAAAATGAAGAATGAACAACCGTTTCACAAAGGGCACTTCCCTACCATTCACCAATTGGTTAAGCTAAACATTGAGTAAGAACTGCATTCGCAAGAAAAGAGATTATACGTCGACATAACGTGTTTTAATTTCCTAGAAGACTCAATTGATTGATTACCTCTGTAATGCTATTCCAGCATATAATTCGGCTGATACTTCACTGCATTTTGGATTGTATTGGTTTTTTTATCCACAACAGTACAAAATACAAGCAAGGTTTCACAATGCGGAGACTAACAGCAGCACTTCTCTAAATTATGTAAAGCGATGAAGACAGGGTTCAGCATTTCTTTACAAAGACAGAGAGGGACAATCCAAGTTTCTCGAGTTTATAACTATAACTAATTGTGTTTACAACACCTTTGAAGCTTGGCCAGGAATTACCCCATTTACATTTATAAATAAATTGTTTCACTATCGCCAAGACACGATTAACTAGAATAAAAAAATTGGGTAGACGAATGCCTCATATAACAGTTTTCTCTGTTATTAATGTGTCTGCGGTGAAGCCAGTCGCTTTAGCCAATACCCGCCCCAGTTCATTCCATAAAGGATTAATAATTGGACAGTGGTAAAAAAGGTGAACGAGAGATTCTGTTTCACATTTACAGAAAGAGCATGCATCACAATTTGTCAGCTTACTCATTTGAAAATACTTATTCGTGACACACATTCTATGTAAAATCCTATACTGTAAACTTCTCAGTCTTTCATTAGCAGACGCATTTATAGGTAGCAGGTATAGAGCTCGCCATTCCTTCTCATCTATGTTTACTCCAAGAACACTCGACCACTTTGCCTAATTTATGCGCTTTATAGATAACAAAGTAATCAAAACCTTATAAACATCATACAGATGGTTTAAATAGCGATATACTAGAACGGCTTCCTGACTACTTCACGGCATTTTGACCGAAAACACTTCCTTTAATGCGTTCCCAAGTTGCTACAGACGAGACACGCTTCACGTGAATAACAGGGTTGCGAGGCGGAAAATTAGTCGGCTGACGAATGAAACTGGCAGACACCTTTCCAGGAATGGCTCGTAACGTTGACCTATTCTGTTGTTTTTAGCCGTTATTTGGTCTGTCGATCGTACATAGATAAAGAGTAGCAAGTGGAAGGTCGCTCCTAACCATGTTTTTACCTCGGTTATAAACAGTGGCTGTCTTTAACGCTATCATCAAGTGATAGATAATGCACCGCGCAAAACTACAAGGGCTGGCGTCCGCTTATGAAAAAAGTGCAATAATTTCCGAATGTAATAACAGCCAGATGTAAATCTGGTTAACGGATGGAGCAGCTAACGCATAATCTCGCGTGAAATATTGCCTGCCGACAGTTGCCCCGTGAGACTGCGCCTAATCCACGTGATGACAGCATCGAGGGAGTCACTAGGCGCTGGTTACCATGCCTACCATGGTCTCCGCGCTAACTGAGGCACCTCCACACCCAATCCACTCTGTCTTCACTTAGACTCGGCATTCTCTAATTGAAGTACGTGATTTCTTTAACAAAAATATGGTCATGCCAGTGTATAACCCCGATTCGTCAAACACGCGGCGTTGTGGCGTGGGGGGATTCCTCCACATATATGGACAGGGACCCATGCAACCACCGATAGCGGTGGGTCTTATCTGATTACGCTTCCGGGCGACTACCCATCCGTCTAACTCGTTAGCCAACCATCTGGATATCTCACGTCCACGGAGTTTTACGTCTGGAGTTGATCGGAACCGCCCTTGTTTTTAGTCGACGCGTGCCATTTGTATCGCGGTAACACAATCAGTGGGCGTGGTTTTGTGTTTAAACTACATCTTGTGTCTATACAACCATGTCACGTACGGCTTCAATTAAAATCGCTCTACATAAACCAAATATGGCAATAATTTTGTGTTCAGCAATTTGCATCTTTATTGCATTTGCTGCTTATAATAGACGCGTAACTCAATATGATCGACGATATATTTAAGCAACAGATCCCAATATCGACTTAACACACAAAAACACAATAAAACGGAGATTTGATTTAGTTACAAGGATAACGTCGACAGTGACGAGTTAGGAAATTGAAGGAATTAAACTGACATATAGTTTTTTGGTTGCACGTGTCAGGGAAAAGGGTGCCACACGCATTTATACAGTAAGCCGATGCAACGGCGCCGTCCGATCAGGCGCTCATCATTATTTTACGACATTGACAAGAACTATGGGTGAGGCCGTTTGGGGCGTGATGGATGAGACCTTGAGCCACGCCTCGTTGGCGGCTGACAGGGGTGACTGTCGTGGTGGAGGTGGTGGCGGTGGTGGTGGCGTTGATGGTGGTGGTGGTGATGGAGGTGGAGGTGGAGGTGGAGGTGGAGGTGGTTGTGGTGGTGGTGGTGGTGGTTGTGGTGGAGGTAGAGGTTGAGGTGATGGTGGTGGTGGTGGTGGTGGTGGAGGTGGAGGTGGAGGTGGAGGTGGTGGTGGTTGTGGTGGTGGTGGTGGCGGTGGTGGTGGCGGTGGTGGTGGCGGTGGCGGTGATGGTGGTGGTGGTGGTGGTGGCGGTGGTGGAGGTGGAGGTGGAGGTGGAGGTGGTTGTGGTGGTGGTGGTGGTAGTGGTGGTTGTGGTGGAGGTAGAGGTGGAGGTGATGGTGGTGGTGGTGGTGGTGGTGGTGGAGGTGGAGGTGGAGGTGGAGGTGGCGGTGGTGGTGGCGGTGGTGGTGGCGGTGGCGGTGATGGTGGTGGTGGTGGTGGTGGCGGTGGTGGAGGTGGAGGTGGTGGCGGTTGTGGTGGTGGGGGGTGGGGGGTGGGGGAGGGTACATGGAGGTAGACGGGGATACATAATGGACAACAACCCATAGCTTTAATTATTGATCGAGTCTCTGGTAACGGCTCGGGAGGTTTTTACCCTAGCACTAACACAAGTCCCCGCCAACGTTCCGGCTTTTAGGTATCTGTTACATGTGATAGCAAAAATAGGTAAATATAGGTAGGGGGGCGGGGGGAGTAGGGAGTTGGATGGGATGAGATGGGGAATTTAATGAGACAGTAGGTGTGTGATGTTTTCCAATTGTTAAGCCAGGTATGGCTGGGGCCCCTATGGTTCGCCAGCGTGTAGACGTTGGTAAAAACTTCCCCGTCTTCTCCCAGACGTAATGCTGCTTGCAGTTCATTAAATTCACCAGAACATGCCGCCTGCAGCTGTTATCATAGTGACAGCTGTTGTCAATAGTATACATACTGTACTTGGCCACCACTGGTAAAACGACTTGACATAAGTGTAACATATAGTAACAGCTGCAAATGTGACGCGACCAACGTTTTGCTACCACCCGTCAATTAGCCTAACGCTGAATTAACTGATATAAACGTTTCATTACCCTGATGCGATCTTCATGGGATACGCACGTCATACCGTACAAGGGGCAAATCCAGAAATTTGAAAACGGGGGGGTCCTTTGAAACTTGCGACCGGGGGGGTGGGCGGGAGGAGCGCGCTGAACAAAATTGGGACCGGGTTATCCAGCATTGTTATCCGGGCTGGGGTCTACTGTAAATTTGCAACGGGGGTGGAGGGGGGAGGGGGGGGGGGTACACGGCGCCTTAGATAGCGTTCTCAAAACGGAGGCCGAGAGGGGGCGGGGTGGCCTAAAGTTTGCATTGAACAAAAGCGGAACTATTCCTCAGAAAAGGTAGGGGGGACCCCTTGGACAACCCCTGGATCCGCCATTGCGTACGACATATAGGGATTTGAGTTTTGAGGACTGGTAAAGGACGCGAACAAGTTTAAACCGGAAACGGGGTATAGTTCGCCGCGAGAGAGAGCAGTCCGGCATAATAATATTAAATTCTGGACGACGATTCTTCTTAAATAAACTGGGATAAGCCGTAAATATCGATGCGCAATAACTATTCATTATTTATCAACATTTTACACTATTTACATTGTGTTGCCGTTTCCAATTTTTTTTTAAGTTAGTTAATTATTTAGTGGACATACTTACAAGTGAAAAATAGTTCGCTGGGACCAGTGTCATTCCCTAGCGAGTTCACAATTACCAAAATTGTACACGGTGGTCGATCGCGATGCGGAACTCGGCACTTGCGCAATCTCCCGCCAGTGAGGAACGAGCGCCCTCTGCCGGCAGAGTGGCGCTTGCGATGCTCCTGTAATTGTGACTGATATAGTTGTGTCGCGGTTTTTTCGACGTTACCTACATTATTGCATAATAAGCCCTGTGCTGATGTTTCTTGCATAAATCTGCGACAAAGTCTTAATTCTTTGTTACATCAGGTTGGTGTGGTATTTACAAAAAATCATATATTTATCTCCACTGACACTACAAGACTTATATCTAAAAAAAGCAAATTTGCGACATGCGTACAGTTCATTACAACGTGCGTGGTTGGCTATAAATCCAGGTTTCGTATTTTACGACATGTCCTCGCTGCTGCACCATGTATATGCCCCATCCGAGAGAGAAGCCGTTGTCACTCGAAACCAGAGCCTCCCTCTCCCCATTTCCGTGGGAGAACGTGGGCCGCTGAATGCATGATGCCTTTGGTAACACAAACATTAAGCCACGCTTCCGCGAAGAATGTAAAGCTACATAAAGCGCTTAAACTCTCATCATTCTGGGTAAGGTAACCTTTTGGCCGGCCATAACCGTAGGCGAAGTCCATTTCTGCCAGGGTTACGCGATATTTCAGCGAGATCTGTTACAGGAGGTCGTTGTGTCGTCTCCTGCTCGCAAATAGCTCACGTACGATAAACATTTGCTCAGCTTCATGGCTCTTTACCCGTGGTAATGAGCAATCCAAACATTGCCCACCTCTGTCGTTCTGCCAGACAGTTCACATTCGTTTTATTTGCGCCGAGACGGCTTTTGAATTCCCCCTACCTACTTCTGGGCTTGGTCGCTTTGGGAGAGAGCATATAACGTATTTCATATGGAGCGCTTCATAGATAGTTGAAGAGAAATACCGACGGAAAGAGACATTCATTTCAGGCTCGGGTACGTAAACGTTCTGCACCAGAGGGCAGGTCAAGAAACAGTAAGTGACGTCAGAGAGGACGAGCGCGTCAGGGTCTTTAAATCAAAGCTTCCGTTTAATGCACCAACGAGTGAATGGCCCGGAGAGGACTTATCGTTCCGGCGTCCCGCGAGATCTCGCAGGGGCCATACACTGTCATCCATAGAGAGACCAGGTCATAACTTCCGGTCTGTGCCTCCTGCCTTCTGTGTGTGCGTGACCTTCATGGGTCTTACACTGAGGGGCCGCGGAATGATGCATCCGGCCGCCATTAAACGGGGACAGCTCAGATGTTTTAGGCAGAGGTCAAGAAGGATAAAAAGAGGGAAGACTGGAGGTCGGATCGGGGTGTGGCGTGGTGGCGGGGTGGCGTGGTGGCGGGGTGGCGAGGTGGCGGGGGGAGATGGGAAGAAGTGAGAGGAGGGAGGGGGGGGGGTCTTGACCGGGGTACAAGCGCATTTCCCGGTCCTGATTCTCTAGGAAGACCTGTCGGTGCTGGAGTTGAAGATAAGAATGATGGCGCGGGGACAGTGGGAGGAACGACATAGTGCGGAGCCTGCCACGATCGGATTGGAGGAGGAGGAGAAGGAATAGGAGGAGGAGGAGGAGGCAACGGGAGCGGGAGGAGAGGAAGGAGAGGAGGAAGAAAGAGGAACGGGAGAGCGCATGACGCACAATGTTGCCTAAGAGGTTAATCACTTGATGCTCCAGCAATTGCTCAGTCTGTCTGTGCTAACGTCATGTATTACCCCGATTGAGATGACATAGTGTCACAAAGGTACGTGTCTATTACATGCTATGATTTTCTGTATATATGTAAAAGCCATAAAATAGGCAAAACCATGTAAGATGTAACGATTCGTGTTTCGCAAAACTGTGCACCACACAGGCGGATGAATACAGTCATTAGCGCGAGATAAACGGTGAACGGTAAACCGGGACATCGTACTCAACGTATCATGTGACACAAGCTCATGCCTTTTTCCACAACAATATCAACACAGGGAGCAGCTGAAGAGTCAACAGTGCCATATTTGTCAGGTTGCTGAATAATCCTCTTCCATTTTTATACGAGGCATGTTTTCAATTGCCTACGCTCCCGTAAGCGATTCATAAGAAGAACTGCATGTCACCGAACACGTAGGAAACTTGTCACTGGGTAATTGGTGGTAACATAGCATCAGACAATTACCATACATATCTGTAGGGAGTCACAATTCTTGGTGACGTAATATAGGACCGTCATTTTCTCGTTTTGAAACTTCGATGATGGCGCCATGTTTTAATATGGGCCGTGTATCTACAGAATTCTACCGTAATGGAATACTGAGGAACAGGAAGCAGCTATTGTGTGGTATGCAGCAAAGTAAGCGGTCGCAATGAATTCGAATTCCTGGCGTTCCCTCATCGCTCACTTACGTGGCTGGTATTCCGCTTGTGTTTGGCTGACTAACCTCTCGGTCTCCGTGTGTTTGCGTTTGTGTGTGCACCAAAAGGTTAGCCGCCCAGATGTTTGGGAAATTAACAAGGGGGATGAAACCGATTCTCGCGGAGCCACTTCAGCCCGGCGAGGCCGGGTTGGCCCAGTAGTCATCGCTCAGACAATGGCGATTCACCTGACTCCCTACCCCGTGTGGACTCGCCCCCACCCCTGGTCTGTTTTGAAGGTCATTAGCAGCTGGCTTGTATCAGCGGCTAACTCCACACCTCGTCCCATGTGTGAGATCTTTTTTTCCCGCTCGAGAAATGGCTTTGAAACAAAAAAAACGCGTCTCCGTTGGCAACGCCCAGGAATGAAAGTTGGGAGCCGTGTGCCTGTAAACAGTGCGTAATCTAGCGCCAGTTTTTGCTGGAGGCACACACCGTGATTAGAAGCGTTGTGTGTGTTTTTGTGTGTAAATATTGATGTAACGTTTATGTAGCAGTCGCCATGGGCAGAATGAGGTGGTGATTGAAAGGGTTTAATTGTCATCACTTGTAACTGTAATCTGTATCCGTCACGTGAAACGTCGTGAGGAGCAAAGGTTTTTCAAGATTGCAAGGCAATTTTACTTCCTTCTTGGTGTATGAAGCACGTGGGTCGCATACCAGTATGTGGATCCATGGCGAATTCAGTCCTAGACACAAAATAGGGGTCTGGAAGAGGGTGGGGGAGGGGGGGGGGGTCCAGTGTCCAGTGTCGCTTTTTCACAATTCTCAGTGTCGAATGTCGATTTTTCACGATGTTCCTTGTCGCTTTTTAGCTAAGTTCAGTGTCGTTTTTTTCAAAAATCCGTATCGATGTCGCTTTTCAGATCCTCAGTGTCGGAATTTGGAGGTCAATGTCGAATATCGATTTTACAAATATTCCTGTGTCGCGTGTCGCCATTCACCCCTGCCAGATCCCTCGGAGTGGATCGCAAGGTGAGCACGCTTGAAAAGCTCGGCACTTTGTCAAATGTATGGCTCTTACAAACGCATATTATTCGCCGCAAGAAAATGCCGACACTTTGATCATCAGTCTCCAGCTTCATATTCATTGCGTAGGTTGGAACGAGAAACGGCTGCACGATGTAGGCCTATCTGTATCTGACAACGATGGTGACCGCTTTCAATGGTTCAGGACTTTTACGGCCCCAATCTTGTCTTTTTAAATTGGAATTCGGGGACCGGAGTGTAGGTTATCTCTCACGCTCTGAGAATCGGTAAGACGGTTGGTAAGATTTTGATAAACGAGTCCCTTAAAAATAGCGTGGCTGCTGAGTCCGTCAGCACGTGGGGGGCTTATCATATCAGACGAGACATCGAGGGACAGACGTGCCCTGTATGCAAGGATCGCAAGGAGCAAACTGTGTGCACCGAAGACGTCCCAAGGGAATTGGCAAGGAACATAGCACCCAACGCAAGAGATATGAGAAAAAGAAAGCGAGATCGAGAGGAAGAGAGAGATAGAGAGGGAGAGAGAGAGGGCGAGAGATAGAAGGAGTGAAAGATGGATAGTGAGAGAAACATCATGCCAGAGAGAGATAAGAAATAAAGAAGCAAAAGAGATAAGGAGAAGCAGGGACTGAACAGGGAAAATTAAAGAAAAAAAGGGGGGAGAGTGCAAGGCAGGACAGAAAAACATGGAGAGGGACCGAGAGGTGGGGAGGTTGGCAGTAGAGAGAGAGATAGAGAGAGAGAGAGAAAGAAAAAAAAATAAGGCGAGGATGGCACAGAACAGAAGACACCGAGAGATAGGTGTTGTTGAGACTATGAAGACGTCACGTGACAGCCCGGAGTGTGGCTACTAATGGCTGATCGATAACCCAGGAGACTGGGTTAGCCCGGGTGCTGTGGGCTGTGGTGGGGGTGGACGCATGGAGCGAGGGCGAGGGCGGGGGCGTGAGGGTGGGCGGGGGGCGTTGTGGGGCAAGCCGTAGCCTCCTCCCCCCCCCCTGGAGCTGATGAATCGACGTCCTCTAAGGGCGGCGCAGAGATAACCTTCAGGCAGGTAGAGATCAGCCCGGCCAGTCAGCCCGAGCGATGATGTGGCTGGTGTCAGGGCTCGGGTCAAATGGTTATAAAGCCTCGCCTCACGGCCTTGGCGGTCCCCGGTATAACGGGTAATAAACTGAGTGGAGTCAATACGCTCTAGATTAATGGTTCTTCAATTAACCTCGTAAAGCATCATACTCTTCGCTGTGTTTATTATGATCGGGCAGCAATAACGTTACGGTAAATCTATTTTGATATCAAAAATCAATATTGACTTGCAAATAGCGATAAACGTCAACCGCCGGTGGAGGATTTGATATCGAGGACATCATAATGCGTCTAACGTCAACATATGTGCATGATATGTTTGCGAGAGTTATAACTTTATCCATAACGTTCAATAGGTGGCTGATATCGTTTAACGATATCAAACCTAAATAAACGTAAACATATACGTACACGTGCCAACACCTTTATTTTCCTGCTTTAATGCTGGGATGTCGAAAGTAGCTACAGAATCCCATCTGTGACGGTATAGACTCGCTCCACCATTTCCAAGTCATTTAGAGGCCGCGGCAAAGCCAGCTCAGCGCAACGAACGATATATTTCTGTGAGACGATCGCATAGCTATAAAATTGCCTCTAGGCGCCTTTTGATCGCGGCAGCCCGTGGTAAGGTGGGTTGAGAGACCCACCCCCTCCTTACCCCCATTTAACGGCATCTGCAAGTCAATGGGCAATCGCCGTGTTGCATGCCGGGGAGTATTTCAGCCCGGTATACTTCCGGCGGACGGAGATACTAGCAGCCACTGGGGTCACCACCGGCTAGAAAGGTCACACTTGGATAACAATGGTGCTGCAGTAAATCACACCCTGCCCAGCCCGTAACCACCATACCCCCAGCAGGGTTGGGAGACGTGGGCTAGTCAGGTATTCCGCCACGCCAGTCAATGTTCAGCTTCCGTTTCCATAAAGCCGTACGCGAAGGTGTTCTAGTTTTTGCCACTGACAGTCTCTAGACTAATACCGCCCCGTGCCGCCCAGGGGCGCTGAACGTTGTCGAACCATTTCAGGTGCATTTACATAGACAGGAAATACATGGACAAGTAACGTTGTCCCTTTATGGCAAAACTTAACCTGCAACCTTAGACCGTGTTATGTTGGACGTTTTACCATTGTACCACCACATGTGGAGAGTATGGACCGGGGGGGGAGGTGGGGGGGAAGATGTATTTTTAATGTATTGAATAAGTATCAACAATTAACGAACCTAAATACAAACATTTGCTAACATGGCATAATATCAGAACATAGTCGATGACATGATTGATGTCTGGTGACAGACAATTAGTCAACGACACACAATCATTTTTTGAATATTACAGCCACGGCAGAACCATGACGACCGGAGGGGTATCGACGTCACTCGCCAGGTGTCGCTGCACAGGAGGAATGCCAGGAGAATGGAGGCGGTCCATTTCTAGATTGAAACGCTTGATTACAAATTATTTGATGGATTGCTGTCTGACACCACTTCCGCACCACAACTCTTTTGCAGCAAGGGGATAAATGACGCATGAGGCATAGAGAGCAGACCCCAACGTGATCGCTCAAAGAAAACATGCCATGTGTCATGTTGCAGATAGCGCGCTTAGCAACAACTCCAGCACAAGCCATTTCAGTAACCCAAAATAAGATGGCGATTCAAGATATTTTGTTTTACCAACGACTAAAAGAAATGGCGTCAATGCCACTTACCCGGTTTGTATCCCTTCCTTTGATTTCTGCTGGCCCTGTTGCTAAGAGCGGCTCCCATGACAACCCAACAGACACACCTGGGCGTGGGTAGCGGTCGCTACTAAACCCTATATCGACTACCAGAGAGTAGACGGGGATAGGCGGAAGACGATCAGTCCGAGACGTTTAAACCCCACTGGCTGAGAACACTGAGCTACTCCAGAGATATTGAGTTCGTGCCAATCCTGGCGGCAGGATGTATATCCAGATGAATGGGCACCATAGTAACGGGTGGGAGACGGTGGTATATGAATGACGTAAAACCCGGCCGCTGCTTGCGCCGTTCGGTACAAAGCGCTTGTGAGTGACGGAGCCAGCAGCCCGCTGTGCGCTAGATCTATTACGGCACGCGGGAAGCAAGGAGGATGAGAAAAGCTGGGGTCCTGGGCGCCTAGCCGCCTTACACACACGGCCTGCCTGGCCGCCTGGCCGCCTGGCCCCGTGGGGACAGCTGGGGTGACCCCGACTCATATGGCAGGGGTCTGGAGGGCGGACCGAGGCCGAGGGGTGGCCGGCGCGGGTGGGTTGAGTAAGGGTGGGGATTGGGAATTTGGATGGGGTGGGGGAGGGGGGTGGTACTGATCCATAAATGAGGTGAGGTAGGGGAGGAGATGGGGACGGCGGGGAGGGGGTGGGGATGAGGTGAGGTAGGGGAGGAGATGGGGACGGCGGGGAGGGGGTGGGGATGAGGTGAGGTAGGAGAGGGGCGTGGGGTGGGGTGGGGTGGGGTGTGGTGGGTTGGGGTGGGGTGGGGTGGGGTGGGGTGGGGTGGGGTCGCCTCCGGTGGGGTCGAGGCCAACGACCATTGTGCATTGGGGACCAGCGGGAGGACACCTCTCATCCCACTCATGCCTGATGGTTACAGCGTTAACGGGTGTCAGGGTATCTAGCGAAGGGCCCTGATCGGAGCGGGAACGCGGGGCTGGGGACGCCGGGGGTGCGAAGGGGGGGCGGGGGGCGGAGGATGGTGGGGGGTGGGGAGGGGCGGAACAATGGTTGCCGGGAGGGGACAAGGCGGTAATGACCACGTGAAGTATATCTGCCGTGACGCTGGCTGGCCGGATTGAGGTGATCCGTTACATTACCAGCCAGGAGTTCCGCCAAGTCGCGGCCACCGCTTCAGGCGGGGTCTTCAGGGTGGTGGCCACCACTGGTATTAGATAGACCCGGGGAGGGCTAGGGCACTGGGGCGGATTCTAGAGGGGGGGGGGGGGTAACGGTGGTGGGGGAGGGAGAGCGAAAGGGAAGGTGCTGGGAGGGGGGGGGTGGCGATGGGGGTGAAGGAGGTGGGGAGGGGGGGCGGTGGTATGACTGAAATGACGAACCGGGGTGAGGGTGTAGTCGCAGTAGGTAGCGGGGGGGGGGGCGGTCTCTCGCCCAGGGATGGTTGGCGGTCCACGGGTGCCATGACCTTGGTTACCAGGCCCTGACCACCAGGGTTGCCAGGTGAAGTGAGGGCGGCCGTGGTTGGTTCATGGCCTGGTGGTTTGACCGCCCCCCACCCGCCTATCGCTCACACCCCCGTGGTTTGACCGCCCCACACCCGCCTATCGCTCACACCCCCGTGGTTTCACCGCCCCAAACCCGCCTATCGCTCACACCCCCAGGGTTTGACCGCTCCACACCCGCCTATCGCTCACACCCCCGTGGTTTGACCGTCCCACACCCGCCTATCGCTTACACCCCCACGGTGTGACCGCCACACACCCGCCTATCGCTCACACCCCCGTGGTTTGACCGCCCCACACCCGCCTATCGCTCACACCCCCAGGGTTTGGCCGCCCCACACCCGCCTATCTGTCACACCCCCGTGGTTTGGACGCCCCACACCCGCCTATCGCTCACACCCCCGTGGTTTGACCGCCCCACACCCGCCTATCGCTCACACCCCCGTGGTTTGACCGCCCCACACCCGCCTATCGCTCACACCCCCGTAGTTTGACCGCCCCACACCCGCCTATCTGTCACACCCCCGTGGTTTGGACGCCCCACACCCGCCTATCGCTCACACCCCCGTGGTTTGACCGCCCCACACCCGCCTATCGCTCACACCCCCAGGGTTTGACCGCCCCACACCCGCCTATCGCTCACACCCCAGTGGTTTGACCGTCCCACACCCGCCTATCGCTCACACCCCCGTGGTTTGACCGCCCCACACCTGCCTATCGCTCACACCCCCGTGGTTTGACCGCCCCACACCCGCCTATCGCTCACAACCCCACGGTTTGACCGCCCCACACCCGCCTATCGCTCACACCCCGGTGGTTTGACCGCACCCCACCCGCCTATCGCTCACACCCCCGTGGTTTGACCGCCCCACACCCGCCTATCGCTCACACCCCCGTGGTTTGACCGCCCCACACCCGCCTATCGCTCACACCCCCGTGGTTTGACCGCCCCACACCCGCCTATCGCTCACACCCCCGTGGTTTGGCCGCCCCACTCCCGCCTATCGCTCACACCCCCGTGGTTTGACCGCCCCACACCCGCCTATCGTTCACACCCCCACGGTGTGACCGCCCCACACCCGCCTATCGCTCACACCCCCGTGGTTTGGCCGCCCCACACCCGCCTATCTGTCACACCCCCGTGGTTTGGCCGCCCCACACCCGCCTATCGCTCACACCCCCGTGGTTTGGCCGCCCCACACCCGCCTATCGCTCACACCCCCGTGGTTTGGCCGCCCCACACCCGCCTATCTGTCACACCCCCGTGGTTTGACCGCCCCACACCCGCCTATCGCTTACACCCCCACGGTGTGACCGCCCCACACCCGCCTATCGCTCACACCCCCGTGGTTTGGCCGCCCCACACCCGCCTATCGCTCACACCCCCGTGGTTTGGCCGCCCCACACCCGCCTATCGCTCACACCCCCGTGGTTTGGCCGCCCCACACCCGCCTATCGCTCACCCCCCGGTGGTTTGGCCGCCCCACACCCGCCTATCGCTCACACCCCCGTGGTTTGACCGCTCCACACCCGCCTATCGCTCACACCCCCGTGGTTTGACCGCCCCACACCCGCCTATCGCTCACACCCCCGTGGTTTGACCGCCCCACACCCGCCTATCGCTCACACCCCCGTGGTTTGACCGCCCCACACCCGCCTATCGCTCACACCCCCGTGGTTTGGACGCCCCACACCCGCCTATCGCTCACACCCCCGTGGTTTGGCCGCCCCACACCCGCCTATCGCTCACACCCCCGTGGTTTGACCGCCCCACACCCGCCTATCGCTCACACCCCCCTGGTTTGACCGCCCCACATCCGCCTATCGCTCACAACCCCGTGGTTTGACCGCCCCACACCCGCCTATCGCTCACACCCCCGTGGTTTGACCGCCCCACACCCGCCTATCGTTCACACCCCCGTGGTTTGGCCGCCCCACACCCGCCTATCGCTCACACCCCCGTGGTTTGACCGCCCCACACCCGCCTATCGCTCACACCCCCGTGGTTTGGCCGCCCCACACCCGCCTATCGCTCACACCCCCGTGGTTTGGCCGCCCCACACCCGCCTATCGCTCACACCCCCACGGTTTGGCCGCCCACACCCGCCTATCGCTCACACCCCCGTGGTTTGGCCGCCCCACACCCGCCTATCGCTCACACCCCCGTGGTTTGGCCGCCCCACACCCGCCTATCGCTCACACCCCCGTGGTTTGGCCGCCCCACACCCGCCTATCGCTCACACCCTCGTGGTTTGGCCGCCCCACACCCGCCTATCGCTCACACCCCCGTGGTTTGGCCGCCCCACACCCGCCTATCGCTCACACCCCCGTGGTTTGGCCGCCCCACACCCGCCTATCGCTCACACCCCCGTGGTTTGGCCGCCCCACACCCGCCTATCGTTCACACCCCCGTGGTTTGGCCGCCCCACACCCGCCTATCGCTCACACCCCCACGGTTTGGCCGCCCCACACCCGCCTATCGCTCACACCCCCGTGGTTTGGCCGCCCCACACCCGCCTATCGCTCACACCACCGTGGTTTGGCCGCCCCACACCCGCCTATCGCTCACACCCTCGTGGTTTGGCCGCCCCACACCCGCCTATCGCTCACACCCCCGTGGTTTGGCCGCCCCACACCCGCCTATCGTTCACACCCCCGTGGTTTGGCCGCCCCACACCCGCCTATCGCTCACACCCCCGTGGTTTGGCCGCCCCACACCCGCCTATCGCTCACACCCTCGTGGTTTGGCCGCCCCACACCCGCCTATCGCTCACACCCCCGTGGTTTGGCCGCCCCACACCCGCCTATCGCTCACACCCCCGTGGTTTGGCCGCCCCACACCCGCCTATCGCTCACACCTCCGTGGTTTGGCCGCCCCACACCCGCCTATCGCTCACACCCCCGTGGTTTGGCCGCCCCACACCCGCCTATCGCTCACACCCCCACGGTTCCCGCCGGGCAGGCTGCCGCGTCCTGAACGCGATATATATCGCACGCTGCATGGACGTCATGAATCTCATATATTATAGAAATACTAACTTAGTTATGTTTTGCTACATGGCTACCGCGCAGCCAGTGTAACTAAATGTCATCTCACCGCTCGCCACAAGCTCAGTCATGCAGGCTCGGCGATTGAAGATTGGTCGAATCTATTACAATTTAATTTATTAAATAACCAAATGCGGGCGGTCCTGACTGCAGGTAGTAGCTATTTGCCAGCTCCTCAGCGGCCCGCAAACAAAGACGGTCAACAAACTGGATTTGCTTTCTCTTTCATCTGCTCGGCCGCATGCTATAATCCTTGTGTGGGTGCATGTAACATTCTCCACAAGAGGGAATGGTAGTCATGGAGACGGGTGCGTCTCACCCTAATGATTCTGATTGGCCTGGCAGCTGTTGCAGTATACGGTGACGTTCTACCGAAGAGCAGTCTTGATAGTTGCGCATGGGCAGTCGTGTTATGTTACACTCGTCTTCGACATTTGATCCTGTCTAACCAATCTGGCCATGTAAAGGACAAGCGGCATAACCGGAAGCAAGATGCTATGGAGTGTTTTAAATACAGACCGCGTGATCAGGCAGTTGCGGTTGAAAGAAAATGACGCAGCACTGCCGACCGCCGTGGCTTATCGAGTCCAATGTTAGTTGTTTGGTTCGAGACACATTAACCCCTGAGGTCTTATCGCGGCCATGGGAAGGGACAAGGCAGAGATCGGGAGGACCCATGTTCCCTGAGAAGGACCATCGCGGCCATGGGAAGGGACAAGGCAGAGATCGGGAGGACCCATGTTCCCTGAGAAGGACCATCGCGGCCATGGGAAGGGACAAGGCAGAGATCGGGAGGACCCATGTTCCCTGAGAAGGACCATCGCGGCCATGGGAAGGGACAAGGCAGAGATCGGGAGGACCCATGTTCCCTGAGAAGGACCATCGCGGCCATGGGAAGGGACAAGGCAGAGATCGGGAGGACCCATGTTCCCTGAGAAGGACCATCGCGGCCATGGGAAGGGACAAGGCAGAGATCGGGAGGACCCATGTTCCCTGAGAAGGACCATCGCGGCCATGGGAAGGGACAAGGCAGAGATCGGGAGGACCCATGTTCCCTGAGAAGGACCGTTACACGTCTCGATGGAGCGCATGTGATATTTATTCTGTACGAACCCAGACATTCGGAGGTTGTGGCCCTAACCTCCTGCACCCCGGCACTCTGAGCTTAACCAAAGACACTAACGACCAGACCACTCGGGTGGTCCCATCGTCAGTAAGGGCATAACCGACAAACAGCGCCCACTTTACCATAGGTCGTCGCCCTGAGGCTGTGGGGGGCCTGGGATAAGATGTGGGCGCGGGGCTAGGGTGTGGGGGAGGGGCTAAGACGTGGGGGAGGGGCTAATTAACGACCAAGGGGGTGAATCAAGCCGAATAAAAACAATGGAAAATGAGATACACGATTGGGGGGATGAACATAATCAAGCGATAAGGAACGAAAGTAATTGTCTTGCTTCGACGCAAAATTACCATCAAATGTATTATTTATTTATTTCTCTCCGACGGCCGACTCTATGACCAAAGAAAATATCTCCCTGAATATCTCAGCATGAGGTCTCAAGGGGTTTGGCTTTAGGACGCGGTTTACTTTTTCTGCAGCGTAAATCATGGCACTATCTCTGTTGGATCGGCTGCCCTTTTCCTCATATCAATCAGTGACATATACAAGATCGGCCGCCCTGAATAACGCCCAGCTGCCCCAGATGCCACCCAGTAGAACCGCCCCAGCTGCCACCCAATAAAACCACCCCAGATGCCGTCCAATAAAGGCACCTAAAATGTGATGCAGTGAAGCTGCACCAAATACCATCAAGCGAAATTATCCCAGAAGCCACCACGCGAACTCGCCCCAGATAGCACCCAAATGAAGCTGCCCCACACACCGAGCAATGACCTCACCCTCGATGCCACCCAGTGAAGCCATCCAAGATGACATACAGTGAAAGTGCCCCAAATGACACTCAGCAAAACAGCCCCAGATGCCACCCAGCAGAGCCGCCCCAAATGACACACAACCCCTGATTCCACTGAGTGAATCCTCGCCGACTGCGCTCCACCCTTCTCGGCACGGCGTGACATTCACGAGGCCAATCCTTCAGGTGCCACTCAGATAAAGACCCCGATCAGCTATAGCCCGAGGCGCCACCCGCGGATACTTCTCTGCCACACGCCCCGGGGGCCCTGTCTGCTTCTATCTAGTTTACTTTTGTTGTGTCCTACAGGTTCGGAATACATCGCACCCCCTCCGCCTAACCCCGACCCATCCTCATCCGGCTTGTGCCGTACTTCTTGGCAGGCATAGACGAATCGCCTGGCGCATGCTTGGGATTTCTGGCAACGTTTACTTCTTTTGCTAATGCTGTTATGCCCAAAATATTCTTGTAACAGGTAACGGGTAAGTGTTACCAAAAGTTTCTCTTAATATGTAATACCTTTTCGGGATGTCTAATATTACCGCGTGTTATTATCACCAATACCATTTATTAATTCGCATATTTTGTTTTGTACATCTCGCCCTATGGCAGTATATAATGCTCCCACAGCCTCTTCCCACCTTGTGTTTTCATAATTCAGTTTTCTTGCGTTTGCTTCAGGAAAGGTGCGGTTTATTTTAGGGGGTGGGGAAGGGGGTGGGGGGTGGGGTCCGGTTTAGGAGGAGAGGCAGCCCACCGTCCCCCAGCCCAGCGCTCCCATCCAAATGCTCCACTACATCAAGACGAGTGAAGTTATGAATGTTGCGGGCCTACAGTGACATATGTACATGGATGGCATATACATGTGTATGGTATCTCAGGAAATGATGTGCAACTTGGAGGCAGGAAACGGATATCCTCTACGGATTCAGCAAACCACATTCACGGGACACACACAGTTTTTAAAGCAAGACTTAATTGGATTAGGTTTGAACGAAATAGATCAAATATGACGGTCTCGCCTTTAGATATTGTATTTAAAACTTGCACGTTACCTATTAAGTTCCATACCTTATAAAGATGATATGTTGTGTAATAGCGTCTGACCAGGCGCCTTAATTAGCGGACTTTAAAGGTAATGAAGACAGTCATCATCATATTCTAATTTTAGTTACTAATTTAACAAAATTTAACAAACAAACCCGCAAGGCCGCCTGAAATAATATCTCGATTCGTCTTAGCACGTACCTATCATAAGGGGGATCATATTTTTCAGCATAATTAAAGGTTGCTGCTATCAGTAAATGACGACAAAAAAGTAAAACAGAGTTGTCCCAATCATGAATTGAACGCACATGAACCCCACGATGAGAATGCCGGCGCTCTACTCACAGCAACAACCAGGCTTCATGTATACACACTTGTGGTGTTTATATATGTCCGCATCTGAAATCTTGAAACCTTGCCTGTTTACTTTTTGCTGAAATAGTAACTTTTTCTGATGAACCTTGTAGTAGTATGTGTGACATTCCACCAAAAAACAGGGAGCTGCATCTTACAGCAGCACTATATTTTTAGGTCATGGCGTTCTTACCTTTTGTTTTTATCCCAGTATATCTTCCCAGTTTTCCCATGTTTCTAACTCCGAGCGCTTCACACTACTGAGGTCCGGGCGTTCCTCCTGTGATGACACAAGGTGACCTTGGATCAAACGCAGCGGCGAGTACCTCCTGGAGGGCAGACAGACACACACATAGACAGACAGACAGGCAGGCGTCGAGTCCGTCCGGACACCGGACACGCGGCCAGAACGCTGATCCGGCCAGGTCCTCTATCCAGATTCCTACAGGTCGGAGATTGCGAACATTCCGTGTCCCGTTCCATTAGCTCGGGGGTCCGAAACCCTTCTCTCTCACTCCTTCCCCCCCGCGGATGGGCGGTCTTTAAATAGCTCTTACCCTCCCACCCGTCCGCCCGCCCGTCCTCCCGCTCGCCAGTCTGTCCTGCATGACCCCAAGCGGTGCCGGATCTGGTAGCGGCGAGTCCGGCATCGATATACCTGGCGGGATCTTTACATGCAACGACTACGGCCGCCCGCGATCCGGGAGTTGTGAATGGATCGGCCATGGGATTCCACCACCGAGAATGGGGTGCTGGGGGTGGTGGGACCGGGGGAGGGGAGGTGTGCGGGCGGGCGTCGGAGGCTGGGTGGGTGGTTGAGGGTTCTGGAGCAGGGGTCGGGAAGTTGGTCGGCGCACAGGTACCGGTAGCAGGTGGATATGGTTGATGCAGGGCCGCTAGGGGAGGCCCAGTCGGTGGAGGTAGTTACCGAAGCTCCTCCTGCCCTCCCTCCCGATCCCGCTCCCGCTCCCTGTAAAAAAAAGAAAACCCCAGAGACATCCGTCCTTTCACCGTGGATGGACTTGCTCAATGGCTGACGGAAGCTTGTTGCCATAGCCGGCGACAACTGTTGATTTAACAGAACGTACTTTGGTGGATAGGGGAACTAGATCGATCAGAAGCTCTCCTATAGGCGGAGAACACGGCCTGTCTGATGGGTAAGACGTATGCCGAGTACTTAATCAATTCCCCTATTGACTTCCTTAAGTGCACAACTGACAGATAATGAATGAATTCGCCAATAACCGCCACTGGGGTTTGCAAAAGGCCGGCGCCCTTGTCCGGCGGTCGACAGGGTAGAGCGGCCAGGCGTTAACGACTCACTCGTCGTTAATAACTTTGTGGAAATCCCAAGACTTCACCAGAACTGACCAGGGACTTACCCTAACATTTGGCTCCATCCTGGGGCCGTGTTCACAAAGATTCTTAAGTAAATTCTTAAGCAAATTCTTCAGAATTTTCAAGAATTCTCAATAATTTGCATAAGAATTCTAAAAGTGTTTCTACCCACGAAGCGTGTATTAAGCGCGGAATAAATGGTCAGTGAAATGGGGTTAGAAGAATGCTATTCCAGGCCCGGAATACTCAATGGACAGTGAAATGGGGTTAGAAGAATGCTATTTCAGGCCCGGAATATTCAATGGACAGTGAAATGGGGTTAGAAGAATGCTATTCCAGGCCCGGAATACTCAATGGACAGTGAAATGGGGTTAGAAGAATGCTATTCCAGGCCCGGAATACTCAATGGACAATGAAATGGGGTTAGAAGAATGCTATTCCACTCCCGAAATACTCAATGGACAATGAAATGGGTTTAGAAGAATGCTATTCCAGGCCCGGAATACTCAATGGACAATGAAATGGGGTTAGAAGAATGCTATTCAAGGCCCGGAATACTCAATGGATAGTGAAATGGGTTAGAAAATGTTATTCCAGGCCCGGAATACTCAATGGACAGTGAAATGGGTTGGAAAATGTTATTCCAGGCCCGAAATACTCAATGGACAGTGAAATGGGTTAGAAAATGTTATTCCAAGCCCGGAATACTCAATGGACAATGAAATGGGGTTAGAAGAATGCTATCCCAGATACAGGCGCCAGGGCCCGAGCCTATGACCTGATCTGCAGCTCCGCCCGCTTACCAAATGAGCTAGGGAGACTCCCTGAACAAAGGCAGAAAAGGTGCGACGGGTCTGACAAGTAAACCTGTTGTCCGCACCGGTCCAATTACGCAACCAGATCATAAAAAACGACCAGCCTCCCCAACTTCGCAGGGCTTCTTGACGTTCCAAGCCTCGTTTCCAGGGAGCGTGGCGTTCCATCCTTCGCCATGTCACCTCGACTTCACCCCTTGTTATGACCTTTTTGACAGCACAACCGCGAGCCTCTCACAACAACATTATCAACGTTTTACAGCAATTTTTCCCATTTCTACGCCTAGCCGTCGGTCATCTCCTCCCCCATTCCCCCACCTTCCAAAAACCACAATCACACGTGTGTGGGATGTTTTGTGGGGGTTCCGGGTCCTTCCAGGCCGGGCACGCCACAGCGGCTGTGCTTAACGACTGACGTCATAACCGGCGTCCATTAGCATGCCCGACTACGCGCCGGGGACTCCGGAAGCCAGACATGTAGCGTGGCATGGCGCTGACATGGAGCGCTGACGTGCTCAGACACAAACACACTTCCCAAGTTTTTTTTATCTTATTTCGCTGCGGGGCTACCGGCGTGGGGGGGGGGGGCGGGTTGTAGGTTATGTTGGGGTGGGGTTAGATGCATGCAGGTGAGGGGGTTGGTCGACAACAATCTTCGCGTCGAGGTCATTCTAGGCCACCTTCGTAACTTAGGAAATAAAGGTCCCCTTCGTAGTAAAGGACAATGAAAGTCACCTTCGTGACTAAACACAATGAAGGTCACCTTCAGAACCAAGGATAATAAACGTTGAATAACAAACGGTTATTATTATTATAATATTAATTACACTTGTCGCACATGTTAAACAATTCCTTCACAGCTTTGCAATGTTTATTCTCATTTGGCTAAGTGGTGGACAAACCTTGCCTTGTGGTATATTATTTCGGCCACGCGATTCCATTATTCCGATATTACGTTTATTATAAGAACATGTCATAACCAATATTGCCGTCAGTTATCGTCAGTACTCTCCCAACACCAGGAACATATACCGGTATATTTTATGGTGTTTTCTTGGCTCTGTAAGGCTCAATAGTTGTTCCCGTAGTTAATGGTTAATGGATCAAACGCAAGGAGCAACAACAATCCTTATATTTACACTGCGATTGTTTCCCTTACATGCAAACGAAGTGTGATTATTTTTCTCATATTTAAACGGCCGAGATTGTTTCACTCTTATTTGAACGGAGTGTGATTATTTCTATTATATTGTAATGGAGTGTGGTTGCTTCACTTATATTTAAACGGACTGTGATTGTTTCTCCTACATTAAACGGAATATTGTTTCCTTTATATTTAAAATGACTAAGATAGTTTGCCTTATATTTAAACGGAGTGTCATTATTTCTCTTATATGTAAGAGCAGTGTGGTTGTTCCCTTATATCCAAAAGTAGTGTGGTTGTTCCCTTATATCTAAGAGAAGTGTGGTTGTTCCCTTATATGTAAGAGGAGTGAGGTTGTTCCCTTATATCTAAGAGGAGTGTGGTTGTTCCCTTATATGTAAGAGGAGTGAGGTTGTTCCCTTATATCTAAGAGGAGTGCGGTTGTTCCCTTATATCTAAGAGGAGTGTGGTTGTTCCCTTATATGTAAGAGGAATGTGGTTGTTCCCTTATATCTAAAAGTAGTGTGGTTGTTCCCTTATATGTAAGAGGAGTGTGGTTGTTCCCTTATATCTAAAAGTAGTGTGGTTGTTCCCTTATATCTAAAAGTAGTGTGGTTGTTCCCTTATATGTAAGAGGAGTGTGGTTGTTCCCTTATATGTAAGAGGAGTGTGGTTGTTCCCTTATATCTAAGAGTGGTTGTTCCCTTATATGTAAGAGGAGTGCGGTTGTTCCCTTATATCTCAGAGGAGTGTGGTTGTTCCCTTATATCTAAGAGTATGGTTGTTCCCTTTTATGTAAGAGGAGTGTGGTTGTTCCCTTATATCTAAGAGGAGTGTGGTTGTTCCCTTATATGTAAGAGGAGTGTGGTTGTTCCCTTATATGTAAGAGGAGTGTGGTTGTTCCCTTATATGTAAGAGGAGTGTAGTTGTTCCCTTATATCTAAGAGTATGGTTGTTCCCTTATATGTAAGAGCAGTGTGGTTGTTCCCTTATATGTAAGAGGAGTGTGGTTGTTCCCTTATATCTAAGAGTATGGTTGTTCCCTTATATGTAAGAGCAGTGTGGTTGTTCCCTTATATGTAAGAGGAGTGTGGTTGTTCCCTTATATCTAAAAGTAGTGTGGTTGTTCCCTTATATGTAAGAGGAGTGTGGTTGTTCCCTTATATCTAAGAGGAGTGTGGTTGTTCCCTTATATGTAAGAGGAATGTGGTTGTTCCCTTATATCTAAAAGTAGTGTGGTTGTTCCCTTATATGTAAGAGGAGTGTGGTTGTTCCCTTATATCTAAAAGTAGTGTGGTTGTTCCCTTATATGTAAGAGGAGTGTGGTTGTTCCCTTATATGTAAGAGGAGTGTGGTTGTTCCCTTTTATGTAAGAGGAGTGTGGTTGTTCCCTTATATCTAAAAGTAGTGTGGTTGTTCCCTTATATGTAAGAGGAGTGTGGTTGCTCCCTTATATCTAAGAGGAGTGTGGTTTTTCCCGTATATGTAAGAGGAGTGTGGTTGTTCCCTTATATCTAAAAGTAGTGTGGTTGTTCTCTTATATCTAAGAGGAGTGTGGTTTTTCCCTTGTATTTAAGAGGAGTGTGGTTGTTCCCTTATATATAAAAGGAGTGAGTGTGTTCCCTTATATCTAAGGAGTGTGGTTGTTCCCTTATATTTAAGAGGAGTGCGGCTGTTCCCATATATGTAAGACGAGTTTGGTTGTTCTCTTATATCTAAGAGGAGTGTGGTTGTTCCCTTATATGTAAAAGGAGTGTGGTTGTTCCCTTATATGTAAAAGGAGTGTGGTTGTTCCCTTATATCTAAGAGGAGTGTGGTTGTTCCCTTATATTTAAACGAACTGGGATCGTTTCCCTTATATTTAAGTGGACTGAGATTGTTGACCTTATATTGTATTCCAACGGCGTGTGATTGTTTTCCTTATATTATCGCCTCATTCCTAGGAGCCGCGTGGGGTACACCACGACAATTGCCACCTTAGTTATGTCTATGCGACCAAGCCATTCGGTTTGCTTCCATGTCCTCTAGGTGAGGTCCCAGCGACGGCTGTTCAGGCGAGTGGAAGGTGTCTGACAATAACTGGGTGATTGCGCTATTTTTGCTCCGATATTGCCTGAGGTCGCTGGTATATGGCAGTTTACATCGGTGTCTGTGGGGCGGACAGAAGCACCGCGCTGTGGGGCAGCTGCTCCGGGGTCACGTGGTTTTAAGGGAATGACCGTTCCACTTGCAAGCCATACTCAGCAGGCTGTTCATTCGATCTCTCCATTGAGATTCCAGCCGTTCCTATCGCCTCGCCCTTGACGCGACCTTGGCCCCCGCGGACGCCACTGGGTCCTGGCGATCGCCGCTCGAGCCGCGATCTAGCGGGTAATCCGGTCATACCGGGAATACTTGTGTCTCACAGGGAATGGTTACTGATCGGGAAAAAGATACTGAGCAGGGAATGCACCCTGAGCTGACCGCAAAGTTTGCGGGTGAATCAGACGCGGGTAAGCAATATAGAGAAGAAGGATTATGTTATCGACACAGAATATTTTACGCGGGTACATCCCGATATTATGTAACACATGACAAGGGGAGGCAAGCTTCGTGCATAGCTTGGTCGATATGATATACATAAGACATTATAATTAATGGGAGGTAAGCTCCGGGCATAGCTTGGCCGATATAATATGTATAACATTACGTATAATGGGATGCAAACTTCGAGCATAGCGGGGCCGTTTTGATGTAAAACCCTAATGAGAGTTAATGTCCAAGCAGAACGTGCCCGAAATGACATTCTAAGTTTAATGTTATAGATTTGAACGAATTTGTTTGGTGATATGCTGCAACCACGATGAAGGATGCTGTAATGTATGAGGCCCTAACGGTGGGGCAAGTCAAGCTTGTGGCATCAAGCCAACCGCGCCAAGTCGAGAGCACATCAGCCTCTTTTTCAATTCTACTGTCATAAACCTTTGAAAAAAGGGCCTAGTGCTTCCACGTGGACGAGGTAATGTGGGCTTAATGGGCGAGCTCTGATTCTGGTTATCTGGCCCTCCATTTCCCTTTTAACGCCAAATGACGGGGCTTTACACCCCGGAGGTTTGTCATTTATGTGGAGCATGGTAGTATATATACGAGGCCGACCAACTTCTGGATGGTGCTTCCCCGATCCTTTCCCAAGGCTCGACCGGGAGGCAGCTGGCTTTACATTCCTGAGTTATCTTATTAAACGCCCAGCAAAATGATTGCACATTATTGCAGACGGTTATATAACCCTGGCATAAAAGATTTCTCAGCCGTTTACCACTTGGCCATACTTTAATGGCGACGTACGTTATGCCCGACGCAATTGAAGATGCCAGACCAAAATGGCGGCCATTGTTCGTGCCTTGTGAGGCTTTCCGCCATAAGTTTCCATAGATCAACGGATGCAACCTTGTGTGTCATATTGTCACGCTAGTGGGGGCTGAGTTTTTCATTTACAGTCATCTGGTATGTCCTAAGCACAGCCAGTCCCTGCTAACAATAGATTTTCGTTGTGGTGTCCAAATCCTGGCAGACCGTACGTCGAGAAGCAAAGCAAACATAGTGCCGACCTGGAGTGACCCATTCCGTATTTGGTTCTATGCCACGTGGATGTTACGAGGAGTTGTCTCCCTGGTCAGTCGGAGGGCGCGTTATGCTGATGTCACGCATCATGCTGATGTCACGCATCATGCTGATGTCACGCATCATGCTGACGTCACGCATCATGATGACGTCACGCATCATGCTGACGTCACGCATCATGCTGGTGTCACGCATCATGCTGATGTCACGCATCATGCTGACGTCACGCATCATGCTGACGTCACGCATCATGCTGATGTCACGCATCATGCTGATGGCACGCATCATGTTGATGTCACGCATCATGCTGATGTCACGCATCATGCTGATGTCACGCATTATGCTGAGGTCACGCATCATGCTGACGTCACGCATCATGCTGATGTTACGCATCATGCTGATGTCACGCACCATGCTGATGTCACGCATCATGCTGAGCTGATGTCACGCATCATGCTGATGTCACTCATCATGCTGATGTCACGCATCATGCTGATGTCACGCCCCATGCTGATGTCACGCACCATGCTGATGTCACGCATCATGCTGATGTCACGCATCATGCTGACGTCACACATCATGCTGACGTCACACATCATGCTGACGTCACGCACCATGCTGACATCACGCATCATGCTGACGTCACGCATCATGCTGATGTCACGGACCATGCTGACGACGCAACTCGTCATACACAATCCTGGTGTTCTGGAGGCGTTCTGGCGTCGCTTTTTACGACATGATTAATGAGGGTCGCCATTAACCTGTGACAAACAGGAACATAATTATAAAGCGGAATTCCGCAGAGAACTCCGGCGACTGCATCTCCCTTGATGCAAAACCGACCGGAACAAGACCTGCTTTTGGCAGCTCAATCCACCTTCCCTACGCTGTCGGATGAAACGCTGCAGCCTAATGGATGACCACGGAAACGCGAGCCGGCGGAAACCATCACCGGAATTATTGATCAAGGTCACGAGGGGAAAGTCATGCCAGATTCCCCTTTATCTTACGGCCAGGCCGCGAAGCGAAAAGTCGTCTGCTTTCGCCGTTGTAGCGGGAAATAATTCCAGCTTGTTTTCTGGTGGATATGCTGGCGTGCAATGTGGCGTGAATTTGGCGAGAGTCCTGATAGGCACTGAGTACTAGTCTTCGAGTGGAACGCCTGCAGGAACCCGGAAGGCCGGGTGACAGGTAGCCACCATGTGACGTTCACTGGGAAGCACATGCACGGATACGTTATGACTAGAGACCGTACAAAGGCCGCGGCGGACACAATAAAGCAACAAACCAGTAGTGACCAAAGTCGAGCATTCACACGAATTCGATCTTCTCCATTTCAAAGCGGCGATAGGATGGAAGGTCAGTATTCCACGCGGTATTCCAAAATATATATAGATATATCTCTTCTCTTAATTCACCTCTAGCATATAGTTTTTATACCGGAGGCAGGATGCGAGGTGGGGGCCTCCAAAGAGGCGGGGGGGGGGGCGAGTCTCAACAAAAGTGGGGTACTAAATTATGGTGTACTTTAAGGACATAAATAACCCCTTAATACTGGTGCTCCAGATGCCCTGGCCAACCCTCCGCCTGGTCCGCCTGTGGGGTATCATTAACATGTCCATGTACGTATTTATCATGCATGATGCGAAATAAAAAATCGGGTTAGCTTTCGTCCCAACCCCTTCGGCTGTCGGCTGTGTTACGACTAACAGTCGTCGTCCAACGTTCGTTTTCTCCGCTTCGGGTATCGACAAATTGATATAAAACAGCCAAGAGTTCTCCACGCATCTTCTCGCTCTACGGGACCACCGGAACAGAGCTTTATTGCATTATGATAGCCTCGGGTCCTCACGGCGACGATGCCCCGACTCATGGTCACGTGATCGATATAGCCACGTGACAGCCCCCGACGGACCTCTGAACGTCCCATCCATATCGCCATATGATTATCGACCCGCTGTTTACTTCCACTTGACCCCGCATTATGCTATTATTACAGCTCGAGCCGCAGGAGTCTCAATATTTGCATTATTTTGCGTAAACGTTGGCAGAGCTCAAATCAAATCAGTGGGTAAACGCGCCTAAAGTTCGTGACCAGAGGCGACGACGATCGATTTTCAGCGCCCTGGCAGTGCTATAATTCTAGCGATCCACCCGCAGCACGGGAACGATGCCCCAGCAAATTGAAAGAGCAGTGCCGGAAACTGCAAGGCAGGCTCCCGAAAAAAAACGGTCGGTTTCTTTGTCATTGAGCCAGTCTTTTGCGCCAACTGCTCAAAGACATCCAGGGTAGAAACAGTGAATACTTTGATGTTTTTTTTTTCGTCGGGCTCCAGTATCTGCTTATCTTCACCCCAGGGATAAGCCCTTAGCTGTGGCTACCCATCCTCCTGTTCACAGCGTGAAGCCGGCGGTGGACGTGTGAACGCGAATGCCGGAGGGGGCCAAAGATCTGGGTTGCCCTTCCCATCCGATCTCACTAGATTTCTTATAGGTGGCAACAAAAACCGAGCGCGGAGGAAACATCAAAAGTGTCATTTGCATGCAAGTGGTCCTGTCATCGGAGGACGGGTCAGGTATTCTATGCCTCGCGGAACCCTAATGGCATCAGAGTAGGCTACTGTCAGGCTGAGGCCTGGCATATTGCAGTGAAACCTCCCTCAGAGTAGGCTACTGTCGGCGTGAGGCCTGACATATTACGGTGAAACCGCCCTCAGAGTAGGCTACTGTCAGCGTGAGGCCTGACATATTACAGTGAAACCGCCCTCAGAGTAGGCTACTGTCGGCGTGAGGCCTGACATATTACGGTGAAACCGCCCTCAGAGTAGGCTACTGTCAGCGTGAGGCCTGACATATTACAGTGAAACCGCCCTCAGAGTAGGCTACTCTCAGCGTGAGGCCTGGCATATTACAGTGAAACCGCCCTCAGAGTAGGCTACTGTCAATGTGAGGCCTGACATATTACAGTGAGACCTCCCTCAGAGTAGGCTACTGTCAGCGTGAGGCCTGACATATTACAGTGAAACCTCCCTCAGAGTAGGCTACTGTCAGTGTGAGGCCTGACATATTACAGTGAAACCTCCCTCAGAGTAGGCTACTGTCAATGTGAGGCCTGACATATTACAGTGAAACCTCCCTCAGAGTAGGCTACTGTCAATGTGAGGCCTGACATATTACAGTGAGACCTCCATCAGAGTAGGCTACTGTCAGTGTGAGGCCTGACATATTACAGTGAAACCTTCCTAAGAGTAGGCTACTGTCAGCGTGAGGCCTGACATATTACAGTGAGACCTCCCTCAGAGTAGGCTACTGTCAGCGTGAGGCCTGGCATATTATAGTGAAACCACCCTCAGAGTAGGCTACTGTCAGCGTGAGGCCTGACATATTACAGTGAAACCTACCTCAGTGTATGCTACTGTCGGCGTGAGGCCTGACATATTACAGTGAAACTTCCCTCAGAGTAGGCTACTGTCAGCGTGAGGCCTGACATATTACAGTGAAACCTCCCTCAGAGTAGGCTACTGTCAATGTGAGGCCTAACATATTACAATGAAACCTCTCTCAGAGTAGGCTACTCTCAGTGTGAGGCCTGACTGAAACTTCCCGCAGGGTAGGCTACTGTCAATGTGAGGCCTGACATATTACAGTGAAACCTCCCTCAGAGTAGGCTACTGTCAGCGTGAGGCCCGACATATTACAGTGAAACCTACCTCAGTGTATGCTACTGTCGGCGTGAGGCCTGCCATATTACTGTGAAACTTCCCTCAGAGTAGGCTACTGTCAGCGTGAGGCCTGACATATTACAGTGAAACCTCCCTCAGAGTAGGCTACTGTCAATGTGAGGCATAGCATATTACAGTGAAACCTCCCTCAGAGTAGGCTAGTGTCAGCGTGAGGCCTGGCATATTACGGTGAAACCGCCCTCAGAGTAGGCTACTGTCAGCGTGAGGCCTGACATATTACAGTGAAACCGCCCTCATAGTAGGCTACTCTCAGCGTGAGGCCTGGCATATTACAGTGAAACCGCCCTCAGAGTAGGCTACTGTCAGTGTGAGGCCTGACATATTACAGTGAAACCTTCCTAAGAGTAGGCTACTGTCAGCGTGTGGCCTGAAATATTACGGTGAAACCTCCCTCAGAGTAGGCTACTGTCAGTGTGAGGCCTGACATATTACAGTGAAACCTCTCTCAGAGTAGGCTACTCTCAGTGTGAGGCCTGACTGAAACTTCCCTCAGGGTAGGCTACTGTCAGTGCGAGGCCTGGCATATTACAGTCAAACTTCCCTCAGAGTAGGCTACTGTCAGCGTGAGGCCTGGCATATTACAGTGAAACTTCCCTCAGAGTAGGCTACTGTCAGTGTGAGGCCTGACATATTACAGTGAAACCTTCCTAAGAGTAGGCTACTGTCAGCGTGAGGCCTGGCATATTACAATGAAACTTCCCTCAGAGTAGGCTACTGTCAATGTGAGGCCTGACATATTACAGTGAGACCTCCCTCAGAGTAGGCTACTGTCAGCGTGAGGCCTGGCATATTATAGTGAAACCACCCTCAGAGTAGGCTACTGTCAGCGTGAGGCCTGACATATTACAGTGAAACCTACCTCAGTGTATGCTACTGTCGGCGTGAGGCCTGACATATTACAGTGAGACTACCTCAGAGTATGCTACTGTCGGCGTGAGGCCTGACATATTACAGTGAAACTTCCCTCAGAGTAGGCTACTGTCAATGTGAGGCCTGACATATTACAATGAAACCTCTCTCAGAGTAGGCTACTCTCAGTGTGAGGCCTGACTGAAACTTCCCTCAGGGTAGGCTACTGTCAGTGCGAGGCCTGGCATATTACAGTGAAACTTCCCTCAGAGTAGGCTACTGTCAGCGTGAAGCCTGACATATTACAGTGAAACTTCCCTCAGAGTATGCTACTGTCAGCGTGAGGCCTGACATATTACAGTGAGACCTACCTCAGACTATGCTACTGTCAGCGTGAGGCCTGGCATATTACAGTGAGACTACCTCAGAGTATGCTACTGTCAGCGTGAGGCCTGACATATTACAGTGAGACCTCCCTCAGAGTAGGCTACTGTCAGCGTGAGGCCTGACATATTACAGTGAAATCTACCTCAGAGTAGACTAGTCAGCGTGAGGCCTGACATATTACAGTGAGACCTCCCTCAGAGTAGGCTACTGTCAGCGTGAGGCCTGACATATTACAGTGAAACTTCCCTCAGAGTAGGCTACTGTCAGCGTGAGGCCTGACATATTACAGTGAAACTTCCCTCAGAGTAGGCTACTGTCAGCGTGAGGCCTGACATATTACAGTGAAACTTCCCTCAGAGTATGCTACTGTCAGCGTGAGGCCTGACATATTACAGTGAGACCTACCTCAGACTATGCTACTGTCAGCGTGAGGCCTGGCATATTACAGTGAGACTACCTCAGAGTATGCTACTGTCAGCGTGAGGCCTGACATATTACAGTGAGACCTCCCTCAGAGTAGGCTACTGTCAGCGTGAGGCCTGACATATTACAGTGAAATCTACCTCAGAGTAGACTAGTCAGCGTGAGGCCTGACATATTACAGTGAGACCTCCCTCAGGGTAGGCTACTGTCAGCGTGAGGCCTGACATATTACAGTGAAACGTCCCTCAGAGTAGGCTACTGTCAGTGCAAGGCCTGGCATATTACAGTGAAACCACCCTCAGAGTAGGCTACTGTCAGCGTGAGGCCTGACATATTACAGTGAAACCTACCTCAGTGTATGCTACTGTCGGCGTGAGGCCTGACATATTACTGTGAAACTTCCCTCAGAGTAGGCTACAGTAAGCGTGAGGCCTGACATATTACAGTGAAACCTCCCTCAGAGTAGGCTACTGTCAATGTGAGGCCTGGCATATTACAGTGAAACCACCCTCAGAGTAGGCTACTGTCAGCGTGAGGCCTGACATATTACAGTGAAACCTTCCTCAGAGTAGGCTACTGTCAATGTGAGGCCTGGCATATTACAGTGAAACCACCCTCAGAGTAGGCTACTGTCAGCGTGAGGCCTGACATATTACAGTGAAACCTCCCTCAGAGTAGGCTACTGTCAGCATGAGGCCTGGCATATTACAGTGAAACCTCCCTCAGAGTAGGCTACTGTCAATGTGAGGCCTAACATATTACAATGAAACTCTCTCAGAGTAGGCTACTCTCAATGTGAGGCCTGACTGAAACTTCCCTCGGGGTAGGCTACTGTCAGTGCGAGGCCTGGCATATTACAGTGAAACTTCCCTCAGAGTAGGCTACTGTCAGCGTGAGGCCTGGCATATTACAATGAGACCTCCCTCAGAGTAGGCTACTGTCAGCGTGAGGCCTGACATATTACAGTGAAACTTCCCTCAGAGTAGGCTACTGTCAGCGTGAGGCCTGGCATATTACAGTGAAACTTCCCGCAGAGTATGCTACTGTCAGCGTGAGGCCTGACATATTACAGTGAGACCTCCCTCAGAGTAGGCTACTGTCAGCGTGAGGCCTGGCATATTACAGTGAGATCTACCTCAGAGTATGCTACTGTCAGCGTGAGGCCTGACATATTACAGTGAGACCTCCCTCAGAGTAGGCTAGTCAGCGTGAGGCCTGACATATTACAGTGAGACCTCCCTCAGAGTAGGCTACTGTCGGCGTGAGGCCTGACATATTACAGTGAAACGTCCCTCAGAGTAGGCTACTGTCAGTGCGAGGCCTGGCATATTACAGTGAAACCACCCTCAGAGTAGGCTACTGCCAGCGTGAGGCCTGACATATTACAGTGAAACCTCCCTCAGAGTATGCTACTGTCAGCGTGAGGCCTGACATATTACAGTGAAACCTCCCTCAGAGTATGCTACTGTCAGTGTGAGGCCTGACATATTACAGTGAGACCTACCTGAGAGTAGGCTCTTTTAGGTTATATTAACTCGTTTTCACCATTATTTTTAATTAACAATAATAGGTGCGTATTTTCAATGTGTCTTTTCAATCAATTTGGTTATTGCTTCTATGATTTAAATGTATCCATCAGGTGGCTCTAATGCTAATTGGAATCTGCTGCACCATTAACGGGTTTGAGCACACGCGATTCGAAGAGAGAGTTCAATCCATCTAGGGTGGTTGACAGGAACGAAATGGAATCGGTTAGAAAATTACGTTGTATGTAAAAAAGGTGTCATGACTGCCTTGGCACCGGTCGAATAGGGCGGGGCAGCCGCAAGGCCAGATGAGGGCTATTGGCAGTAGTAAATATGTAAATTAATGCATATCATAATGTCTTCTTACCGGAAGTACTGGCGGATATGACGTCAGCAGCTTTGTCGATGGCTTCGGCCATGACGGGATTACAGAATCCTGAGATGACACTTCCGCCGTCAGTGACCAAAGTATGTCACATGGTGAGTGACGATCCATGCATTAACCATCTCTTTCTGTTGAATGATCGAGTATTGTTTTCAGATTCGGAAATGGCATTGAGACTCCAGCGATGGCAATTCCTCTATTGAGACGTCTTGTCCCATGCGATATCCTGTTTACTCGGCGTCCGCATTGCCTAATCAATCGAAAGTCCACAGATGGAGGCTCCTTGAAGCCGTTGCAATGTCATGTATGTCGACCCGTCTACAATGCAGATGACGGTTGCTGTCTTCAGGCAGTACTCCAAACACCAATCCCGGCCTCAAGTGAATCATCTGCGGGTCTGCTGCCACTCAGCCTGCACAAGAACACAAAAAATATGAAACAGCTGATATTGTATGAGAACGAACAGTTTATATTACCCGGGTCATATAGATATGCAAAGTCATTTTGTCAAGCAGTTTTAGCGCATTTTAAATGACATGCATTGTAGTGATATGTGTATTGACCCACTTAAAATGTCACATTCTACCTCACACTCATGACATCACAACCCCATGTTAGCTCCGATAGGACTGTCGATAAACAGGCTTCAGTTCACATATGGCTCACATATAAGGCAATGTTCCAACGGCTACGACCCACGCTCTGATCCTAAGCGAGTTTTTCGGCCTCGTGTTAAAGATCTAGCTGCACATATCTGAATCCAGGCGCTTTAAGCGAACCGCCACAGCGGCGGAGAAACTAATTTCCGCCTTCTGTGGATATTAAACCTTTGTTCTGACGGTGGTTTCCATAGAAATATATAAACTCCAGACGGCGCTATAAACGGCAGATTGCAGATCAGTGGGGTTTTTTGTGCCTGGGATTTCCATGGCAACGACATATAGGCCAGACTTTACCCTGCGCTGAAGTACATGCTGAGGTAGGAGGATGGGGTGTGTGTGTGTGGGTGGGGGGGGGGGGGGTGTAAGCAAGTCGCTGGTGTTTTATATATAGGCGTAGGTGTGTCCGGGGGAAGGCGGTCACAGGTGGGAAAGACATCACAGGACAACACCGTGTGGGCTCCGTGCGAAGTAGCCCGAGGCTAGCAGTTCACGGAGTTAGCGAGGAGACAACATTCACCTTCGTCAGCATGACACATGTAGCGCAAAACAGACACGGAGTGACAACGCGGCAGTAATAGACAAAACCAGTTGCGGAAAAAACGACAATTGGCAAAAAGTTAAAGCATTTATAAAACATTGTAACAGCTTCAGTAGAAAATTAAGAAAACAAATATGCAGGAACAACGAAGGCAGAAACATTGACTGATGCCGCGCCTACCTCAGTATGCTCAGCCAAGCTATTCACACGGCCACGACCACCATACGGCGCGTAAGTTAGTCAGCATTGCATTAGTCATCGCAATGAGGCTATGGTTAGCTTCACACGCGACAAGCATTTGTAAACAGTTACTGCTGGCAGTAAATAATTTAATGCGAAGTGCGTGGCGCATCGTAATAGCCCAGGAGATAGGGATCGAGGGCGGAAGGATGTGAACGTACGGCGTTGTGGGGGGATTCCTGACGGCACCTTCCACGTCAAACCTTGCATCTGGAATCCACAAGGGGCAGTCTGTTTACGTGAAAAGTGTACAGTTTAACGCTCGGTGTGTGTTTTTTAGCAGCTTGTAGGCTGCAACGGCAACGGGATAATCAGAAGAAACAACCACACACCGCATTCCTGCCTCACCTGCCGTGGTGGGCTGCCACTTAACTGGGTCGACGCCGCTCACAGCACCACTGAAGTCATAGAATATAGTCTCTCGCACAGCATATCCCATGTTCACTGTATGCCATGCCTTGTAAGATCATTTAAGCAGATTAATTATTTACTGTCAGTTTAATTATTCTAATATGTACTTTAGTTAGCTCCTCCGTACTTTCGTGTCTCATAGTCAAAACTGCCCAAAAAGTTCACTAAGATATCTACCGCAGGCGCGGATCCCAGTCATGTGACCCCTCCCCCTCTCCTGGGAAGATAGTTTGGGGTTACAGGGGTCACAGGTTCTTGCTGTTGCTCTCCGCAAGGACAGTATGGAGATATATGAGCGGGTGTCTTGGGGGGGTGACCCCCCTCCCCCTTTTTGAGATGTTCTTGGTCAATGGTAAACGTATGCCAGCTAAGATGTGGACGCCTTTTTGCAATGGACCCCCATATTATTATGTGGATCCTCTATTTTAGTCCACCCCAATATCCGCCCCCCCCCCCACCTCCCAGGTCGTAAGAATGTTAAACCCAAAGTGCATCCCCCCTCTCAAATTCTGAATCCACGGCAGATTTTGACCCCCACATGAATGGTGGATCCGCCCCTGATACCGAATAGTTTTCGCAGTTAGTAATTGGCAGCGTAATTCCCATTCTTGAATAAAGAGACATGCAGTGGAATAATTAGCAACCGTTTTGTGGATTTTCGTTAAAGGCACGGCGTCCACGTTTTGTCAATTTTGCTATGAAAAAAATATCCACAAGGACAGTAGTGATAGTAGGCTAAACACATACAGCGTATCCACAAGGACAGTGATAGTAGGCTAAACACATACAGCGTATCCACAAGGACAGTGATAGTAGGCTAACCGCATACAGCGTATCCACATGGACAGTGATAGTAGGCTAAACACATACAGCGTATCCACATGGACAGTGATTGTAGGCTAAACACATACAGCGTATCCACAAGGACAGTGATAGTAGGCTAAACACATACAGCGTATTCACATGGACAGTAATAGTAGGCTTAACACATACAGCGTATCCACATGGACAGTGATTGTAGGCTAAACACGTACAGCGTATCCACATGGACAGTGATAGTAGGCTAAACACATACAGCGTATCCACATGGACAGTGATAGTAGGCTAAACACATACAGTGTATCCACAAGGACAGTGATAGTAGGCTAAACACATACATCCTATCTACATGGACAGTGATAGTAGGCTAAACACATACAGCGTATCCACAAGGACAGTGATAGTAGGCTAAACATATACAGCCTATTCACATGGACAGTGATAGTAGGTTAAACACATACAGCGTATCCACAAGGACAGTGATAGTAGGCTAAACACATACATCCTATCCACGTGGACAGTGATAGTAGGCTAAACACATACAGCGTATCCACAAGGACAGTGATAGTAGGGTAAACACATACAGCGTATTCCCATGGACAGGGATAGTAGGTTAAACACATACATCCTATCCACATGGACAGTGATAGTAGGCTAAACACATACAGCGTATCCACAAGGACAGTGATAGTAGGCTAAACACATACAGCGTATCCACATGGACAGTGTGATAGTAGGCTAAACACATACAGCGTATCCACAAGGACAGTGATCGTAGGCTAAACACATAAAGCGTATCCACAAGGACAGTGATAGTAGGCTAAACACATACAGCGTATCCACAAGGACAGTGATAGTAGGCTAAACACATACATCCTATCCACATGGACAGTGATAGTAGGCTGAACACATACAGCGTATCCACAAGGACAGTGATAGTAGGCTAAACACATACAGCGTATCCACAAAGGCAGCGATAGTAGACTAAACACATACAGCGTATCCACAAGGACAGTGATAGTAGGTTAAACACATACAGCGTATCCACATGGACAGTGATAGTAGGCTAAACACATACAGCGTATCCACACGGACAGTGATAGTAAGCTAAACACGTATAGCGTATCCACAAGGACAGTGATAGTAGGCTGAACACATACAGCGTATCCACAAGGACAGTGATAGTAGGCTAAACACATACAGCGTATCCACAAAGGCAGCGATAGTAGACTAAACACATACAGCGTATCCACAAGGACAGTGATAGTGGGTTAAACACATACAGCGTATCCACATGGACAGTGATAGTAGGCTAAACACATACAGCGTATCCACAAAGGCAGCGATAGTAGACTAAACACATACAGCGTATCCACAAGGACAGTGATAGTAGGCTAAACACATACAGCGTATCCACAAGGACAGTGATAGTAGGCTAAACACATACAGCGTATCCACATGGACAGTGTGATAGTAGGCTAAACACATACAGCGTATTCCCATGGACAGTGATAGTAGGTTAAACACATACATCCTATCCACATGGACTGATAGTAGGCTAAACACATACAGCGTATCCACATGGACAGTGTGATAGTAGGCTAAACACATACAGCGTATTCCCATGGACAGTGATAGTAGGTTAAACACATACATCCTATCCACATGGTCAGTGATAGTAGGCTAAACACATACAGCAGATCCACAAGGACAGTGATAGTAAGCTAAACACGTACATCGTATCCACAAGGACAGTGATAGTAGGCTAAACACATACAGCGTATCCACAAGGACAGTGATAGTAGGCTAAACACATACAGCGTATCCACAAGGACAGTGATAGTAGGCTAAACACATACAGCGTATCCACAAGGGCAGCGATAGTAGCCTAAACACATACAGCGTATTCCCATGGACAGTGATAGTAGGCTAAACACATACAGCGTATCCACAAGGACAGTGATAGTAGGCTAAACACATACAGCGTATCCACAAGGTCAGTGATAGTAGGCTAAACACATACAGCGTATCCACAAGGACAGTGATAGTAGGCTAAACACATACAGCGTATCCACAAGGACAGTGATAGTAGGCTTAACACATACTGCGTATCCACAAGGGCAGCGATAGTAGACTAAACACATACAGCGTATTCACATGGACACTGATAGTAGGCTAAACACATACAGCGTATCCACAAGGACAGTGATAGTAGGCTTAACACATACAGCGTATCCACAAGGACAGTGATAGTAGGCTAAACACATACATCCTATCCACATGGACAGTGATAGTAGGTTAAACACATACAGCGTATCCATAAGGACAGTGATAGTAGGCTAAACACATACATCCTATCCACATGGACAGTGATAGTAGGCTAAACACATACATCCTATCCACATGGACAGTGATAGTAGGCTAAACACATACAGCGTATCCACATGGACAGTGATAGTAGACTAAACACACACAGTGTATCCTCATGAACAATAATATCAGGCTAAACTGCACTCACAGGGCTTATCGCCATGGACAGCGACGTACAGTAGGCGAGAACACGCCTGTTAACTATATACAGATAGTGATATTGACTGCCGGTCGGCGATCAATGAAACAGCACGCACGTGCGCAGGGAACGCCAGGTCACGTGGTCGACTGCCGTTTCGGTATTATCTCCAGCTGATACCAACTCACAAAACTCGTGCCCCTTTGACTACCACGCCGTACACCGTTGGCGCCATCTAGCGGATGTCCGTGCGCTGGCTGACTTTGTAACAACGTTACAGACATGGTGTCTGAGTGTTATAATACCCTGTCGCCCCCATGCATGCAGCCAGCGTTCTATATTCCCCGCCTGCATGCCTTCCTCTTGCGCTCGAGATCATCTCGCTGCTTCGTTATCACCGCAAACGAGACGTCATAACCTTGAACGAAGCCCCATGTACGGGCTGCGAAGCCGTGAACGGGTAGGCGGTGTGGGGGTGGGTGTGGCGGTGGGTGGGTGTCAGGGATGGAGGTCGTTTCCCGCGGGAGGGAGCGTTGACGGCCCGGGAGTGGTGGGTGGGTGGGTGGTCACACAGCCTTCAGAGCTCCTCCCGCACTAGGGCCGCCTCACCGCCACCGCGCCCCTGTAACCCTCCGCCAGCCGACTGACGTCATTGATCTGACTCCGCTTCCTCCCGCATTAGTCGCCATTGATCAGACAGTGATCTGACCCGCGAAGAATGGCAGCTCTCATAACAGGTGGCGCCCCCAGACTGCCGCCGCCGGTCTGAGAGGCGCTCTCCAGTCACTAATTGATCTGTTATTTGCCACAAAAGGCGAGTCTCCGGGATCGTTCGATTCGTTATTTTATCCCCTACAAATCACGGTGTATCGGCGTTACCTCTCGGCGTTACCTCTCGGCGTTACCTCTCGGCGTTACCTCTCGGCGTTACCTCTCGGCGTTACCTCTCGGCGTTACTTCTCGGCGTTACCTCTCGGCGTAACCTCTCGGCGTTACCTCTCGGCGTAACCTCTCGGCGTTACCTCTCGGCGTAACCTCTCGGCGTTACCTCTCGGCGTAACTTCTCGGCGTTACCTCTCGGCGTAACCTCTCGGCGTTACCTCTCGGCGTAACCTCTCGCCGTAACCTCTCGGCGTTACCTCTCGGCGTATCCTCTCGGCGTTACCTCTCGGTGTTACCTCTCGGCGTTACCTCTCGGCGTTACCTCTCGGTGTTACCTCTCGGCGTTACCTCTCGCCGTTACCTCTCGGCGTTACCTCTCGCCGTTGCTTCTAGGCGTTACCTCTCGGCGTTACCTCTCGGCGCCTCTCGGCGTTACCTCTCGGCGTTACATATCGGCGTTACCTCTCGGCGTTACCTGCCAGGCGTTACCTCTCACCTCTCGGCGTTACCTTTCGGTGTTACCATTCGGCGTTACCTCTCGGCGTTACCTCTCGGCGTTACCTCTCGGCGTTACCTCTCGGCGTAACCTCTCGGCGTTACCTCTCGGCGTAACCTCTCGGCGTTACCTCTCGGCGTAACCTCTCGGCGTTACCTCTCGGCGTAACCTCTCGGCGTTACCTCTCGGCGTAACCTCTCGCCCTAACTTCTCGACGTTACCTCTCGGCGTATCCTCTCGGCGTTACCTCTCGATGTTACCTCTCGGCGTTAGCTCTCGGCGTTACCTCTCGGTGTTACCTCCCGGCGTTACCTCTCGGCGTTACCTCTCGGCGTTACCTCTCGGCGTTACTTCTCGCCGTTATCTCTCGGCGTTACCTCTCGCCGTTGCCTCTCGGCGTTACCTCTCGGCGTTACCTCTCGGCGTTACCTCTCGGCGTTGCCTCTCGGCGTTACCTCTCGGCGTTACATATCGGCGTTACCTCTCAGCGTTACATGCCAGGCGTTACCTCTCACCTCTCGGCGTTACCTTTCGGTGTTACCTCTCGGCGTTACCTCTCGGCGTTACATATCGGCGTTACCTGTCGGCGTTACCTCTATCTGCAGCATACTATGTTGGAGTGTGAGGTTACCTCTCTCTAGGGTTTTTGCATTATTATTGGTTGGCTTTTGAGAAGTCTCTAAGTCTCGTTAGGCCAAAAATTGTGGATATATTGCAAATACAATGATGGATCGAATGCAATAAAAACAATAATGGTAATATTCACAATGGTTGGAAGCACTATAATAGACGGGCGTGTTAGTAGTATGATTATGAAGCGTGTCCTTTCTCATGTGTCTAGACGAGATAAAGTGGCTTACTGCGTGGAAGCATGATCTAGCGGGCAGCGCGGGAGGGCGATATGGCGCATTGCCCACCGTTAACACAGGGCCTAGAGGGACGCATTGCCCACCGTGAACACAGGGTCTAGAAGGACGCATTGACCACCGTGAACACAGGGCCTAGAGGGACGCATTGCCCAGATAAATGTTATGACGCATCGCACAGACGGTCGTCTTACTCATTGCTCAGAATGACGTTATGACGCTTGGCACAGAAGGACGTCTTGCGCATCGCACAGTCGGACGTCTTGCGCATTGCTCAGAATGACGTTATGACGCACCGTTAGGATGAACGTCGTACGCATTGCCCAGCATGACCTTATGACGCATCGTACAGATGGACGTCTTACGCATTGCCCAGAATGACGTTATGACGCATGGCACAGAAGGACGTCTTGCGCATTGCTCAGAAGGGCCTTATGACGCACCGCATAGCAGGACGTCTTGCGCATTGCCAAGAATGACGTTATGACGCACCGCACAGCAGGACGTCTACCGCATTGCCAAGAATGACGTTATGACGCACCGCACAGACGAACGTTTTACGCAGTGCCTGGAATGATTTTATGAAGTGTTTTCATTAAATTGAAAGACGTAATTGGGAAATAATTGTTCATGGATTACAAAACCATGCTTGATGAAATTGAAACAGTTGTTTTCTGAAATGAGACTGTTGAGAATGCAGGATGCGTCATGACTGGACCGCTGCTAGGCAGATACGCTATAGACAGCTGAGGATTCATGGCTCATTGGCGGACCCACATAGAAAAGTTACATTCCTGGGTTCAGCAGGCGGGCAGGCCGCATACTGACGTTTGAAATCATGATCAGGGAGAGCGGTCTCTGTGATTCAGTCTGTGGGGATTGCATGGTGGTCGATTGTGACTACAGAGTTATCACAAAATATGTATAAAGAAATGATATCATACATAACCATAGTATTCGTAAACGGACGACTGGATTTTTTATTTTAAACCAAAGGTGAAGTTTGGGAAAAAACGTTCTTCATCGAGTCAGACACGGGAACATTGTTGTACAATGATATGTATTGTGATTCTGAAGTGACTGTAGAACAAGGGGAGCCCCTGGATAGCGGGGCCAGACGAGCATGACACCGAGTAAATCGAGGCCAGCCGGCGATGCAATTAGCAAACGCCGGAAGCTGCATCCCAAGAGACACATCCCACCAAAGATATGCCTAGCAACATGGCCAGAGCTGCCTCCGTACAGACATGACGGGGAGGGAGGGGGGGGGGGGGGGAAGGAGGGTCGACCAAAGCAGTCAAAATCCCCCCCTGCTCTGGAGAGCCACAGACCCCTCACGGGCGGCCCAGCAAGGCCAAGGCGACTTGCTCTGGCCCAGGTCAAGGCCGTCACCATGATGAACGACGTTGTAAACTTCTTTAGTATCTATAATGAGGTGGCGTGGACTCACAGACAGGCATGTTAGTTGTATGGATTATGAACATGAACAGCTGGAGGGTGACGATATCGTTAATGGACAATTATAGCATGAGTCAATAACCCTTTTCTTCGTATTTTAGGTCATCTGGCTCTACATTTTTTAGTAGAATAATTGTATTTCAGTTTGAAGCTGTTAAATCGAAGGTTATTTTTCAGTTCGTGATCCTGATTGTGTACACTTTTCCACATTATTTGTACGGTGGCTAATGCTGTTTCTGCCAACCTGGCTAACATATACAATGGCCACAACACGATATTATTATTTTCCTGATATTTGGCAGGATATTGCGATGAATAAGACCACACAATATTCGTCGATCAGAGTGTATTGTTTCGATAAGGGCCTACGGGAAACATTAACAAAACAATAAATACGCCACGATTTCAAGCAACGTTAGACGGCCGTTCGACATGTTGGCAAAAAACAACGCAGCTGAAATTACACAATTAAGTGTTACGTCTCTGTAGGAACCTCACTGAAGAACATCAGAGAGTCGCGATATCAGTGCAGTAAATGTTTCCATAGAAACAAAGAATACCACGGCCAATTATAATACAAGATACAATCTCTCCTCGTAATGGCAACAAAATGGCCGGCTTGGTACCGGGTTCACCCTCCTTCTTATGATAGTGAACCATTAAGCGCCAGTAGAAAAAGAAAACAATTTCTCCTGAGGAAGAAGAATATTTCATTGTCATTCTCATGGCTTTAATGTGTCTGATTGTATTAATGGCGGGTGATAGCCAAAGTGCTTTGCGACAGCGACCATCATTTGGCGGCCGCTGTGTTTCGGCTTTCCTTAAGTGAGCACGTGTCACCCTGATTTACCACGTCGGTATAATAATAATACGCCAGGTCCGCCGCCCGTCTCACAAGATTACGGTCTTTAAATCTCGCACTATAACGGACGCGAAATTTCGTATTTAAATTTGTGCTTCAACGCGCAGCCTTCTTTACATCCGCCATCCCGCACCAACCCTCAATTTCCATCCGTCCAGTCTCGGTGACGATGTGTCGGGGATGGACGGCCAGCCAGTCCCGAGAACAGAGCACCACGAGGCAGTTCAATCCACCAGGAGCTGCCATCCACCAGGAGCCACCACCACAGCCCCGCCCGCTGACAGCTTTAGCGGGGCGCTTGGCAATATCACATTTTTCTTTCTAAGTGACATTTTCTGTCAAGACGTCTGCCAGCTAGCTTGAACCTTCATATCGACCCCTCGGACCGCCATGGCCTGCGTCGGGGCATGCCACGGGGAGCTGCTTTATGCCATTTCTGGCCGTTATTACACGTCATAAAAGCGGGGCCCGGGACATTCGGACCTGCCCGCCTCGGGTTAGTCGTGTGGAGGCTTATTTCTCATTATAATACCTCATGTACCTGGCTTATATTAACCGGACACCCTTCTGGACCATGAAAGGCGTTACGTGATGTGGCATCGCATCCGGCCAGTGCAACTCGGTGCAAGGGAAGAGTCAGAGAGTCAGATAACACAAAACTGAAATGTGGTTTTTCTAATGCTGGCGTATAAATATATATAAATATATTGGAAGAATCCGTCACTTCCACTTTCCATTAAATTGATGCATGTTTTTTTCCAGAACATAGGGAACGTAGTCGCAAAAGGTGATAAAAATACGACCTTCTCTGAACAGACACAGGCCTTGTTACATGTCCGCATTCTTTTTGTTCGGTGCCACAGTGTTCCCGGAACCAATTCACACAGGGCCACCGCCAGGAGCTGAAGTTATTCTGCCCATTGACTCCGGAGAGACGTGTTGGGCGTCTCAGAGTGAATGATGGTCGGCTTTAACACCTTCCGGTCACGTGACAAAAGCCAGGGAACGTGACCTTCATTTAACATTTGGCGCCCTCTGTACCGCAGCCTCACTACCAACACACTTCTAAGGAAGGCAATCCACTAACCTCTCGCCCCCCCCCCTTGGAATTCATCAACAGTGTCAGGTCAAAGCACGTTGAACCAATGCATACTAATATGCCACATCATGTGCGTGCCATCTACGCTTCTTCTTGTGGCTACCGCTACGTTATATTAAACCTTAACATTACAAAGTGTAAAAAAAAAAAGCCAAATAATATCATACATACGTGACAAATGACATATTTTTTTTCTTACGTCAATAAGAAAATCGAAAATGATTAATGAAATTCAAATTTCGGCTACATTTGGTCGGCTACATCATGATGAGCTGTCGTAAGAGGCCGCCGTGTGGGCTCACCGAAAACGGATCACCAGGCCCAATAGTTTTAGGCTTGTGACAGGTTTATGCAGCCAAAATTGGATACGACAATCTTTGCTGGCAACCCTTTCGTCACCTGGGATGCTGCCAGACAAATCCCATAACCCTAAAACGCCTTTCTGACACACATAACGTCACTCGCCACGTAAATGGGGGAGCAACACGACGATTTTCGTTCAGGGTCCAAAACTGGGGGTGGGGGATTTGGGCCCACGGGCGGGGGGAGGGGGGCTGAATATATGATGATATGCGGGTCAGAGTGGGCGTTTACTGCGACTATAAGCCGCATGCAGAGCCATCATTGCAAATTAACTGTACGTGCCATGGTGTTGGGACATCGGTCTAGGGAACGTGCTCGGCTCTGTACCGACCGTGTAGGTTTTCAAATCCTTTGCAGCAGTGTTCCCGCGGGGAATAATAACACCTATCACCCCAGGTGACAAGAACACATATCACCTTAATACGGTAGACCATAGCTTGACCTAGCCAGGGTGCTTCCACCACGGTTAACTCGTCGCATTCTCTCTCGCCCTCTGCCCCTAGTGCAGTCAAACCAGCATCCAACACCCAGCAAAGGTTTTTCGATCTCTCGGCACCCGCATGGTAGCCGACTCACGGGGTGGTCACGTGGGTACACAAAACATTTTTTATCGGGGAGTCTATTAAGCGTTAGTTTATGGCCGACTCTAACAGCCCATTAATTGCCTTCTCTTCAGTTTTGGGCAAGTCGGCCATCTTGCCGGCACTAAATCGCTCAGTCCCGTGTATCTAGAAGCCTATTACTGCCGCCAATGAGTATCCACCAGGCCAACAGCAACATGGCGGAGGACGTTGTTGCGGCGACGAACGCAATAGATCATGCAGAAGACCAGTGATACCTTTTCAGGCAACAAATTATATATCCCATACTCAAGATATTATGGCCTCAGTGACCGCCTCAATATGTGAATGGATTTGACATCATACTTTATTACAAATTTTCTTTGTAATATACCTCCGTGGTATATTGATTCTGCATGCTCGGGTCAGTTAAAAGATTGCGATTGTTGACACCTTATATTTATCCCTTATCAAGGATTATAGGAGATGGGGATGGAAATGGGATGCCCCCACCTACCTTGTCGGTCTTGGTCACCAGTCGCAGAAACGGTCATGCTTTTGTTGCCCACAATGATATCATCCAGGAGACGAATTCTGTATTAGATCCAGTGCGGACCAAACCCACTGAAGCTGCCAGGAGAATGTGGCGCGCTCGCTGGCTGGACGAGGCCTCTTGGGCTGTGAGCTTGTTATCGATGATGGATATCCCGAAGAAAGGCTCCAAGGCGTAAGCGGCGGTGGAGTGCTAACTATAGCGGGCGGTTGCAGCGACAGGTAGCGCTGGCTGTGGTCAGCAGGGTGTGAACACAACACGCGACAGTTAGCATCAGTTGGTGTGATTTGTTCGTTTGGGTGTGCTGCGGTCACGCCACGATCATGGACGGGAATCCAACCGGGGCTGTTACTGTTACAACTGTTACCGTTACTGGTGTGACGGTGTCTCGGGGCCCCCGTAACCGGGCGGCGTGCCAGTTAATAAGCCCCTTGACTGGCAAGTCAGTGAGACGAGGCTGCGGCTGCCGTGGAACACGTGGTTGAGTACGAGAAGACAGGCCGGGAGGGATGAGGACGGCGGCTAGCAGTGCGGCAGCGGCAGCGGCAGCGGCAGCGGCTTCACCGGGCCGTGGGCTGAGGGCTGGCGCTGGCGAGAGGATAGCGAGAGGATGGCGAGAGGTGGGCGAGGGAGAAACGCCATCGACTGGCGTCCCGGTCCTCCTCGCCAGTCGGTTGGTCTGGTAGGGGGTGGGGATTTGCGAGGGGAGGGGTATGCAGAGAGAGAGGAGGGACTTTGGACCAGTGCAGTACGTTGCCTGGCTGGTTCCTTGGGCCCCCCAGCACTCCAGGATTTCTGGAATCCGTGGAGAGAGGGAGAGGGACGGAGAGAGAGAGAGAGAGAGAGAGAGAGGGTGAGATATGGGAACAGAGCGAGAGGAAGAGGATAGCAGTCGCTCTGTGGAGAGAACGCCTTGGCAGATGGTGGGCACCGTGTGGCTCTGGGGACCCCTGAGTGTGCTAGGGATGTGTTACCTCAGCCAACAGCACCACCAGCACCAGCAACTTCAGCGATGACGCTCGTACCGAAGCGGTGGTGGCAGTGGTCGCTGTGGTCCCGGTGGTGGTGATGGCGACGGCAGTGGTCGCTGTGGTACCGGTGGTGGTGATGGCGGCGGCAGTGGTCGCTGTGGTCCCGGTGGTGGTGATGGCGGCGGCAGTGGTCGCTGTGGTCCCGGTGGTGGTGATGGCGGCGGCAGTGGTCGCTGTGGTCCCGGTGGTGGTGATGGCGGCGGCAGTGGTCGCTGTGGTCCCGGTGGTGGTGATGGCGGCGGCAGTGGTCGCTGTGGTCCCGGTGGTGGTGATGGCGGCGGCAGCGGTCGCTGTGGTCCTGGTGGTGGTGATGGCGACGGCATTGGTCGCTGTGGTCCCGGTGGTGCTGATGGCGGCGGCAGTGGTCGCTGTGGTCCTGGTGGTGGTGATGGCGGCGGCAGTGGTCGCTGAGGTCCTGGTGGTGGTGATGGCGACGGCAGTGGTCGCTGTGGTCTCGGTGGTGGTGATGGCGGCGGCAGTGGTCGCTGTGGTCCCGGTGGTGGTGATGGCGGCGGCAGTGGTCGCTGTGGTCCCGGTGGTGGTGATGGCGACGGCAGTGGTCGCTGTGGTCCTGGTGGTGGTGATGGCGACGGCATTGGTCGCTGTGGTCCCGGTGGTGGTGATGGCGGCGGCAGTGGTCGCTGTGGTCCTGGTGGTGGTGATGGCGGCGGCAGTGGTCGCTGTGGTCCCGGTGGTGGTGATGGCGGCGGCAGTGGTCGCTGTGGTCCTGGTGGTGGTGATGGCGGCGGCAGTGGTCGCTGTGGTCCCGGTGGTGGTGATGGCGACGGCAGTGGTCGCTGTGGTCCTGGTGGTGGTGATGGCGACGGCATTGGTCGCTGTGGTCCCGGTGGTGGTGATGGCGGCGGCAGTGGTCGCTGTGGTGGTGGTGGTGGTGATGGCGGCGGCAGTGGTCGCTGTGGTCCCGGTGGTGGTGATGGTGGCGGCAGTGGTCGCTGTGGTCCTGGTGGTGGTGATGGCGACGGCAGTGGTCGCTGTGGTCCCGGTAGTGGTGATGGCGGCGGCAGTGGTCGCTGTGGTCCTGGTGGTGGTGATGGCGGCGGCAGTGGTCGCTGTGGTCCTGGTGGTGGTGATGGCGGCGGCAGTGGTCGCTGTGGTCCCGGTGGTGGTGATGGCGGCGGCAGTGGTCGCTGTGGTCCCGGTGGTGGTGATGGCGGCGGCAGTGGTCGCTGTGGTCCCGGTGGTGGTGATGGCGGCGGCAGTGGTCGCTGTGGTCCCGGTGGTGGTGATGGCGGCGGCAGTGGTCGCTGTGGTCCCGGTGGTGGTGATGGTGGTGGTGATGGCGGCGGCAGTGGTCGCTGTGGTCCTGGTGGTGGTGATGGCGGCGGCAGTGGTCGCTGTGGTCCTGGTGGTGGTGATGGCGGCGGCAGTGGTCGCTGTGGTCCTGGTGGTGGTGATGGCGGCGGCAGTGGTCGCTGTGGTCCCGGTGGTGGTGATGGCGGCGGCAGTGGTCGCTGTGGTCCCGGTGGTGGTGATGGCGCCGGCAGTGGTCGCTGTGGTCCTGGTGGTGGTGATGGCGGCGGCAGTGGTCGCTGTGGTCCTGGTGGTGGTGATGGCGGCGGCAGTGGTCGCTGTGGTCCCGGTGGTGGTGATGGCGGCGGCAGTGGTCGCTGTGGTCCCGGTGGCGGTGATGGCGGCGGCAGTGGTCGCTGTGGTCCCGGTGGTGGTGATGGCGGCGGCAGTGGTCGCTGTGGTCCCGGTGGTGGTGATGGCGGCGGCAGTGGTCGCTGTGGTCCCGGTGGTGGTGATGGCGGCGGCAGTGGTCGCTGTGGTCCCGGTGGTGGTGATGGCGGCGGCAGTGGTCGCTGTGGTCCCGGTGGTGGTGATGGCGGCGGCAGTGGTCGCTGTGGTCCCGGTGGTGGTGATGGCGGCGGCAGTGGTCGCTGTGGTCCCGGTGGTGGTGATGGCGGCGGCAGTGGTCGCTGTGGTCCCGGTGGTGGTGATGGCGGCGGCAGTGGTCGCTGTGGTCCCGGTGGTGGTGATGGCGGCGGCAGTGGTCGCTGTGGTCCCGGTGGTGGTGATGGCGGCGGCAGTGGTCGCTGTGGTCCCGGTGGTGGTGATGGCGGCGGCAGTGGTCGCTGTGGTCCCGGTGGTGGTGATGGCGGCGGCAGTGGTCGCTGTGGTCCCGGTGGTGGTGATGGCGGCGGCAGTGGTCGCTGTGGTCCCGGTGGTGGTGATGGCGGCGGCAGTGGTCGCTGTGGTCCCGGTGGTGGTGATGGCGGCGGCAGTGGTCGCTGTGGTCCCGGTGGTGGTGATGGCGGCGGCAGTGGTCGCTGTGGTCCCGGTGGTGGTGATGGCGGCGGCAGTGGTCGCTGTGGTCCCGGTGCTGGTGATGGCGGCGGCAGTGGTCGCTGTGGTCCCGGTGGTGGTGATGGCGGCGGCAGTGGTCGCTGTGGTCCCGGTGGTGGTGATGGCGGCGGCAGTGGTCGCTGTGGTCCCGGTGGTGGTGATGGCGGCGGCAGTGGTCGCTGTGGTCCCGGTGGTGGTGATGGCGGCGGCAGTGGTCGCTGTGGTCCCGGTGGTGGTGATGGCGGCGGCAGTGGTCGCTGTGGTCCCGGTGGTGGTGATGGCGGCGGCAGTGGTCGCTGTGGTCCCGGTGGTGGTGATGGCGGCGGCAGTGGTCGCTGTGGTCCCGGTGGTGGTGATGGCGGCGGCAGTGGTCGCTGTGGTGGTGGTGGTGGTGATGGCGGTGGTAGTGGTCGCTGTGGTCCTGGTGGTGGTGATGGTGGTGGTGATGGCGGCGGCAGTGGTCGCTGTGGTTTCGGTGGTGGTGATGGCGGCGGCAGTGGTCGCTGTGGTCCTGGTGGTGGTGATGGCGGCGGCAGTGGTCGCTGTGGTCCCGGTGGTGGTGATGGCGGCGGCAGTGGTCGCTGTGGTCCCGGTGGTGGTGATGGCGGCGGCAGTGGTCGCTGTGGTCCCGGTGGTGGTGATGGCGGCGGCAGTGGTCGCTGTGGTCCCGGTGGTGGTGATGGCGGCGGCAGTGGTCGCTGTGGTCCCGGTGGTGGTGATGGCGGTGGTAGTGGTCGCTGTGGTCCTGGTGGTGGTGATGGTGGTGGTGATGGCGGCGGCAGTGGTCGCTGTGGTTTCGGTGGTGGTGATGGCGGCGGCAGTGGTCGCTGTGGTCCTGGTGGTGGTGATGGCGGCGGCAGTGGTCGCTGTGGTCCCGGTGGTGGTGATGGCGGCGGCAGTGGTCGCTGTGGTCCCGGTGGTGGTGATGGCGGCGGCAGTGGTCGCTGTGGTCCCGGTGGTGGTGATGGCGGCGGCAGTGGTCGCTGTGGTCCCGGTGGTGGTGATGGCGGCGGCAGTGGTCGCTGTGGTCCCGGTGGTGGTGATGGCGGCGGCAGTGGTCGCTGTGGTCCCGGTGGTGGTGATGGCGGCGGCAGTGGTCGCTGTGGTCTCGGTGGTGGTGATGGCGGCGGCAGTGGTCGCTGTGGTCCTGGTGGTGGTGATGGTGGCGACAGTGTTCGCTGTGGTCTCGGTGGTGGTGATGGTGGTGGTATTGGCGGCGGCAGTGGTCGCTGTGGTCCCGGTGGTGGTGATGGCGGCCGTGCTGGTGGTCCCGGTGGTGATGGCGGCCGTGCTGGTGGTCCCGGTGGTGATGGTGGCCGGGCTGGTGGACAGGCCAAGCCTGGGGATCCACACATCCATACCCGGCAGTTCTAAGGCACGACGGCGAGCCTTATGTTGGTATTAAGGCGTCATTTCCCAGCTCAAGAGTTGCACCACCGAGATAACTTCTGGGGGCGACGGGGCAATTAAAGAAGGAAATTGGTACAATAAATCCCTACCTAGATATACCGATTACTTTCAAACACCAAATCCCTCTTCCCCTCTGCCCCCTTACCGCCCCCCCCCACCGTCCTCATCCCACACTAAACCTTGGCCGGCGGTGGTGGGGCTGAGTGGCTTCAAACCAAGCGACACGACTGCTAATTCTACCGGCTCCTGCCTACAATGAACCTCCACTTCCAGCCGCTTCCGGCCTGAATAAGGACCTCATATCGATCGATACCAAAGAGGGCGGCAGACCTCTCTGTACACCATAAGTCGATCACCGATAAGACACGATGAAGACATGGCACAGCGATGGGCGCTGGGGCGGAGGACGGGTGTCAGGTGGGGTCAGATTCTGATAACATGGCGGGCCGAGGCGATTTAATGTGCGACGAGAGTTAACAGAAGCGGCAGGCGGCGTGAAAGATTACCAACGCAGATGTCTGAGTCAATGCATATATATAGGCCCAGACGCTATATGTTACCCATAGCGAGTATTTTTCGTCATTGCAATGATGTTTGTATAGCTTAGTCCAGCGAGGTCTGGAGGCAATCAATGACCTGCCACAGATGCACAGGTTAGATCAACCCCACCACGTCACTTCATGGTATAAACCCTGCTGTATCTTAACATTCCTCATTATATCGTCCCTTCTCAGTTCCGTGACAGTATAAAATATATTGATAATTATATTGACTATGTGATACTGTTTGAGACAATCATATATATATATATATATATATATATTTATATATCCCACCTATATATATATATATATATATATATATATGTGTGTGTATTCAGAGATTGAATATTGCGCAGAAGGACAAATGTTTTATAATTATGCGCTTCTTGTTATCGCCCCGGATTTTTTATTACATGGGAAGAGAACAACGCCGTAAATATTGGAAATACCTTAACTTTGATGGGACACACGCCGATAGTTACGAGGCTACGAAAAGGTGATCTTGTCACCACTGATAACATATGGCATACATGACGACCAGTTTATGACGTCACATCATCTGTGCTGGCGGCGTGTCTTCTTGAATTGACTATTAAATCTGAAGCCCCAGCTGACCATATAAGCCTATATGTATGTACCAAATGAAGGGGAATCATATGAGACACAACCATAGCGTGTCTTAAATAATTACGGGCCATTCCCTTCTTCAGTTCTTTCTCCCCAACGCACCTCCACACAATATATTGGTCCGCGTCCGCGACGAAAAGGAGTCCCCCGGGTTGATGTTTTCCACCAGCCATCCAGCCTCCTTGGACATTGATCAAAGGAGGGTCTTAGCCGGAATTCTGTCTCTCGCCGTTAAGAGACAAAACTGCGCCGTCCTAAAGGAGTCTAAGTGCCCCAAGGGACACGTGGTCTAATTCAAGTTTATCAAGATTTTATGTGTTTTCGTTGGCTGTAGCCGCCAAGAAATTCAAACCATTGCTGATCCACGAAGTGTCCAACTTGACACTACCCTGTTTGCGTCCGTTTTGGGGATGTTTAGCTGCCGTATTGTTCTTCTTTGCTTCCATTTACATAAATGGCATGGACTTTATTTATTTTGTAACATTATTCTTAGATAGCTGTGGGGCAAGACCAGTCGGGGTAATACGCCTATGCCCAAAATATCCCAGACGCGCATGTTCCGAAAGACTATGAGTGACGCATACGTGTCACGTGATCATAGCAGAACGTCTCCTGCAAGCGTGGTGTCGAGTATGCAAAAATAAGTATAACATTGACAAATTATCATTATTACCTCCTGTGTTGTAAATTTGGCAGAGAATTATTGGCTCATCATATCTGACTTATCATGAATCAGGTCTGTCGCAATAACAAGATGATGATCTGTAACGATGAGCCTGTAAATGTGGGCGATAATTACATAAAGGCGGGCTAGGCTAAAAGAACTTTACTGTTGTCTGATGGGGCAAAAGGCCATCTTCATTGTGGGGCAAAACGCCTGCCGGATGATTGGGTCGGCGTTTCACCCCTCTTGGTAGGCGTTTTGCCCCATTATCATGTTATTCATCAAGAATATATTTCTTGTTTAACACATACAACGACAATACGTCTACTTTATTAATATTTGTCATAATAGAACATAATAGAAATGCTTAAAGCTGTTCACACATCTATATTTCTCCTATACCATGACATATCATATTGTAAACAGCTCTTGAAGACATGTTTGCCTCTTTATCTTCATGTTATAGGGCCAAACGATGAAGCAATAACACTCAAACAATACGGCACAAATGCCCAAGTTTTGATCGCGTAATGCGCAAGAAAGCGATTAGTTCTGACTAAAAGCGTCTTTTTTTTATTTATTGCATATTACATATTTGTGTTTATGCAATACGACCCTAAAGATTAATTTCCATTTAATTGCTGCATGAGTAGCTTTAAATCATGCCAAACACACGATAAGCGTTTGACAGGTTTCTCAGAGTTCAGCAGAGTCAGTAGTATGGCATCCGTCTGTTCTGGTTATAGCGGGTCAAGCTGATACTGGAGCTGGTGCAGATAAACAATCGATTAAATGTCATCTGGATGCTGGGACGGATGGTTCGCGACCTCATTAGGTCCGCATGTCTCAGTTGTTCCATCCTTCCGCTCAGAAAACGGAAGGAAGAATCGGCGCTGTTATTTCACTCCTCGTTTTATAAGGCAGGGTTGCTAGTAAAAGAGGGTGAAGAGGGTGCCAAAGAGGCTCGGCGTAACAAGGCCATTGCAGCAACGAAGACATGTGGGCCAGCGAGAAAGACGTGTGGGTAAATATCTCTTGTGGGAAAGAAAGGCAAATATCCTTCGAAAAAGAGTCTCAGCGAGCGTTGAAGAAGACGAGTGCATGGCCTTGCATGATCTGTTGTGAGCCATTTGCCGACAGAAAAGCAGGGGAAACGTGGGTACAACGTCAGGAATGCCGAAAGTGGACGCTTGAGAACTGCCCTCCTGGATATCCGTATTTTATCCAAACTGCAAATCGGATGATGGCATATCTAGTTTTGCTTTAGTGCGACATTAGTTAAAGGAGTAAATATATCAGTGACGTCACGTAGAGTGCGGTAATTAGGCCATATACTTCGCGATAGACTGATCGCCATGGGTTTGTTGTAGCGGGCTCGACATTCTTGGCGCGACTGTTTGATGTATCAGGTAATCAATTTTGGAAGCACTTTGAAATGTTAATTATGAAATGTTACAGGCGTGTTGATGGGCTGTGTATATTTCACGTTTATAACACGTTTATTTCAGTAATATAATAACGTTTCCATTCAGTATTATTATTTCCTGTTTTATTCATTCTTCTCAGAACACCGATTACATTATACGCGGTTTTCGTGTATTCTGCACTGTGCTGCCCATCCATAACTATAATCGTTATGTTATAGTCGGGTACATAATGCAATAACGTTTAATGGTTCATGTGCCATATTCCGTGCAGTGTGATACTTTAAATATTTATCATAGGCAAATACCGCTTTTTTGCTAAGTAGAAACATTTAGCCAGATACAATAGGCCACGTTCCTTATTGTTTTCATTAATGCCATCAATCGGAAAATTATCGGGATAATTTGTATGATGCATGTTTAAGTATTGTTGCCGTAAATCTTACAAAAATGGAAGATATATATGTGAAAAATGGTGACATGAATTAACCAGATCGCCATGTGTCACCATCGGCATGACGTGTTTACATCATTTATAGAGTCCCGTGTGAAAATATATGCACCGCTTTCTACGTGAAACACGTCTTTTACATAAACATGGAACCATGTGCACAATCTAAATATGTTTCTAATACAAATATCTCTGTAATAACCTTATTGAACCTTACGAAGCCGCTGGCTAAACAGAGGCGCTGTGGAACTTGAGACACATGGTCTCTTTACATAATGCAAAAACTATAATCTGCCCGGGTTGTCTGCAACACAGTGCAGCGCTATCCAGCAACAATTGTGGCGCTGCGGTGGCGTAGCGGTGGCGCTGCTGTGGCGCTGTGGTGCTCCTGCAACCCACACTTTGAAGGTTTACTCCCGTTGCAAACCACGTAGTTATGACCTTGGCTACCGTCCTCGCGACCTCCCTGAACAGGGGCCTCGCAGGTCGTAAAGTCTGTTCTGTAGACAATGGGTTTATCAGCTCCGTAACGTCCAGGGGGAAGGTTTACGACTCCGTAAAGGGTTCACCCTACACAGCCCACCGCACGCCACTGTGAGTCTGATAGAGGGTCGAAGTAATGAGGGCCCGCAACATCCTTCACCACGTGTCTCTTCATATCACAATCATAGACTTGTAGCGGAGTATATAGGTGCACGGTAACTGTTTATAGCATGCTGCGGTGGTGGTGGTGGTGGTGGTGGTGGTGGTGGTGGTGGTGGTGGGCGACCGGGTCATCTTCTGAGGTTTTTCCTCTTAATGAACTAATGCGTGAGAACCCCCTCCCCCACCGCCCCTCCCTGGTTGTATGAATTATTCATTAGTTCTATTACCAAAAAGAGAGGTTGCCTGGTATCCAGACTGGTACACAGGCTGGTAACGCACCCCAACGCATGTTTTTTCTTGTTGATAAGTTAATTGGAACCGACAACGACACTTGAATGTCGCATTGTGTACTTCCGATCAACAATGGGGGTAAAATACTGGGAGAAATGTATAAGAAGATACTGTGGTACAGACCCATGTTGTGGATCTGTATGTCCGGAGGGTACTTAGTACATTGCTGACTTTGGGTGCGTTCCGCGGTAGACCCCCGCTACCCCGCCTTATTTTCACCTCCAAAACCCGCTCGCAGAGGTTTTTGATCTCGAAATCCGCTCGAAAGAACCTTTTACCGCAAAAATGCGTTCGGAAGGGGTGTTTTTCTGCCAAAATCTGCTCGGAAGGGTATATTTTTCCGTTTACCCGCTCCATATTGCAGTTTCATGCAGAGCTATGCGGTTAACTTTTTCTAACGTTTAACAAAACCGCTCTGTGAACGCACACTTTCTTGCCCCCTCCCCCTCCCCTCAGTCGCAAGCATTACAATATCTATAGGGGCATCATTTTCATTACAAATGTCAGCTCTCTCAGGCAACAACGGACACCCGATGTTTAAAAAAATAAAGCCTCCAAGAGCTCAACGAGCGACGGCCAACAGCCAAATCAGATGAGGAAAGTGCAATATTACGATCAGTGGAATGACAAATATCTAATTTTCTACCCCGAAACGTCGATGAGAATGAAAAACTAGCTTTTTAGACAATTTCTGTTTGTTTTTTGTTTTCTGCCATACCAGCACAGATTTAGTGAAACATTTTAGCGTTTTAGCGGTATGATACAATCGACTTGCTCTACGACTGCGAATGCGTTCACAAAGACAACCTCAATATAGACTGTACGCAAAATCATGGCTGACACATGCGGATACCTCCAGACGAGAAGCCTCAACAATTTATCACTGTCCACGTTTCTAAGAACCAGTTTAAAGCATGTACATTCACTAGCCACGTCTGATAAAAGGTCCCTGTATCCTAACCCAAGAGATAGTGATATAGCAGTTCACTGACCCCGACCGCAGTATAATGGGACAGTCATGTTATAAGACAGAGTGCTGTGTGCCGCATTACGCAGTCTCCCTCCGCTGGTGCCATCTACATACATTGACAAACTAATTGGCTGGGTGTTCTCGGGGTCGACGATGTCCCTTGGAGACGCGAAGTGTGAGTAACGACAGTGCCAGTGGCAGCTGGCACTTTGCCCCCGCTGAGGCGTGAGACCTCGACAGACATACAGGAACACTTACAAGGTATATTGAGATCTCGGGCGTACTATACAGGCACGTAAGCAAAGTATGGGATCATATCACCAGACATGGAGGTCCACCGATGTCACGTTCTCTTTCCGTCGTGTATTGGAGTTCAGGGACATATCATACAAATAATATTACAACGTAGGGACACCAGGAAATGTTTCCGGTATTAACTAGTGCTCACCATATCAGGGTGAAATAACAATTTCGTCAGTATTGTCACAATCAACATTATATGAGAGTATCGATAGCGATAGAGAGAGAAGGAACGAAGGAACGAAGTATAAGGTAATGCTCATATTGTAAAAGCCATGACATCGACATTTTAGGAGATGAGTACCATTTTGATGAGTACCAAGTTGTGGATTATGTAACAAAATCCGTCAGCAATGCTTCATGTCATCTATTTTTGTGGCAGGAAACAACTTATCTCACTTAAGCACACACAAAATATTGTTCTACTAAATAGTTTGCATATTGCCAGCACACGGACGAAATTTGCATAGTTATGATAACTAGCGCGGCAATAGTATAATTACATACATGCACCAAGGACCCGAGGCCCTAATAGTACAGATGAAGATCGAAATATATATGATAGAGCTCAGCAGACATACGAAGTCACTGACCGCGTACAGGCGACGCTGTGGGATGTGCAAGTCAATTACCCTTACAGTCTGACTACATATATACATGTATATATATATCACTGGTGCTGGATAGTCATATATACAGAGTGTAGCTGGCCAAGCTCAGATCACTGGCTGTAAAGCCAAGACAGAGAGGGCGTACTAATGAGGTTATTTGAACCGTCTTTAGGATATTGCCTGTCTGTACCCTATTTTGTATTATTCAATCATGGTTGTCTTTCAGCTGGTGGACCGCTACTTACTCTCGTTTTAAATAAGACCTTATTCGTCACGTTTTCAGCGAGCCTTGCTTTCTGTGGTAAGCCTGAGCGCAAGACCTAAAATAAGGCATTGTACCATATACTTCCATTGGCAGTAATTTCCGTTCCTTAAATGACGTCACAGCGTCGGCCGCCCTGCAATCTGTAAGACGCAGCACTGTCTTGATGACACCGGCATGAATAATTGGAGCCTGCTCGACAACGCACAAAACGTATTGTTTACTTGTTTACAAGATTGAAGACAAAAATGACTCTCACTAGTAATTGAAAGCCGTTGGTGTTGTTAATGATGCATTCTTTAGTGTGATTGCGGCCGGTCTGATGCCGCAAAAAACTGGCAATGGGTTGGCATAAATACCTCGCGGGAAGCGATCACAAAACAACCAGTTCCACAGCCAATCTTCTCAACTTGTCAACGAAGAATGATTTCTTTTATTTATCTCACCTTGTTTCGTAACCTTGCTACGTACCTGGCTTTTACATTGAATTATTATATATAATTGCATAGAATGCTACAGGTTATGCAAGATATATTTCAGCATGAAGGACTCGAATGGCCTTTCGTTGTACCGACGTTTTAAGTCATAATAGTGGTGGCAGAACGCATTATGGAAGCCGTATTGTCAGTGCTTCCGGCCTGGCCCTGCCTGGCCCCCGGACAATTCCGTGTCACATGGCGGGGCCCATTCATCTGTAGCTAACTTCAACGTTTTATCATCGTCCACCCGCCAGAGGAGCGATTCGGGCTGAATTTCTGTGCGGAGTAAAAAGGGGAATAATTCAATCTGCTGAGCTCGGACGGTGGAAAGGGCTGAGTTGATTAAGGCCATGTATGTAGGCTTTGCACCGTGATTCTTTCAGCGGGGAAATCTTCCCTTAAATCAATTACCATGTTTTATGCCATTACAGGTTTACCCCATCTACATCAATCAATTACTCGGCTTCTTATCTTAAAGCCAATACTTCATGTAAAATGAAGTATTGCTACAGAATTGCAGCGACGGGCGCTTGAAGACCAGTTTTTCCTCGGGCAATATTCAGTTCCATGGTGAAGTGTTGTGTGGGCTTTGGATCATACTTTCGGTCCCTTGATAAGCGTGCCAACCTTGACTATCATTATAGTATATACTCAAAAATACCGCATTAGCGAAACGCATATTTGTGGAACGTCTCTATCAATCCCAGGGCCCAGGGCCAAAGTTTGGGTATATTAGGGACATCATAGAGATCCTGAAGAAATATAATCTAGAAGGAATCGTTTTTAGGTTCATGGATAACAGCAACTTTCCTAGCAAAGGCGACTGGAAAAAATTGGTGAGAACGGCTGTGCGGCGCTGGTCGGAACAACTGTTAACCACCAAATTGTCCCAACCAAAATACAGACGCTTTGAAATGATTAGAGGGGGAGTTTTTGGCGTAAACGCCATATGGACCTTAGAACACCGTACGCGTGGTCGAAGGCAACACCTTCGTGACCTAGCTCGTTTGAACTGTGTCGTACACGACACCAAGACATATGCATGCACACACTGTGACCGTGCATATACGGATATTCTCAATCACATTTTCCATCATTGCGTGGCGTACGGTGAGGCCCGTGAATACTTCTGGGCACTAATTGTAAATACATGTGAAGTGCCAATAAGCGCGTATCTATACAATCTTGAAGAGATCGAATTAACTCGAGTAATGTTAGGCAAGCCTCCTGACATTGAAGCCACCCTAGAGCAGCTTAGCATTTTAACCCAAATATGTGCCAACGCTTGGCAAAGAATGTCATACGACAAAATGTTAAAATTTTACTGACGACCGTTTTTTTTTTTTTTTTTTTTTGTTCTGTGTGTTTTTGTTATTTGTTCTGTTTTTTGACATGTTCTAATGCTCACCAGGAAGTGGTGGAATAAAGGAGATTCATTCATTCATTCATTTGTAAGTGTTATGCCAGGTCCGTTGGTCCGTTGGTAGGTGACTTTCTAGAGATGCTGTTCATACCTACTCCATTGCTGTCTTGTTGCGCAGCCGATATTCATTCATATAGCCAGCCGTCATAATGGGTTGTAAAGGGCACCCCCACCCTCCTCCCACCTTCGCGCCTCCTTCTAAACCACCTACTAGTAGTAGGCCATCTCACCATAAAGGATAGGCGTGACGATAGGCATGATGTTATATTCACTTCCGGTTTGACGGTTTCGGACCCATCATGATTATTTTTGCGTCTTTTTTTACCTGGCTCCAATATTGTCCAGACTTTGTCTGAGACGTTGAGGCAGACTGTAAAGGCCAAACGACACCTTCCACTCAGCCTGTCTGTCTGTCCAGAACATATATCCACTTTATCCGGCTTCACTTTGAGATGGAGAAAAGTGCTTCCGGCTTTAAGGATCTATGACACTGCTCAGAAGAGGTATGAAGAGAGTGGACAAACTGCTGAGGGGACTAAAGCCGATGGCCCGCGTCGCAAGCTCCACTTTATTAATGCAGCTGGCTTTCAGGCAATTTCCCACGGGATGCTTTAATGGAGTTTAATGTGGTCGCCCGTCTCTTGACATCCTAGTAATATAAATCCCATGGTATAGTCATATGTCAAATGGAATGAAATACCATAGCTTGACTTTCAGTTGCACTCGCGATAAGTTGGTTATTGATTATGGCATGAACAATTGTCTGGGATTTGTATTTGTAGGAGTAAACGCGAGAATCATATTGGTGCAACGTAGTTAAATCAAGCTTTAGCCCTCAGGTTTCTTTATATCATATGTCACATCATATCATATCATATTTGTATTCATACTGCTATAGGACGCATAAGATTCGGATATAGGTCCCTATCCTGGTGTTTGCCTGTCTTAAGCCCATAGATTGAAGTATACGGCTAGAAATTCCTCATCATTTAATCTAACATATTTAACAGGTCATTGGGTCGAAGGTGATCGACCAACTGATGTTCATGCTGGCCTGTAGTTCTCTTAATATTGGAAGTAACGAAAATGGTGCAATGTATAGTTTGGGGGATCTTGTAATACGATATGGATTGTAAACTTCGTAGATTACTATAGCCTCATACATTGTATCCCGCGAGATTGGAACAGACAACGTGGTGGAGAAAGGGATAGATTAGAAACAGTCGCAATCCATAGTGTCCAATTTGTTACACGAAATGAATGACTTGTAAATGAGAGTTATAATATATTGAGACGTGGTTACAGTTCAGGGGCCGGTTTCATGTAGCGGTCATAAGGCAGTCATAGCGCAGTTTACGACCGGGGCACGGTCAGAGCGCCAAATATCGGTTTTATGTAGCAGCCATAGCCGCTTCAACTTAGTAAATTGTTCATAGTGGCGATCTTCACTTATGATCACTTATTACTCACTGCTACCCCCCAGTCTTAACGACGCTATGACCGGGCGCGAGCCAGCTGTTAACATGTACACGTGTGTATTAACGGGCACATAGCAGGATCACGATGTTGGCAAATAAAACGGAGATCGGTTATGCACATGTTAGGGCAAAGGTAAAAGCCAACAATTTATTTTAGTAGTATTAATAGTATTTTAATGCATAGGCATATCCGAGCGACCAGAGCCATAGCCCGGCGCCCGGAGCCATAGCCCGGCGCCCGAAGCCATAGCCCGGCACCCAGAGCCGTAGCCCGGAGTTATATCCCGGAGCCATAGTCCGGAGCCGTAGCCATGGCCCGGAGCCATAGTCCGGCGCTCGGAGCCATAGTCCGGCGAACGGAGCCATAGCCGGAAGCCATAGCTCGGAGCCATAGCCTGGAACCTTAGCCTGGAGTTATACCCCAGAGCCATAGTCCAGAGCCGTAGCCCAGAGCCACATCCCGGAGTTACATCCCGGAGCCATAGCCCGAAGCATAGCCTGGAGCCATAGGCCGGCGCCCAGAGCCATAGACCGCGCTTGGAGCCATAATCCAGCGCCCAGGGCGATATTCGAGCTTCGGGAAGCGAGGGCGAGAACGCGAGAACGCGAGAGGAAGATCGCAAGGGAAGAGATCGCTAGTGGCACAAAGGTGCCACCATACTGAACATGTATGATGTGATGGAAAACACCCAGTCATGTCTAAAAATAGATAGTTTTCTCCGGTCTTAGTGCCGACCGGCAGCGTTTTTACGCGGTTGTTCTTAGTTAATGACCGATTCGGTAGTAGGATCAATTTAGAGTCTTAGCGCTATGTCCGGTCATACGTTAAGACCATTCTTCACGAAACCGGCCCCAGCACTTGATATGAACGTAAATGGTCTTCACACCTTATGTAAATATATCGGAAGCAAATTGGGAAAGGTATTACATAGTGCAATACATATCGACAAAAGGCGAAGCTTCTACAGGCTACTACATCGCTGCATACGAACAAATAAGTATTAGGACATATGCTTATATACGTTATTGTACATACAGATATACACATACGTATGTAATGGTATGTACATTTACAGATATAAAATTATATATTGCTCCGAACATTTGCGAATATGTACAGCGGTTTATTTTAAATGTCACATGATACATGTTTCTGATGAGCATCGATATTTAAATTGATGACAGCATTTTGTCTTTAAAATCTTCTATGTTTGCAGACATCCATACATGAAAACGATTACATTACCATGATGTAATCAGCATAATGAAGCGCATGGAAAATGACAAAAGCAGGTTACCATTCTGTGCGCCATACTCAAAAACAAAAAAGGCTAATGGCCAGAAGATTCAGGATTTTTAAAGATCTTCTAAGTGATAATTCATTATTCTCAAGTAGTAAAAATGTGTCGTCTGCGTACTGACCTATAATATACTCTTTCCCATCGACGTAGATTCCTTTAATGGATTTATCTGCCTTAATGGCATCAGCCAGGGGTTCTATTGCCAGAATGAATATATAAGGGGATAAAGGGTCTCCCTGTCTGCAACCTCTACCTAGCGTAAAACCTTCCGAAATATGGCCATTATTTATAACATAACTTATAGGCTCTTGATAAATTAGTTTCAACTAATGAGTAAATGATTCGCCGAAGTCATAGTATTTCAGTAATTCCATCACGTACTTCCAGTTTAAGGTATCGAAAGCTTTCTCGAAATCGACCAGTAATAACAGACCAGATTTATTATTATCGATAAGGTATTGCATCATGTCGAACAGTAATCGTGTATTTTCCCCAATAAATCGGTCCTTCAAAAAACCCTTTTGATCTTGACTTATAATATCATTTAAGATATTACGCAGTCTACGGGCAAGTACTCCAGCTAAGATCTTGTAGTCGGCGTTCAATAACGAAATTGGTCGCCAATTCTTCAGTAACTGTCTCGGCTTATCGCCCTTAGGTAAACAAGTAATGAGGCCCTGCCTCTGCGTGACGGAAAGCCTATTCGCAATATAACTATATCTTAAGCTTCTATACACAAAATCACCTAAATCCGACCAATTTTTTTTATAGAAATCTATCGGAAACCCGTCCAACCCCGGCGATTTATTATTCTTCATAGACCTCACAACTTCCTTGACTTCTTCCAAGGTAACATTTCCTTCGCATAGTTGCTTCTGTTTCATACTTAAGCGTTTCACATTTTCAGGCTTTAAAAAGTATGACAGGCATTCTTCTTGTCTCGGGTGCCGCACACTCGTATAGAGGTTGCGGTAAAATTTCCTTTGCTCAGTTAATATATCCTTTGGTCTTACAACCTCATTGTCGTCCACGATAAGTTTACAAATATAATTTCTTTTCTCTAAGTTGGCAAAATACTGACTAGGCTTTTCATCCTCCTCAAAAATTTGGGCTCCACATCGTAACATCAAACCTTTGATTTTAGCGGAACGTATTTGTTCCAATTCTGATTTCAATGCCTCTAATTGGTCCGGATATCGTACCTCTGGGGCGCTCTCCATTACCTCAATCTTTTGGTTCAACTCGGTTTCTTGTTTCAATAACATTTTCTTTTTGTAGCTAGAATAACTAATAGTTTTACCCCGCAAATCTAACTTTAACACTTCGAACAATGCTTGATCGTTTATAAAAGTTCCCCGGTACCTATTCACTGTTTCATTTATACAAGTTCGTACTAATTGGCAATATTCTTGATCTCTCAGAAGTGTGTTGTTGAATTTCCAATACCCTTTCCCCCTTTGAGCATAATAAAAATCAATATCTATCAGAACGAGCGAATGGTCCGTCCTGTAGCCTGACATTATATCTGTCCGCTTAATCATAGCATTGATGTCCTGAGAGGTGATAAAGAAATCTAGTCGCGCCCTTTGCGACTTCTGTTGTTGATTTGTCCATGTAAAGCGGCGTGTTTTCAGGTGACATATTCTCCAATAATCAGTTAATTCGAGGTTATGCATCATGCTAAGTACTTTTTTCCTGGCCTTAGCATTATTTTCTCTCACATACCCTATTGTATCCAGCGTTTGGCTTTGAACCATGTTCCAGTCACCGGACACTATTATACCACCGCAGTTAACATTAGCCAACCGATCATGTATTTGCTCGTAAAAGAGTGGTGAATCCCGATTCGGTCCATATATGTTTACAAGTACTACTCTGTGCCCACAAATCGTTAAATCCAAAAATAACATATTCCCTTCACTGTCTTTTTCTACTTCGTGGACATTATATTCAAAAGTATTTCTGAATAAAATAGCTACCCCCTGGACCTCGAAGAGGGCGAATTTACATACACACTTGCATTGTACTCATCTCAAAGCTTAGACTGAGCTATTTCATCTAAGTGGACATCCTGCAAACAACCTATTGATATTTCCTTTTCCAGCAGCCAGTGTAACACATCTGTTCTGTTCACCGGCGACCCCAGCCCGCGTACATTCATGCTGCCAATTAGAAAGGAACTCATCGGACTGTCACCAACATTCTTACCCGTCTACTCACAATTTGATGTTCATTTCTCAAAGTTAGCGGTGTTACCCAGACCGTTCTATGCATGTGCAGTACATAGTTATATCGATCAATAACTACAGAATACATGAAACTATGACCGGCGAGAAATAGACAAGGCTAGGAAACCCACGAGTTGTGCAGTTACATTGACTCGACGCGTTATTCTAACGATGCGGGTCATTACTCCACACCAGTGCTAAAAATATAATCACAGGTATGAAAACGACATGTGGTATCGTGAGGGGCGGTCTCAAAGGCAAATTCAGAAAACCTAAGGCTTAACAAGGACTGCTTTACCTATATACACACTACTTATTGTCCATCCGTCGCGCAGCCCTCATGATCGGCAGCAGCTTGCGACGTTCCTCCTGGATTGTCTTGGGAAACTCCTCATCAATGAACAGTGCAGTGCCTCAAAGCTCTTTCTTTTTGGCCCACACCCTTTGCCGGTCTTCAAAAAAGGCAAATCTCACAATTATGGGCCTTGCTCGCTTGCGGGATGGGCTGGATTGGGGAGGGTCAGGGCCAAGTCGGTGGCACCGCTGAATCCGGATTTCCTCCGCTCCCTCGATATGCAACTTGCTATGTAGCAGGTCCTTGATGACTTTCGCACAGTTCTCGTGACCCCAGGCTGCTTCGGTTACACCATGGAATATTAAATTCTCCCTTCGACTGTACACCTCCAAGTCGGTGATACTGCTTTTCAATTCCGCGTTGTCGGAGATGAGTCGCGATAGCTTGCTTTCCCGGTCTTGCTTTTCCAGAACTTTAGCGCGTTCTTGCAGCGTAGTAACAGCCCTTTCCTGCGTATCCAACCTATCGCTGTTGAATGTGAAATAGTTTTCGCATATCCGACAGTTCCTCCTTTATTTCTTTTAACTCTTCTTGCATAGCTGGTAACACAGCCACTAGCTTCAGTATATTATCCAATACTTCTTTCGTGTTTTCGCCCATCTTCCTGGATACAACAGCATTCAATTCTGAGTCTGACTCACTGGAGTCACTCCTTTCAGACAGATGTTCTCCTTCTATCCAACTTGATAATGTCTTTTGTTTCTTTTCCAGCTTTTCATCAGGGATCTTACCGCTGCTGTTCCGTCGTCTCTGATGCTTGCCCATGGTTCATTTTGAGACGGCCCCTAAGTATTTACCTGTAGTAGCTTGCAACACGTTGTGTGAATATCAGAAAAGCCTCCTGATATTTCGTCAATATCCTTCTTGAATGTGTATCTATCCTTTTCCCAAGAGTGGATGAAATGATTCTACATCCTTATATCCTTCACTTTGCAAAGTTGCAGCTCGACTCGGTATTCATAACTTCATCAAACTGACACTTGGGTTTCAGCCAGAAAATATCACGTCCTCTGCGTGGCCGCCATAATGCTTATTTTTTGTATAATCTGGTACATGCTGCAATAACGTATAATGGTTCATGTGCCATATTCCGTGTAGTGTGATAGATTAAATATTCATCATAGGAAAATACCGCTTTTCCGCTAAGTAGAAACATTTAGCCAGATACAATAGCCCACGTTCCTTATTGCGTTTATTAATGCCCTCAATTAAAAAATTATCGTGATCATTTTCATGATACATGTTTAAGCACTGTTGCCCTAAATCTTCAAAAAATGGAAGATATATTTGTGGAAAACGGTGACATGAATTACCAGATCGCCATCTTTCACCATCGGCCTGCCGTGTTTACATCATTTGAATTGAGTCCCGTGTGAAAAGCTATGCACCGCTTTTTACGTGAACCACGTCGTTTGCATAAACATGAAACACGTCGTTTGCATAAACATGAAACCATGTGCACGATCTAAATATGTTTCTAATTAAAATATTTGTTTAAGCACACTATTGAACCCTACGAAGGAGCTGGCTAAACAGAGGCGCTGTGGAACTTGAGAAACATGATCCCTTTACATAATGGAAAAACTATAATCTGCACGGGTTGTCTACAACACAGTGCAGCGCTATCCAGCAACAATTGTGGTGCTGCGGTGGCGTAGCGGTGGCGCTGCTGTGGCGCTGTGGCGGTCCTGCAACCCACACTTTGAAGGTTTACTCTTGTTACAAACCACGTAGTTATGACCTTGGCTACCCTCCCCTCGACCTCCCTGAACGGGGGCCTCGCAGGTCGTAAATTCTGGTCTGTAGACAATGGGTTTATCAGCTCCGTAACGTCCAGGGGACAGGTCTACGACTCCGTAAAGGGTTCACCCTACACAGCCCACCGCACGCCACTGTGAGTCTGATAGAGGGTCGAAGTAATGAGAGTCCGCAACACCCTTCACCACGTGTCTCTTCATATCACAATCATAGACTTGTAGCGGAGTATATAGGTGGACGGTAACTGTTTATAGCATGCTGCGGCGGCGGTGGTGGTGGTGGTGGTGGTGGTGGTGGTGGTGAGCGACCGGATCATCTTCTGAGTTTTTTCCTCTTGATGAACTAATGCGTGAGACCCCCCCCCCCCACCCCACCCACCGCCCCACCCTGGTAGTATGAATTATTCATTAGTTCTATTACCAAAGAGAGAGGTTGCCTGGTACCCAGACTGGTACACAGGCTGGTAACGCACCCCAACGCATGTTTATTCTTGCTGACCAGTTAATTGGAACCGTAAGTGTGCAAACAACGACACTTGAATGTCGCATTGTGTACTTCCGATCAACAATGGGGGCAAAATACTGGGAGAAAAGAAGATACTGTGGTACAGACCCATGTTGTGGATCTGTATGTCCGGAGGGTACTTAGTACATTGCTGACTTTGGGTGCGTTCCGCGGTAGACCCCCCCTCTCCCGCCTTATTTGCACCTCCACAACCCGCTCGCAAGAGGTTTTTGATCTCGAAATCCGCTCGAAAGAACCTTTTACCGCAAAAATGCCCTCGGAAGGGGTGTTTTTCTGCCAAAATCTGATCGGAAGGGTATATTTTTCCGTTTACCCGCTCCAGGTCGCAGTTTCATGCAGAGCCATGCGGTTAACTTTTCTTTACGGCAAAACCGCTCTGTGAACGCACACTTTCTTCCCCCCCCGCCCCACTCCCCTCAGTCGCAAGCATTACAATATCCGCTCTATAGGGGCATCATTTTCATTACAAATGTCAGCTCTCTCAGGCAACAACGGACACCCGATGTTTAAAAAAATAAAGCCTCCAAGAGCTCAACGAGCGACGGCCAACAGCCATTGTTTTTATCAATTCAGATGAGGAAAGTGCAATATTACGATCATTTGAATGACAAATATCTAATTTTCTACCCCGAAACCTTTTCTTATGGATGAGAAAGAGAAACTAGCTTTTTAGACACTTTTCCATTTGGTTTTTGCCACATCAGCACAGATTTAGTGAAACATTTTAGCGTTTTAGCGGTATGATAGAATCGACTTGCCCTACGACTGCGAATGGGTTCACAAAGACAACCTCAATATAGACTGTATGCAAAATCATGGCTGACACATGCGGATACCTCCAGACGAGAAGCCTCAACAATTTATCACTGTCCACGTTTCTAAGAACCAGTTTAAAGCATGTACATTCACTAGCCACGTCTCTGATAAAAGGTCCCTGTATCCTATCCCAAGAGATAGTGATATAGCAGTTCACTGACCCCGACCGCAGTATAATGGGACAGTCATGTTATAAGACTCAGTGCTGTGTGCCGCATTACGCAGTCTCCCTCCGCTGGTGCCATATACATACATTGACAAACTAATTGGCTGGGTGTTCTCGGGGTCGACGCGAAGTGTGAGTAACGACAGTGCCAGTGGCAGCTGGCACTTTGGCCCCGCGGAGGCGCGAGACCTCGACAGACATACAGGAACACTAACCATGTATACTGAGATCTCGGGCGTACTATACAGGCACGTAAGGTAAGTATGGGATCATATCACCAGACATAGAGGTCCACCGATGTCACGTTCTCTTTCTGCCATTTATTGAAGTTCCGGGACATATCATACAAATAATATTACAAGGTAGGGACACCAGGAAATGTTTCCGGTATTAACTAGTGCTCACCATATCAGGGTGAAATAACAAGTTCCTCAGTATTTTCACAACCAACATTATATGAGAGTATCGATTTCTTATTGTTATTGAAAGAGAGAGAGAGCGTGAGAGAGAGAAGGAACGAAGGAACGAAGTATAAGGTAATGCTCATATTGTAAAAGCCATGAAATCGATATTTTAGGAGATGAGTACCATTTTGTTGAGTACCAAGTTGTGGATTATGGAACAAAATTCGTCAGCAATGCTTCATGTCATCTATTTTTCTGGCAGGGAACAACTTATCTCACTTAAGCGCACACATAATATTGTTCCTCTAAATAGTTTGCATATTGCCAGCACACGGACGAAATTTGCATAGTTATGATAACTAGCGCGGCAATAGTATAATTACATACATGCACCAAGGACCCGAGGCCCTAATAGTACAGATAAAGATCGAAATATATATGATAGAGCTCAGCAGACATACGAAGTCACTGACCGCGTACAGGCGACGCTGTGGGATGTGCAAGTCGATTAACCTTACAGTCTGACTACATATATACATTTATATATATATCACTGGTGCTGGATAGTCATATATACAGAGTGTAGCTGGCCAAGCTCAGATCACTGGCTGTAAAGCCAAGACAGAGAGAGCGTACTAATGAGGTTATTTGAACCGTCTTTAGGATATGGCCTGTCTGTATCCTATTTCTATTATTTAATCATGGTTGTCTTTTAGCTGGTGGAACGCTACTTACTCTCGTTTTAAATAAGACCTTATTCGTCCCGTTTTCCGCGAGCCCTGCTTTCTGTGGTAAGCCTGAGAGCAAGACCTAAAATAAGGCATTGTACCATATACCTGCATTTGCAGTAATTTCCGTTCCTTAAATGACGTCACAGCGTCGGCCGCCCTGCAATCTGCAAGACTCAGCACCGTCTTGATGACACTGGCATGAATAATGGAAGTCTGCTCGGCAACACATAAAACTATTGTTTACAAGATTAAAGACAAAATGAATCCCACTATTAATTTATTAGAAGCCGTTGGTGTTGTTAATGATGCATTCTTTAGTGTGATTGCGGCCGGTCTGATGCCGCAAAAAACTGGCAATGGGTTGGCATAAATAGCTCGCGGGAAGCGATGACAAAAAAACCAGTTCCACAGCCAATCTTCTCAACTTGTCAACGAAGAATGATTTCCTTTATTCATCTTCCCTTGATTATTAACTTTGTTGCATTCCTGGCTTTCCTTGTACCATACTTCTTAAGTATAATTGCATAGAATCCTACAGGTGATGTTCTTATGAAGTATATTACATACAGCAGAACCAATGGTGGTGGTAGAACGCATTATGGAAGCCGTGTATTCAGTGCCAACTGCCTGGCCCTGCCTGGCCCCCGGGAAAGTCTATCGGACACTCCCGTGTCACATGGCGTGGCCCATTCATCTGTAGCTAACTTCAACGTTTTATCATTGCCCACCCTCCAGAGTAGAGATTCGGGCTGAATTTCTGTGCGGAGTAAACAGCGGAATAATTCAATCAGCTGAGCTCGGGCGGTGGGAAGGGCTGAGTTGATTAAGGCCATGTATGTAGGCTTTGCACCGGGATTCCCTCAGCGGGGAAATCTTCCCTTAAATCAATTACCATGTTTTATGCCATTACAGGTTTACCTCATCTACATCAATCAATTACTCGACTTCTTTTCTTAAAGTTAATACTTCATGTAAAATGAAGTATTGCAACAGAATTGCAGCGACGGGCGCTTGAAGACCAGTTTTTCCTCGGGCAATATTCTGTTCCATGGTGAAGTGTTGTGTGGGCTTTGGATCATGCTTTCGGTCCCTTGATAAGCGTGCCAACCTTGGCTATCATTGGTTGCTTGGTAAGTGCCATATCAGCATATAATTGGTCCCCTGATAATTGATATATTATCTATTGTTATTCTAAGGTACGTTCATTTGTAAGTGCTATGCCAGGTCCGTTGGTCCGTTGGTAAGTGACCTTCTAGAGATTCTGTTCTAAACCCCTAGTAGGCAATCGCACCATAAAGGATAGGCGTGACGATAGGCATGATGTTATATTCACTTCCGGTTTGACGGTTTTGGGCCCATCATGTTTATTTTTTATTTTTGTTTATTCATGTCCTTTTTTACCTGGCTCTAATATTGTCCAGACTATGTCTGAGACGTTAACGCAGACCGTAAAGGCCAAACGACACCTCCCACTTAGCCTGTCTGTCTGCCCAGACGATATATATCTACTGAGTCTGGCGTAATTCACTTTGAGATGGAAAGAAGCGCTTCCCGCTTTAAGAGCTATGACACTGCTCAGAAGAGGCATAAAGAGAGTGGACAAACTGCTGAGGGGACTAAAGCCGATGGCCCGCGTTGCAAGATTCACGTTATCAATGCAGCTGGCTTTCAGGCAATTTCCCACGGGATGCTTTGATGAAGTATGTCAAATGGAATGGAATACCATAGCTTGACTTTTAATGGCACTCGCGAAACATTGGTTATTGATTATGGCATGAATGAGTGTCTGGCATTTGTATTTGTAGGAGTAAACGCAAGAATCATGTTGGTTGGTTGGTTGGTTGTATATTCAAGGCATGGCCACAGCGGAGCGTAACAATCATATTGGTGCAACATAGTGAAATCAAGCTTCAACCATCAGGTTTCAGTCATCTGTCGTTACTATTTGTATTTATACGGTTATATAGGACAAGCAACATTCATATATAGGTCTCTATCACATGTTTCCCTGTCCTAAACCCATAGACTGACGTACACGGCTAGAAATTCCTAATAACTTAGTCCAATATATTAAATAAATCATTGGGTCGAAGGTGATCGACCAACGGATTTTCTTGCTGGCCTGTGGTTCTCTTAATATTGGAAGTAAGGAAGTTTATACGCCAGTGGCTTAATACACAGTGCATATGGTGGTCCTACAGAAGTTGCAGAGTGATGTATCGAACCATTTTGGTCAGATGTATTCAGCGGTTTGGTAAATGTACGAAATGTACAGCCAAATGGAGATGGGAGATACATGCTAATATGGAATACCCTTTTTTTGTTAAACAGCAATTTAACCAAGTGATTAATAAATGAAAATGGTGCAATGTATAATTGGGGGATCTTGTAGTACGATGCGGATTGCAAATTAGCTACGCAGGTTACTACAGATTCATACATTGTACCCCATGTAAATATATCGGAAGCAGAATGGGAAAGGTATTACAATAGGGTATTACATGGTGCAATATGTATCGAAAGAAGACGAACGAACAAGATGTTTTCAGCACAGGCTACTATATCGCTGCATACAGCAAATAAGTATTAACCCATATGCATATATATGTAATTGTATATTCAGGTATGTAATTATATGTACATGTACAGATGAACAACTCCGAATATTTGCGAATATATACAGCGGTTTACTTTTAATGTCACATGATACATGTTGTTACCATGTTTTTGACAGTGATCTTTAAATTTATGACAACACTTCATCCTTAGAATATTCTGCAATATGTTTGCAGAAATCCATACATGTTAACGATTATAACAATGCAATGATGTAACCAGCACAGTGAAGCGCATTGAAGTGACAACATTTGATGACCATTCTGTGCGCCAAACAAAAAAACACAAAAAACTAATAGCCACAAAATATGTATGAACAAAGGCTTTTCTAAGGTTTGTGCATGAAGAATGCATTTAAGCGAGTGTAGGAAATGGGTTTTATATCTGCTGCACTTGATGCATATTGACATATATTTATTGTATGCTTTAGTAACATTAGTAAGTTTTAATAACTTTAAAGATGCTTTACTGTTTAACTCTCTACTGTTACAATGGCTACCATGTCACATAAGGTGGACCGTTGATTCACCCGTCGAGCCACCTCGACAATTTGAACATGGGTCTGGATATGTGTGACCGGTGACCACATCATGCATGGAATTCATGTGTTCTACACAGCGCTTTCCACCTACAACGATAATCTTTATTTGATAATCTGGGACATAATGCAATAACGTATAATGGTTCATGTGCCATATTCCGTGCAGTGTGATAGGTTAAAAATTTATCATAGGGAAATACCGTTTTCCGCGAAGAAGAAACACTTAGGCAGGTACAATAACCCATGTTCCTTATTGCTTTCATTAATGCCATCAATTGAAAAACTATCGTGATCAATTTCATGATGCATGTTTAAGTATTGTTGCCGCAAATCTTCAAAAAATGGAAGGTATATCTGTGAAAAATTGTGACATGAATTACCAGATCGCCTTCTTTCTCCATCGGCAACCGTGTTTACATCATTTATAGGGTCCCGTGTGAAAAGCTATGCACCGCTTTTTACGTGAAACACGTCGTTTACATAAACATTGAACCATGTGCACAATGTAAATATGTTTCTAATACAAATATATCTTTAAACACACTTTTGAACTCTACGAAGCCGCTGGCTAAACAGAGGCGCTGTGGAACTTGAGACACATGGTCTCTTTACATAATGCAAAAACTATAATCTGCGCGGGTTGTCTACAACACACTGCAGCGCTATCCAGCAACAATTGTGGCGCCGCGGTGGCGTAGCGGTGGCGCTGCTGTGGCGCTGTGGCGGTCCTGCAACCCACACTTTGAAGGTTTACTCTCGTTGCAAACCACGTAGTTATGACCTTGGCTACCCTCCTCGCGACCTCCCTGAACAGGGGCCTCGCAGGTCGTAAAGTCTGTTCTGTAGACAATGGGTCTGTCAGCCCGTAACGTCCAGGGGACTGATCTACGACTCCGTAAAGAGTTCACCCTACACAGCCCACCGCACGCCACTGTGAGTCTGATAGAGGGTTGAAGTAATGAGAGTGCGCAACACCCTTCACCACGTGTCTCTTCATATCACAATCATAGACTTGTAGGGGAGTATATAGTTGGAAGGTAACTGTCTATAGCCTGCTGCGTTGGTGGTGGTGGTGGTGGTGGTGGTGGTGGTGGTGGGCGACCGGGTCATCTTCTGAGGTTTTTCCTCTTGATGAACTAATGCGTGAGACCCCCCCCCCACCCCACCCACCGCCCCTCCCTGGTAGTATGAATTATTCATTAGTTCTATTACCAAACAGAGAGGTTGTCTGGTACCCAGACTGGTACACAGGCTGGTAACGCACCCAACGCATGTTTATTCTTGCTGACCAGTTAATTGGCACCGTAAGTGTGCAAACAAACAATTGAATGTCGCATTGTGTACTTTTGATCAACAATGGGGGTAAAATACTGGAAGAAATGTATAAGAAGATACTGTGGTACAGACCCATGTTGTGGATCTGTATGTCCGGGAGAGTACTTAGTACATTGCTGACTTTGGGGGCGTTCCGCGGTAGACCCCTCCGCCCCCCCGCCTTATTTTCACCTCCAAAATCCGCTCGCAAGAGGTTTTTGATCTCGAAATCCGCTCGAAAGAACCTTTTACCGCAAAAATGCCCTCGGAAAGGGTGTTTTTCTGTCAAAATCTGCTCGGAAGGGTATATTTTTCCGTTTACCCGCTTCATGTCGCAGCTTCATGCAGAGCCGCGCGGTTAACTTTTCTTTACGGCAAAACCACTCTGTGAACGCACACTTTCTTACTCCCCCCCCCCCTCCCCTCACGGCCAACAGCCATTGTTTTTATCAATTCAGATGAGGAAAGTGCAATATTACGATCATTTGAATGACAAATATCTAATTTTCTACCCCGAAACCTTTTCTTATGGATGAGAAAGAGAAACTAGCTTTTTAGACAATATTCCATTTGGCTTTTGCCATATCAGCACAGATTTAGTGAAACATTTTAGCGTTTTAGCGGTATGATACAATCGACTTGCCCTACGACTCCGAATGCGTTCACAAAAGCAACCTCAATATAGACTGTATGCAAAATCATGGCTGACACATGCGGATACCTCCAGACGAGAAGCCTCAACAATTTATCACTGTCCACGTTTCTAAGAACCAGTTTAAAGCATGTACATTCACGCGCAACGTCTCTGATAAAAGGTCCCTGTATCCTATCCCAAGAGATATTCATGTTCACTGAACCTGACCGCGGTACAATGGAACAGTCATGTTATAAGACAGAGTGCTGTGTGCCGCATTACGCAGTCTCCCTCCGCTGGTGCCATATACATACATTGACAAACTAATTGGCTGGGTGTTCTCGGGGTCGACGCGAAGTGTGAGTAACGACAGTGCCAGTGGCAGCTGGCACTTTGCTCCCGCTGAGGCGTGAGACCTCGACAGACATACAGGAACACTAACCATGTATACTGAGATCTCGGGCGTACTATACAGGCACGTAAGGAAAGTATGGGATCATATCACCAGACATGGAGGTCCACCGATTTCACGATCTCTTGCTGTCGTTTATTGGAGTTCCGGGGGGCATATCATACAAATAATATTACAACGTAGGGACACCAGGAAATGTTTCCGGTATTAACTACTGCTCACCATATCAGGGTAAAATATCAAGTTCCTCAGTATTGTGACAACAGACATTATATGAGAGTATCGATTTCGTTTTGTTATTAAAAGAGAGAGAGAGCGATAGAGAGAGAAGGAACGAAGGAATGAAGTATAAAGGTTATCCTCATATTGTAAAAGCCATGAAATCTACATTTTAGAAGATGAGTATCATTCCGTGGCAATTTGGGGATTATATAACACAATTCGTCAGCAATATCTCATGCCATCTATTTTTCTGGCAATGAACAACTTACCTTACTTAAGCGCACAAAGAATATCGTTCTACTAAATAATTTGCATATTGCTAGCACACGGACGAAATTTGCATAGTTATAATAACTAGCGCGGCAATAGTATAATTACATACATGCACCAAGGACCCGAGGCCCTAATAGTACAGATAAAGATCGAAATATATATGATAGAGCTCAGCAGACATACGAAGTCACTGACCGCGTACAGGCGACGCTGTGGGATGTGCAAGTCGATTAACCTTACAGTCTGACTACATATATACATGTATATATATATCACTGGTGCTGGATAGTCATATATACAGAGTGTAGCTGGCCAAGCTCAGATCACTGGCTGTAAAGCCAAGACAGAGAGGGCGTACTAATGAGGTTATTTGAACCGTCTTTAGGATATGGCCTGTCTGTATCCTATTTCTATTATTTAATCATGGTTGTCTTTTAGCTGGTGGAACGCTACTTACTCTCGTTTTAAATAAGACCTTATTCGTCCCGTTTTCCGCGAGCCTTGCTTTCTGTGGTAAGCCTGAAAGCAAGACCTAAAATAAGGCATTGTACCATATACCTGCATTTGCAGTAATTTCCGTTCCTTAAATGACGTCACAGCGTCGGCCGCCCTGCAATCTGCAAGACTCAGCACCGTCTTGATGACACTGGCATGAATAATGGAAGTCTGCTCGGCAACACATAAAACTATTGTTTACAAGATTAAAGACAAAATGAATCCCACTATTAATTTATTAGAAGCCGTTGGTGTTGTTAATGATGCATTCTTTAGTGTGATTGCGGCCGGTCTGATGCCGCAAAAAACTGGCAATGGGTTGGCATAAATAGCTCGCGGGAAGCGATGACAAAAAAACCAGTTCCACAGCCAATCTTCTCAACTTGTCAACGAAGAATGATTTCCTTTATTCATCTTCCCTTGATTATTAACTTTGTTGCATTCCTGGCTTTCCTTGTACCATACTTCTTAAGTATAATTGCATAGAATCCTACAGGTGATGTTCTTATGAAGTATATTACATACAGCAGAACCAATGGTGGTGGTAGAACGCATTATGGAAGCCGTGTATTCAGTGCCAACTGCCTGGCCCTGCTTGGCCCCCGGGGAAGTCTATCGGACACTCCCGTGTCACATGGCGTGGCCCATTCATCTGTAGCTAACTTCAACGTTTTATCATTGCCCACCCTCCAGAGGAGCGATTCGGGCTGAATTTCTGTGCGGAGTAAACAGCGGAATAATTCAATCAGCTGAGCTCGGGCGGTGGGAAGGGCTGAGTTGATTAAGGCCATGTATGTAGGCTTTGCACCGGGATTCCCTCAGCGGGGAAATCTTCCCTTAAATCAATTACCATGTTTTATGCCATTACAGGTTTACCTCATCTACATCAATCAATTACTCGACTTCTTTTCTTAAAGTTAATACTTCATGTAAAATGAAGTATTGCTACAGAATTGCAGCGACGGGCGCTTGAAGACCAGTTTTTCCTCGGACGATATTCTGTTCCATGGTGAAGTGTTGTGTGGGCTTTGGATCATGCTTTCGGTCCCTTGATAAGCGTGCCAACCTTGGCTATCATTGGTTGCTTGGTAAGTGCTATATCAGCATATAATTGGTCCCCTGATAATTGATATATTATCTATTGTTATTCTAAGGTACGTTCATTTGTAAGTGTTATGCCAGGTCCGTTGGTCCGTTGGTAAGTGACCTTCTAGAGATTCTGTTCTAAACCCCTAGTAGGCAATCGCACCATAAAGGATAGGCGTGACGATAGGCATGATGTTATATTCACTTCCGGTTTGACGGTTTTGGGCCCATCATGTTTATTTTTTATTTTTGTTTATTCATGTCCTTTTTTACCTGGCTCTAATATTGTCCAGACTATGTCTGAGACGTTAACGCAGACCGTAAAGGCCAAACGACACCTCCCACTTAGCCTGTCTGTCTGCCCAGACGATATATATCTACTGAGTCTGGCGTAATTCACTTTGAGATGGAAAGAAGCGCTTCCCGCTTTAAGAGCTATGACACTGCTCAGAAGAGGCATAAAGAGAGTGGACAAACTGCTGAGGGGACTAAAGCCGATGGCCCGCGTTGCAAGATCCACGTTATGAATGCAGCTGGCTTTCAGGCAATTTCCCACGGGATGCTTTGATGAAGTATGTCAAATGGAATGGAATACCATAGCTTGACTTTTAATGGCACTCGCAAAACATTGGTTATTGATTATGGCATGAAAGAGTGTCTGGCATTTGTATTTGTAGGAGTAAACGCAAGAATCATGTTGGTTGGTTGGTTGGTTGTATATTCAAGGCATGGCCACAGCGGAGCGTAACAATCATATTGGTGCAACATAGTGACATCAAGCTTCAACCATCAGGTTCAGTCATCTGTCGTTACTATTTGTATTTATACGGTTATATAGGACAAGCAACATTCATATATAGGTCTCTATCACATGTTTCCCTGTCCTAAACCCATAGACTGACGTACACGGCTAGAAATTCCTTAGTCCAATATATTAAATAAATCATTGGGTCGAAGGTGATCGACCAACGGATTTTCTTGCTGGCCTGTGGTTCTCTTAATATTGGAAGTAAGGAAGTTTATACGCCAGTGGCTTAATACACAGTGGATATGGTGGTCCTACAGAAGTTGCAGAGTGATGTATCGAACCATTTTGGTCAGATGTATTCAGCGGTTTGGTAAATGTACGAAATGTACAGCCAAATGGAGATGGGAGATACATGCTAATATGGAATACCTATTTTTTGTTAAACAGCAATTTAACCAAGTGATTAATAAATGAAAATGGTGCAATGTTTAATTGGGGGATCTTGTAGTACGATGCGGATTGCAAATTAGCTACGCAGGTTACTACAGATTCATACATTGTACCCCATGTAAATATATCGGAAGCAGAATGGGAAAGGTATAATTGCTCAGCTGACATACGAAGTCACTGACCGCATACAGGCAACGCTGTGGGATATGCAAATCGATTAACCTTACAGTCTGACTACATATTTATAGATATCACTGGTGCTGGCTCAGCCATATAGTCAGACTGTAGCTGGCCAAGCCCAGATTACTAGCTGTAAAGCCGAGACAGGGAGGTCGTACTTTTGAGGTTATTTGACCCGTCTTTATTATATTGCCTGTCAGTATCCGATTTCTATAATGAAATCATGGTTGTCTTTCAGCTGGTGAAACGCTACTTACTCTCATGTTAATTAAGACCTTATTCGTCACGTTTACCGCGAGCCTTGCTTTCTGTGATAAGCCTGAGAGCAAGACATAAAATAAGGCATTGTACCATATACTTGCATTTGCAGTAATTTTCGTTCCTTGAATGACGTCACAGCGTCGGCCGTCCTGCAATCTGCCGTCTATACTGCACCGCTGCACCGTCTTCATGATACTGGCACGAATCATGGAATCTGTCGGCAACACACAAAACCTATTATTTACAAGACTGAAGACAAACATGACTCCCAGTATTAATTAGAAGCCGTTGGTGTTGTTAATGATGCATTCTTTAGTGTGATTGCGGCCAGTCTGATGCCGCAAAAAACTGGCAATGGTGTGGCATAAATAGCTCGCGGGAAGCGACGACAAAAACACAGTTCAATCGCCCATCTACACAACTTGTCAAAGAAGAATGATTTCTTTTATTTATCTTCCCTTGTTTCGTATCCGTGCTACGTGCCTGGCGTTTACATTGCCTTATTAAGTACAATTGCATAGAATGCTACAGGTAATGTGAGATATATTCCACCATGATTCTTTGTACTGTTGGCGTTTTTATCTCATAACGCATGACCCAGTAGAACCAACAGAGGTGGTAGATCGCATTATGGAAGCCGTGTATCCTGCCTTGCCCTGCCTGGCCCCCGAGGAAGTCTATCGGACACTCCCGTGTCACATGGCGGGGCCCGGAACAGCGGAATAATTCAATCAGCCGAGCCCGGGCGGTGGGAAGGGCCGAGTTGATTAAGGCCATGTATGTAGGCGTTGCACCATAATTCTTTCAGCCGGGAAATCTTCCCTTAAATCAATTACCATGTTTTATGCCATTACATGTTTACCCCATCTACATCAATCAATTAGTCGGCTTTTTTTCTTAAAGTCAATACTTTATGTAAAATGGCGTCCCCCGGGAATAGCTACGACGGGCGTTTAAAGACCAGTTTCTTCTCGAACAATATTCAGTTCCATGGTGAAGGGTCGTGCTTTGGATAATGTTATCGGTCCCTTGATAAGCGTGCCAACCTTGACTATCATTTGTTGCTAGGTAAGTGCCATATCAGCAGTTGTTATAAATGGTCCCCTGATAATTGATATATTGGCTATTTTGTTATTCTACTATGGTATGTTATTTTTTTCATAGCAAATGTATGTTCAAAACAGGTTGTGACGAAACCCCCCCCCCCCCTCCTCCTAAACCCCCTAGTAGGCCATCTCACCATAATCGATAAGGCGTGACGATAGGCATGATGTTATATTCACTTCCGGTTTGATGGTTTTAAGCCAATCATTGTTATTCGTGATTCTGTTTTTTACCTGGCGCCAATATTGTCCAGACTGAGACGTAGACGCAGACCGTAAAGGCCAAACGACACCTTCCACTCAGCCTGTCTGTCTGCCCAGAACATCTATCCACTTTATCCGGCTTCACTTTGAGATGGAAAGAAGTGCTTCCGGCTTTAAGGGGCTATGACACTGCTCCGAAGAGGTATGAAGAGAGTGGACAAACTGCTGAGGGGACTAAAGCCGACGGCCCGCGTTGCAAGATTCAGCAGGGAAGATTATTAATGCAGCTGGCTTTCAGGCAATTTCAGAGGGGATGCTTTAGTGAAGTGTTAATGTGGTCGCCCGTCTCTTGACATCGTGGTAATATAAATCCCATGGTATAGTCATATGTCAAACGGAATGGAATACCATAGCTTGACTTTCAGTTGCACTCGCGATAAATTGGTTATTGATTATGGCATGAAAGAGTGTCTGGCATTTGTATTTGTAGGAGTAAATGCAAGAATCATATTGGTTGGTTGGACCACACAAAAATCAAGCTTCAGCTTTCAGGTTTCGTTATATCGTCTGTCGCTACTATTTGTATTTATACGACAATAGACCGAGCAATTCGGATGGAGGGCCCTACCCCGAGAAGGTCCTCATAAGTTAGTCCAATATATTTAATAGGTCATTGGGTCCAAGGTGATCGACCAACTGATGTTCTTGCTGGCCTGTATTTTCCTTAATACTTGAAGTAACGAAGTTAATACACAAGTGGCTTATGACGCAGTACAGACCACCATGCGCACATTAGCAATAGTTGTGTGATAATTGTCCCCCAGAGTGAATAGAATTGGCGTCAAATGAGTGTCAAGTCGCATGTTGGCTCTGAACAGCTCGCTCGCCGTCTCGGAATTCATTCTTGGGGGCTGCAACCAACACGAAATGACATAGACAAGCAGCGAAAGTCTTACGCGAGCTGTGTCTACCAGATAGTGACCCAGGATAGATCGCTGTGGTGCTGCATGGCATCCACATGAACCACCATCAGTCGCCTTGTGTCGTAAATGGCTTAATAGTCAACGTACATAGTCGCGATTATAATTATAATTATAATTATAAACCTAAATTAATCCTAAATGGACGCTCGTTTCTCGGCATTGGCTTTCAGCGTCACACTGAATCGCTCAGTTATATCTATATTCAGGGGTTGATCCGAGAGGGGGGGGGGTGTCATGTACCCCCCGCTCCCTTTTTAGATTTTAGATGGTAGACTGAAGCATTATGCTTTGCACTGTCACCTGCACCCCCCTCTCGCAGTTGTAACATTTTCGAACACCCGGGCGCCGGTCACCAAATCTGCACACCCTACCCCCACCCCCCCCCCCCCATCGTCTGTTAAATTGCGGTTGCGCGGTTGCTCGGTGGCTCGGTGGCGTGGTGGCGCGGTGGCCCGGTGGCCCTGCGGCTCAACGGTCGGTGATGCTGGGCATGGACCAGCCATACAGGACGCAATCAGCCGTCCAAACCCCCCTAAGTGAAACGAATCGTCCGCTGAGCGACCCAGACCACCGTCATTTCCGTCACGCTGCAGGGCAACATATCAAGGAATTCAGCAACCCGCGGATTGCAGAACTGGTGACCGAGGCGGAAGTGGGGGGGGGGGGGGGGTAGGGACTGGTGAACGAGGGGAAAGTGTGGGGGGGGGGTTAGGGTCTGGTGAACGAGAGGGAAGTGAGGGGGGCGGGGAAGAATATGCCCTGGTAAAAGAGGAGGAAGTGGGGTGGGGGGTGGGGGGCATTGGGCCTGGTGAACGAGGGGGAAGCGTTGGTGAAGAATAGAGCCAGGGGAGGGGGGGGGGGGAGGGGGAGAGGCAAGGATGGTGTGAGTAAGCGCGAGGAGGGGATGGGGACGAGCTGTGGGGGTAATCGGCATATGTTGGTTACGGAAACAATCAATGGTAGGACTCAAGTCTCTACCCAGCAAGATGGCGCATGCTAACAAGCGCCTCAGATAGCGCTGGGTTCCGTGCGAACAGGTTTCGCCAAATACAGGCGCCATCTAATACAGGTGCTACATAATACAGGTGCCACCTAATACAGGCGCCACCTAATACAGCTAGGCGCGACCAAATACAGGCGTCACCTAATACAGGCGCAACCTAATACAGGCGCCACCTAATACAGGGACCACCGAATATAGGCGCCTCCGAATACAGGCGCCACCGAATACAGGCGCCACTTGATTAAAGGCGCCACCTAATACAGGCGCCACCTGATTAAAGGCGCCACCTAATACAGGAGCCACCTAATACAGGCGCCACCTAATACAGGCGCCACCTAATTAAAGGCGCCACCTAATACAGGCGCCACCTAATACAGGCGCCACCTAATACAGGCGCCACCTAATTAAAGGCGCCACCTAATACAGGCGCCACCTAATTAAAGGCGCCACCTAATACAGGCGCCACCTAATACAGGGACCACCGAATACAGGCGCCACCTAATACAGGCGCCACCTGATTAAAGGCGCCACCTAATACAGGAGCCACCTAATACAGGAGCCACCTAATACAGGCGCCACCTAATACAGGCGCCACCTAATTAAAGGCGCCACCTAATACAGGCGCCACCTAATTAAAGGTGCCACCTAATACAGGCGAGGCTAAGATGATCATGAGACACAAAAGGTATTTCCGTGAATGCAGATTGAACGAGTCATTCCATAGTTTTGCTTGACTATGTCACTGTCATAGACATAAAGCCATCGCTGGACAGGATAGAAAGCAGACAGAGGGGGCGAGCTCCAACATTACGTACAAGGACAGCCTTTGTAGCTCAGCGTCAGACAAACATGTAGACTCCATATGTCTGTCCGTTTGCGTAACATATGGATTTGTTTGAGTTATGCGGTATCAAACGTTGGGAACAAACCCGGGTGGCCCTAAATAGAAACTAGGGAAATTGCCCGATATGGAAATATAGAGATCATTCATTCATGATCATTCATCATTAATCTGTGTACAAACACCGATATGGTGTACAAACACCAAGAGGGCGTACAGACACCAAGATGGCGTACACACACCAAGATGGCGCACAGACACCAAAATGGCGTACACACACCAAAATGGCGTACACATACCAAGATGGCGTACACACACCAAGATGGCGTACACACACCAAGATGGCGTACAGACGCCAAAATGGCGTACAGACACCAAGATGGCGTACACACACCAAGATGGCGCACAGACACCAAAATGGCGTACACACACCAAAATGGCGTACACATACCAAGATGGCGTACACACACCAAGATGGCGTACACACACCAAGATGGCGTACAGACGCCAAAATGGCGTACAGACACCAAGATGGCGTACACACACCAAGATGGCGCACAGACACCAAAATGGCGTACACACACCAAAATGGCGTACACATACCAAGATGGCGTACAGACGCCAAAATGGCGTACAGACACCAAGATGGCGTACACACACCAAGATGGCGCACAGACACCAAAATGGCGTACACACACCAAAATGGCGTACACATACCAAGATGGCGTACACACACCAAGATGGCGTACACACACCAAGATGGCGTACAGACGCCAAAATGGCGTACAGACACCAAGATGGCGTACACACACCAAGATGGCGCACAGACACCAAAATGGCGTACACACACCAAGATGGCGTACACACACCAAGATGGCGCACAGACACCAAAATGGCGTACACACACCAAAATGGCGTACACATACCAAGATGGCGTACACACACCAAGATGGCGTACACACACCAAGATGGCGTACAGACGCCAAAATGGCGTACAGACACCAAGATGGCGTACACACACCAAGATGGCGCACAGACACCAAAATGGCGTACACACACCAAGATGGCGTACACACACCAAGATGGCGTACACACACTTATATGGTGTACAAACATTAACGTGGCGTACAAACACCAACAAGACGTACTAATACCAGTAGGGTGTAAAACCAGTAGGGTGTAAAACCAGTATGGCGTACAAACCAGTATTGCGTAGAAACATACGAACATGTTTTGTATGCATGGAAGTGGCACACCACGAGATTTACGCCATATTACGTCTCAGTAGATCCATATCCTGATGGCAGGTGTATGTTATCGATGAACCAACCGCAGCGAAAGAACCACGTAGTTCAACGTTCTCAATAAGAACATTCATTTATTACCTTGCATAGTATCCGTGGCGTATTAAGTATTCAGAGTTTATTAGGCACCAAAGAATAAAATGTTCACGGCGCCCTAAAATCCGAGAGACTGAAGCTCATCCAATTAGTTACAGGTTTATGGTGAAAGCGCGGGGAGGAGGAAGGGGGGGGGGGGGGGGCTTGCTAAACACATCCAGTGTAAACGTGCGCCATGGTGTAATTATGTCGGTTTATTCAGTCACGCCTGCGAAGCTGGGTCTGTGTTCTCGAACAGGATACCATAGCAGATCAATATGTGTGGCAGATAGTAATAATAATTTACAGTAAGTCTCGTTTACGACATCGTGCGTTGTTCGCGAAGGTATAGGCCGTGGTGGGAACTTGAATCACATTAATCGTGCAGATGCATGTTATCTATTAATTTGTCAATCTGTTGGTCAGCGCCCTCTACTGGACAGCGCCCCCTGGTGGAGCCGGCCTCCCTTCCCTGCCAGACAGTCCCCCACCCTGCCACCCCAACCCGTCGCTGTACCGCACATATGTGGCACTGGGGCACGCCCAATGACAGTTCGATCTTCTCAGCTGAACAATCAAGCGGACAAGACTACGATGGCTGGCTGGACAAAGGTCCACTTGGCTAGACAAGGGTCGATCTAGCTAGACAAGGGTCCAGCTGGCTGGACAAGGGTCCAGCTGGCTGGGCAAGGGTCCAGTTGGCTGGACAAGGGTCCAGCTGGCTGAACAAGGGTCGAACTAGCTGGACAAGGGTCCAGCTGGCTGGACAAGGGTCCAGCTGGCTGGACAAGGGTCCAGTTGGCTGGACAAGGGGCCAGTTGACTGGACAAGAGTCCAGTTGGCTGGACAAGGGTCCAGCCACTCGCCCATTTCCTGTCCAGGATGGAACACCCTTGAGAATAGCAAATTGACGGAGACGGAGCATCTTTGCTGAGTGATGCGCCACAAGCCTGAAGCACAGCTTGATGTCAACCGAAACACCAGTGAAAATTAAAAAAAACGAGACGCAAAGATACGTTATAATGTCACAGTAGTTCCCACGATGTAATGACCCTTAATTTGTCTCTAAGAGATTTAATGAAGTTTTTCTCGGTTCTCTGTTAATTTGGCTCCGTACCAAACTGATGTATTCGCAAGAACCTCATTGCCATACATTGGCACAGGTGGGATTCGAACCACGCACCGGCCGCTTAGGCTACCTACTAGGCCACGGGATTCCGGGACTCTTCTGCTTACACACTGAACACGTCCTGACAACACTGAACACGCTGGCCACACTGAACACACTCAACACACTCAACACGCTGGCCACACTGAACACACTGAACACACTCAACACGCTGGCCACACTGACCACAGTGAACCCACTGACCACACTGGTTGTGACCTCTGTCAGGACGTGGTCCTGGTGTGTATGTGACAGCTGGGATCGGCTCGCTCTGGCCAACATTGTATGCCATCGACTGCCTGTCTCTTTGGCGGAGGGGATCAGGCGAGCAACGAGGTGGATGAATCCGCTACGCAGGGTCGAGGTGACGTGTGGGAGGCAGATGGGGAAGAGAGAAGAGAGAGAGAGAGAGATGGTGACGGGGGGGGGGGGGGGGGGGGCGGGGGGCGGTCGCGATTGGTTTTGACCGTGTCGGGGATATCCTGTCTCCCAGAGACCCCACAAGGGGGCAACACTTTAGAAATCGAGAACCCCAGTTGGGGTTTCCTACGGTGAGTTCGGGTATGCGAGCTGAGTAGTCGGACTCTGCGGAGTGTACAACCGAACGCGGAGATTGTGGTCCGATAGGGCGGTCACGTGGTACATTTTACTCCCAGACCTTACTTCCCGCCCAGAGGAGGATCACGAGGATTTCCAACATGGCGTCCAGGTCCCACAGTTCGTAAAATATATATTAAGTAGTATTTCGACCTCCAAAAAGTCTGTAAGTAATATTAGAACAACGAGAATAAAATAATAAACACAACAGGTATACGTTGATTTATTTTATGGTACTGTTAAACGATCTTCTTGATTTGAGCAGTTCAGCAAGTGCAACATTCAGGCGGACGGCGGATTTTGCGTTCGGTTTATCTTTATCCGCACACGAACGGAAGGTATGAGTGCGCATGCTCCAAATATCTGCGCCGATTACTCGGGTCTCATATCCGCTCACCCCTAGAATTAGGCTGGCTGGTTCCACGCCCAAATGCTATAAATGTAGCAATATAAGTATTTTTTATTTACGAACAGGTATAATATAGGCATTGCCAGATAGTGTGATCAACAGACACGATCAAGTTAACATAAAATTCAAATTAAACTGCCGCCGCTTCCTTCGCGCTGTTCCGAGCTACTCTCTGTTTGATTAATAACGTCATAATCACCGAGTAAGACATATCCACGCGAGAAAATAGTTCTCACAAGCGGCACCAAATTATTCTGTTTCAGAACACATTCCATAGAATGAAGGTCAGATTTTATTATCCAAACGCGTATAATTCTGGTTTAGACAATCGAGTCTCTTGCTAACATAGCCGGTCGCTTGCTCAACCGTCGGACTGTTGTTTCTCTTCAATATCTACAAGCCCCAATCTCAGAAACTCTAATTAAGCTGGTACAAGTATACACACGAAGTTGGGGCCGCGGAACCAGGTTACAGAAACTCGTCGTGAGAGGTGGGGGTGGGGTGGCTATGCTGCGTGTGTGACGTACGAGTTTTTCGAATGCGTTTGATCAGTTTGGGGCTAAGCAAGCCAGAGGGATATCAGTGATTTGTCCGGGATACAGGCGAATTGGGTTACGTTGAAAACCACCCAGAATAAATGAATTGGTGACGGTGGACTTGCGCACATTTTGTTCATTGTCACCAGTTATGTATATAGTATGTGTGTCATTAATGAAGTTGCGATGTTCGACATTATTACGAGTTGGTGGTCATGTTAATTGGTACAATAGCATTACATCTGAAGGCCGCTAAAATGCAGTATTCTGACCCGAACCGCCCTGCTGCCCATGCAAACGACAATCGTTGCCATAGCGACACTGCATAGAACAATTAAACATGACGTCACGCACAAAAGAATTGTAGTTATAGCAAGGCGGTGATACGCCGTTCGCAGCGCCATCTATGAGGTACCGTGTTAGAAATGTCAACATGTCGGCGAGAGGCTGGAAGACCACACTTCCTAATTGGTTTTCATTGGCAGATCCAATAGCCGGTGGGGCTACCAGGGCCAGGGAGTACAGGGCGGTTGTGCTCCCAGATCGACCAGGTGACAATGAATTAAAAAGGATAGCTCCCAGTATCCATAGGCAGGGTGCTCCACACTTCACAGAGTAGCTAGACTAGCCTGAAAATCAGATGTTAATATCGTCACAGTCTGAAGGATCGACACTAACCTTCAGACTGTCACGACATTAACGTCTGATTTTCAGGCTAAGAGTAGACAGACAGATGGCCGCTGGGGCTTGTGGAGTACTCTGTATAGGATGGGCGGACACATGATATAAATTAGCGATTTCCCA